>OY757904.1:24761291-24946291 GCA_963585895.1 Sepioteuthis lessoniana
CTTGTTGTGTACAAGGCGTTGCTTATGGTATGCTGTTAGTAAGTTGTCACTCACTTAAGTACTGATCGGATTCGTCGCAGCTTAACTTCTGTAATCTGACGGGAATCAGTTTTTTAAGCTTGACTATCGTTTTAATCGTTTAATCATTCTGATGATCATCTTAGATGATTTTTTTCGGAAGTGGTTCCATACAAATAGCGCATTTAAAAATGTACAAGGGTGGTTTCACTTGCTTGACATCACATATTTTTAAGGAGGATATATATGGACGCGTGCGATCACAGAACAAGTGCATCAATATCGATTGCAAATATGATAGTTGTGCTGAAAACATATGCACAATATTCTGTTTATATAATAATAACCATATTGGATCAGTAAGTGTATCTACATTGCTCATTCAGTATGTTTGTACCTCATTCTACTTTCCCTTTTTCTCTTGCTTTCCTAACAAAATCTTGTTCTACATTTCAGAACGCTTGACATCTTCAAATTGAATCCTATAATCTGATGATTTTAGTCTACCGAGGCCACAGTTATGTTCTTTATTCTTTTCCATATTCTCAAAATATTTATCGATAAATATAACGTTGTTATGTTCTGCTTTCGTTTTGCGTTCTTTTTTTCCCCTGGTAAGACGCTTTTGCTTCATGCAAACACCAAGTCTGGTTCAAATTTTCAAAAGTAAAGTCTGTTATTGAAAGCAAATCTTTCATTCACAGCCATGTTTTATTTTGATCAAAATAACTTTTTTCTTTAGTCATTTGGATATTATGTGTTTATCAGACATTTTATTGCTGACCTAGTCTTTCATGTATGGAGTTAAATCACCTGAAATCGAAAGTGTAGATTCCATCGTAGCTGAGTGGTTTCCTGTAACCTGTTTTCGTCGGCTTCTTAGGCTCACGAGGTTTATTCCAATTTCCTCTCAAGTTTTCATCCCTGGATATCTACTTTTTATACTGGCAACGGATTCTATTTTCTTTGATGTTTTTAACAATATGTTCATTGTCTATACTAGGTAATCCTTGTTTTAATAGTATCCGCTTCTTTTGTTCTCTCTTTTGAGAGTTGTTTTAGATGTCTGTTAGTTTCTTTCATTTTTGTCGCATTCTATTTTGTCTCCATCATTTTATTCGGTGCAAAAATCAATTATCTGCCATCCTCCGTCAAGATGGTTTCTTTTTATCAACTTACCTAATACTGTTGTTATTGCTCTTTTTGTAGAGCATAGAGCCTTTAAATGTATAATATATATGCATTGCTAATGATTTTATCATAGAAAAGAAAAGAAATTAAAATAAAAAAAAGCTTGTCATTCATTACAGATTAATGTTTGTATTATTGATAATTTATTGCTAGGTACAATGTAAATCATTACAAATAAGGCAACGGAAAGGGATAGGTTGTGGTCCGAAATTCATAAAATAAGGCTGGTATAATATCATCATCATGTCGCGCTGCTAGGACAGATCTCCCTGAACCTCCCTCGCTACCGGTCACTTTCTTCTATCTCCCCCAGGAAGCTTTCCAGGCTATATCCTGTATCGGCACCGACCAATTGTATATAGGTTCTAGCAGGTCGCCCTGCCCTTGCTCGTCCATGTGAAGGTGTCCACGTGAGTATATCGTTTATGAGTTTGTCCTTACTTCTACAGCAGTGTCCCCTATGTCAGGTTCGACTAACTTGAGTAATTTTCGTGATGGGTCGTAGGTGTCTGTGCAGTTGCAGTTTTGTAGGGTATTGCCTCCAGGACTTGTTCAATATAGCTCGCAGCATTCTAGAATGTTTTTGGAAACACGTCTAATTTCTATTTCCCGGAAGAAAAAGTAAATCTCTTGGAATATAAACAAGATACAATAATATTATAATTAATCAATTATATATAAGTATGTTGGCAGACCATAGTTGAGAGCACCCTGAAGGCTCACTTTCAATAGCTACTACACTGAGGTATAGGGAAGGGTGAAAATCCTCTTCCTGGATTGCACAATAAAGTCATTTATTCTATAGGCCATCTAGGATAGCCTGGCAAATGATAAACGAAGTGAACAGAAGGAAGACCACAGCCAAAGCTAAACTGAAAGCCTCAAATCAACAAGAAAGAATAAAACTGTGAAAGCAGCATTTCGAGAATCTACTGGGAAACCCATCGAAAGTTACACATAAACCAATCACGAGAATTATTAGTAAGCATTTAGAAATTAAGCTCGGACCGTTTACTCTAGAAGAACTCGACTCAGTACTTAGAAAAATAAAAAATAGAAAAGCCGTTGGGGTAGATGACATTTCCCCAGGGGTATGGAAGACCAGACAATTTGACGACATACTGCTCCGACACTGTAATGCAGTTTATAATCAAAACCCGATAGACACATGGATTTTGAAAGTTTAGCAAGGAGGTATCAAGTACCATATTTTATTGAACCTCGTTGGGGCACTGGCAAACACATAACCGTTATACCAGTTTTATGGGTCCTCAAATGTAACCTTTTTAGAATTCTATCTTTATTTCTGCATTCTGGATCCTGTATATTATTAATTTATTTCTATAGAGTTATATTCCAACCAGTATTTCTATTTCTGTTTTTTTATAGGTGATCGATTCATATAAAAGATCTTTAATCAGTAATTTCTACGTATGCAAGTATTGATAAAACAAAGCAATAAAATTAAGCCAACAATGTTGATTAGTTTTTTCAACTCATTTTGTTGTGTTTCAAAAATTATCTTCAATTTTATCAGTCTTGTATTATTTTTGTATGACGCAAACTGCGAAAATAAGTTTTGATAAAATGATCTTTGCCCAGTCAGCTGGGGCTGTAGAATACACTGTCTGCACCTCTGAAGGAGGTAAGAACCCCCCTAATGAGTGTCCTGGATATGATACTAAACAATCTGATGGTGAGGTTCTAGCAGTGCAGGAGCTTTGGGGAATGCGGAGTACCCCTTCATTGCCATCGGTCCCAGGTCGTCTGGCCCGGAGTGGTAGTACCTGATAGGGCCCTATCGTTGGGTTAAATAAAACTAACAGCATACTAATGCTAAACTGAATTGAGTAAACTGAATAGCTTGAAATAGAAACGTTTTTGACAATTAAACCGTACTTACACTTAAACTGCGTGCTTATGCTTAACTGAATTTTTTCAAATAGAACTGTTTTCGACATTAAAACTGTATTTACACTTAACTGAATTATTACATATAACTGCTTAAATAGTTTGAAATGGAAATGTTTTTGACAATTAAACTGTGTACTTATGCTAAACTGAACTGTTTTCAATAGAACAGATTATTTACATAAAAATGGATTTGGCGTTAAATAACCTACAAAGGTTGATATGCCATAAAACCAACAAACCAAACCAAACCAAACCTAAAATTTTTTCTGTAGATACTCCTGGAGTTGTCCCTTTTGGCTTTTGTAATCCAAGGAAATGGGATGCCATTTTCTGAATTTCAGAATGTAAAAAAAAGTGCTATTTTTTTTTTACTTCTTTGATTGACGATTTATTGTATTTTGCAGGAATCAATTTTTGTGTGGATTAATGATATTTGAGATGAGGCAATGTATTTGACTTTTGCTCTAACGTATTTTGGAGTACGGCAATATTATACACTTCATTTCAACCTGTCTACAGCAAAATCACACAAAAATACAATACGAGATTTATTAAAATTAGGTAATTTTTTTAGACTTTTCTTAAAATTCTCATATTTGAAATATTATCTTCTATTAAAAAAGTTGTTTCCTCCAATATTGATCTATCTTAATTGTTTGATAAGCTTTCAAAAACTATTGAAATATTCTTAAGTAGTTGAATTGGTTTTAGTGAATAAATTATGTAAAGATTTTATCATGTAAGTTTTTTGGCCGGAAAACCCCTTATTTAATTTACAAAATTGCCAGAAAACTCTCAGCTTGTAGATATAAATTCATCCAATAATTTTTGCTTTATGATTTCAGAAACGACAAAGAAACAACAATGTTTTGATGAAAAGAATATGTTTTCTGTGGACTAAGTAGTATTTGTCAATGTGCTAGCATTCAGAAACAAATTCGATGCACAACAGGAAAAGACAGAAATACTTACCCCGAATGACGAATATGAGAATTTCGTCAACGCACACCAAGAGAGAGCAGCGAAATACATACCAAAAAAGACTAGAACTAAATATAGAGTCCCATGGGAGACCTTAGTGGTTAGAGAAAAACATGCAAACGTGAAAACAGCCTCCCAAGGCACTAGAAGTACACAACGAACGCAAATGCCCAGAAAATTTTTAAAAAAAGGCACAAAAAGAATTAGCCAGCATATACCTAAAAGAACAGACAGAATATATAAAAAAAATCCGATAGATAAGATTAGAGACTCAGTGGAAGATAGACAATCTAGGATAGCCTGGCAAACGATAAACGAAGTGTGCAGAAGGAAGACCACAGCCAAAGCTAAACTAAAAGCCACAAACCAACAAGAAAGAATAAAACTGTGAAAGCAGCATTTCGAGAATCTACTGGGAAACCCATCGAAAGTTACACATAAACCAATCACGAAAATTATTAGTAAGCAATTAGACATTAAGCTAGGACCGTTTACTCTAGAAGAACTCGACTCAGTACTTAGAAAAATAAAAAATAGAAAAGCCGCAGGGCTAGATGAAATTTCCCCAGAGGTATGGAAGACCAGACAATTTGACGACATTTTGCTCCGACACTACAATGCAGTTTATTATCAAAACCCGATAGACACATGTATGAAGTGATGCATCCTCCCTTTCCCTAAAAATGATGACCTTGGATTAGCCAAGAACTACTGGTGTATAACACTTACATCCATAACAGCCGAAATATGCAATGCCCTACTACGAAACAGCATAGAACCCAAAGTTTCCAAAATTCTTAGGTACAACCAAAATGGCTTCCGAAGAAATTGATCCATGACCTCTCAAGTATTGACAATCGGTATAATCCTTAAAGGCATACGAGCAATAAATCTACAGGCGACAATGCTATTTGTCGCCTTTACCAAGACCTTTGATTCCATTCACAGAGGGAAGATGGAACAAATTCTACAAGCATACAGCAAAAGAGACCGTCGCAGCTATAATAATTCTCTATAGAAACACCAAAGTGAAAGTGCGTTCTCCGGATGGAGAAACCGACTACTTCGTCATCGTAGCTGGAGTACTGCAAGGAGACACACTTGCCCCTTACCTCTTTATGGTTCGGTCGAGAGTCAATATATAACATATGTAACTAATTCAGTGATGTAATCAGTTTGATCATTTGGAACATGCAACTCACTTTCTTCATCTGAAACTTTCAACTCAGATCTTGTTATTTCTGTGTAGTTTTCTGAAATAAATTTATTTATTTCACCAATGTCTTTCATTTTTCACTTGCTAAAAATATTCATGGAATTTTTTTGTTTTTTCTATATAAGTCACCTCGTCAATTTAATCATTATCCCTTTGATCTTATCTTATTTTCTGTAACTGGTTCTACACGCTGTATCTTTGCTAACTGTTTACACACTCGTTTATATTCATTAGTTCAGGGTTTGAAACGAATAGCCTTATTGTGCTTTCTATTAATATCACATTAAGAATCTTTAGAAATCTTTAGGTTTACAAGATCAGCGTTTCAAATATTTTCTGAATATCAAACTTTTTGATAACCATGTTTACTTTCTTGTGTCACGGGAGTGATTTGTATTTTTAACAAAATATTTCAATTTCAACATGATCGATTTTGACGTCATTTTTTTCTTGCCCTCTTCAGTTGCATTAACAGTAAAATGTTTCATCTCGATCTTAGGTTTAAAAATACCACAAATTTACGTTAATCGGATACTGATATGTTGGGGAAAGTAGAGAGAGGGAGAGAGACAGAGAGAGGAATGAAAGATGAGGAGGTAGAGAGAGGAGTAGGAGAGATAAAATATTCGTGGGTATAGATGACAAGAGCTTTGAGATCTGTGTCAATAATATGGTTGGCAAAATAACTAGTTTTAGAAAGACTTTTTTTTTTCTTTTTCTTGCGAGCGAAGAAAAATAATGACCCCACAAATTCTTCTTCAATATTCACATTCAAACTCACACACATATCTCAATGCACACAAACATAAAACGACACAATTAGCTCCTCAGAAATACGAAGACTGGCAAACATACACAAACACTGACGCACTCACATGGGCACAAACACTCATAAAAAGGCATATTCACACACGCTAAGCATACAATAATTTCATACCTGTACATGAAATAAAAAATACGTGTATATACATACACACACGCACATAAACACTCATCATCTCTCTCCCTAACGGCTGGAGAAGAAGCTAGACGGCAATTACACAAGAATGCTGCGAGCAATATTGAACAATTCCTGACGGCAACACCCCACAAGGTACCAGATATACAGCCACCTGCCTCCCATCACGAAAACTATCCAAGTTAGACGAACCAGACATGCAGGACACTGCTGGAGAAGCATGGACGAGCTCATAAGTGATGTACTCCTATGGATCGAAACATATGGCCGGGCAAAAGCAGGACGACCAGCACGAACATACATTCAGCAGCTATGTGAGAATACGGGATGTAGCCCTGAAGACCTGCAAGACACGATGAACGATGACAAAAGTGGCGAGAGAGGGTCAGGGATATCCGTGCTATTGGCACGACAAGATGATGATGATGATCTCCCACCCTCTTCTTCTCTCTGCCCCCTCTCTCTCTTGTCAGATTCAGCAAAATCTACCATTTCCCTATATATATATATATATATATATATATATATATATATATATATATATACATAATAAGTAAGTAAAGTAAAGTTAGCGGCCGTAATCGATGGGGGACCAGAAGGCTCCCTTTTCAATAGTTACGACACCGAGGTGTAGAAGAGGGTGCTACTCCTTTCCCTGGATTGCTCTACGTTACCCTTGATACGTACCTTATACTGCTGAGTGTTAAGCAAGAAAGTATTAAGTACCATTTTTAAAGTCTTTGGTATGACGTGACCTTAGATTGAACCCCGGTCTCTCGGAACATAGGCGCAAACTGTTCCCACTTGGTCAATGTGCCGATTCTCTTTTTATTTGTGTTTCTTTCCACTGAAAAAAAAAACATAAGGCTATCTATGCCTACACACGCACGTAAATTTGCCGACATACACATACAAAAAGCTAACATAAATCTTTGCCAAGAAACTAGCGTATATATATATATATATATATATATTCTTGGCAAGGAATTAAGATGACGATAATTTAGCAAAGCAAATACGGAAGAAAGTTCATCTGGTTAGAAGAAAACTGACTGACCTGCCTCTTAGAGAGGTGGAAATAATAGCATCAAAGTTTATAACAATGGTGTATTGAGGTCTTATTTTTACCGAGGTTATTGATTCTTTTGTTTAAGTACCAATCTTCGCTTCCTGTTTCATCTCTTTTGTCGAATGGTTTTAAGACATGTTGACCCAGTTTCAAAAATGGCAGTTTAGGCAATTTCTAAAAACGGTATATTTCAAAAGAAAAACTGAAAAAAAGAGAAGAAAAAAAAAATGAAACAGTTATCCCTAAGATTAAAGAAAAGATAATTCTTTGCTTTGGTTTTTTTAAAACTAGGAATAAAACATAAAACTACTTTTTGTATTCATTTATTTGATCTTACGGGATACAAAAATATTTTTCCTCAGTCTAACTGTTATATAATTGTATAATTTTCATAGGTCCAATTCTAAATTAAGTGATCCTGTAAAATGATTGGGTTCCCGTTGAAACGTATTTCCATGATGATAATTTTTCTTTAATTTAGGGAGAAGTAAACGATTCTAATTGGAAAATCTAAGTCATCTCCGCTATGTTAAAATTTTATGATTAAATTTATGTTCAGTTCGAACTCTTATTTGGCCGGATATGGACAAAGACGTGATGAAATGACGGCGATACACTCACAAGTTAAACATGTGGTCATAGAAAAATATCATTCACGTTATTATAGAAAATTCAACCTTCCTTAAGTTTTGGTCTGAAATAAGAGGGAAAGTGAAATATTCTCCAGGCGATGAAGGAAATATCATATTATTTTAGAAATCTAACACCCCTTTACAATGTTAAAGTGATTTACCATGCTGAAAATTTAATTCATTCTTAGTCTTCTACTAGTTATTAACAATATAAACTTTTTAAAAAGTTCGTAAGTTCCTCGTTCCCACCGCTAGGGGGTTCTAATGAATGACTTTAATTGACAACTGGGCTACAGTTTCACTGATAGTCGGTGGTAGCCACGACAGGATAGAACGAAGTATCGATAAATTTATAATTCACAAAGTTATAAATTCAACTGATTTGAATCTCTGAAAAGCTTTGAATACGCAGACTATATATCCTGCAACTGAATGGACCCCTCAGAAAAGGGGTGTCCATATTATCAGTTCTGGAAGTATGAGGAGTGGGAAGTACCCCTTTATTGTGTATATTTACCAACCCCTCAGTATAGGGAAGATGTGACACAAGGTCAATTTTTAAAGAGGATTTTACCTAATTTGAATTCAGAGTTTTCCTTCTCCTAGACTGGTTGCCTAACCAATGCTAAAGAATCCAGTCGATTTGCCCATAGTTGGAGGGTGAATAATAGTATTTATACATTTCCCAAGGGTATTTGTGCAATGTGAAATACTATCAGCTTCATCCAGGTCAGCTCTTACTCGGAATGATAGTACCTGCTTAGGTCCTATCTATGGGCCAGAAAATTTTTTCTCAAAATTATTCGTATTAGAGATAACTGATATTATATATCGAATCAAATTATTTTTATGAAGAATTGTTACTTTAATGTATAAATTTTACTTAGAATTTTTTAAAAATTAATTTTTACTTTAAATCGTATACAAATGTTCTAAATAATGATAACTGTTCGCTTGAAGCCATATAAATGTGAATAAATTATTTGTATTAGATATGATTACGTGAAATCGAGCGATTGTGCGCAAATTCTTTGTAATGTTTCCCAATGGCCCGGGAGGCCTGGTTTCAATCCCAGGTCGAGTCATTCCAAAGACACAAAAATGGTACTTGATGCTACCTTACTTAACACTCAGAATTACAAGGATCAAGAGTAAAGTGGAGCCATCCAGGGAAAGGAGCTGCGCCCTCCCCTATACCTCGGTGTAGTAGCTATCGAAAAGGGAACCTTCGGATAACCCTCGACTACGTTCGGCAACTTTACTTATATAGAAATAGTTTATCTCATATAACTTTGTACAAACACATGTTTGTTTTATTTCAATTTAAAATAGTTACAATGGGGCACTGGAAATAGAGTAACGATTCTTATAAAACATTTACCGATTAATCAAATTTCGGGATGAAATAAACTATCAGGGGTTGGTATTCCGTTTAACAAATAAACGAAACAAAAGCATTTTTTCTAGGAAATAATTACCTTCATACAGACATAATGAACATTCAAATAATATACACCCATTCAAATCTTATTTCCGTCTTGATTGGTTTGGTTTTGTTTGGTTTGGTTTTATGGCTTATCAACCTTTGTAGGTTATTTAACGCTAAATCCATTTCATGTAAATAATCAGTTCTATTTCAATTTAGCATAAGTACACAGTTTGTCAAAAAACATTTCTATTTCAAACTATTCAAGCAGTCATGTATGACAATGTGGTTTAGTTTAAGTACAGTTTCAATTTCAAAAACAGTTCAATACCAAAAATATTCAGTTTAGCAAAAGCACGAAGTTTAAATGTAAGTACAGTTTAATTGAGAAAACAATTCTATTTCGAGCTATTCATCTTAGTCAAGCAGTTCTAATTAAGCTATTTCCTCTTAGTATAAGTATAGATTGTGTTAACACACAGTTAAATGTCAAAACAGTTCTATGTTAAACAATTCAGTCAAGTGTAAATACAGTTTCAATATCAAAAGACAGTTCTATTTGAAATAATTCAGTTTAGCGTAAGTACACAGTTTAAATGTAAGCACAGTTTAATTGTCAAAAACATTTCTATTCCAAGCTATTCAGTTTAAACAAACAATTCAGTTTAGCAAAAGTATGCCGTTAGTTCTATTTTACCCATAGATATGACCCTATCAGGTGCTACCACTCCGGGCCACAGTGAGCCTGGGAGCAATGGCAATGAGGAGGTTCCCCGTATTCCACAAAGCCCCTCCATTACTGGAATGTCATATACAGGACACTTATTGGAGGGGTCTTACCCCTCTGCAGAGGTGCAGAGAGGCAATACACAGAGTTAAATTTCAAACAGTTTTATTTCAGATAATTCAGTTTAGCATGAGTGCACATATTAGACGTCAAAACAGTTCTATTTCGAGCAATGCAGTTTAAATGTCAAAACAGTTCTATTTTACACAATTCAGTTTAGCATAAATACGCAATTTAAATGCAAAATCTCTATAGTGAAGGAAGCAAAGTTTAGTTCTATTTAACCAATATATAGGACCCTTATCAGTGCTACCACTCTAGGTCAGAGTGGACTTGGGAGCGATGTCAATAAGGGTACTCTACATTCCCCAAAGTTCCAGCATCACTGGAACCTCACCATCAGATTGTTTAGTGTAATATCCAGGACACTCGTTGAGGTGGGTGTTGCCCCTCTTCAGAGGTTAAGTCGGTGTATTCTACAGCCCCAGCCGACTGGGCAATTTTCGTCATGATAAAAAAAATTGATTTGATGACTCCAATGCTTTCTTAGATTTCTGTTCATATTAAATTCAAAATCTCCATCATATAAGTGTGAGTAAAAGTAATTTGAAATAAGATATCGTAAGGAAACTTAATATAACTGAGAACTTGGAAAGACAGTCAATTTACGACACGATATTTTCACAAGTAAGGAACGCGATTATTTTTGTATAAGTTGCACAATATTTTCAGATCTTTCTACACTCACTATATTCGGCACGGTATGATCGCTATTTTAGCCATTTTCCGCATTCCGTTAATCCTCAAACAAACCAGAATGCTTGTTGTCTTAATTTCTGAGACGAATATCCATCATTTTTATCATTGAGGGTTTTTGGACTATTTTCCTATTGTTGTATTCACAACGTTTTGGTCAATGTGTTCTCCGGCCTACTTCAGGTGTTTCTTGTCAAACTCGGGTGCCTACACGGAACTTCGAAATCCGTCTTTTATCAAATCAAGGAATCGCATGCTCTGATTCCGTTAACCATAACCAGGTACAAATGTTATGTATTCCTGTATTTTTAGTTGCTTGTTACGCTATGGCCTGCAGCACACATGACGTAATAGCTAAAGTTCCCTAAGCTTCTAAGTGACTGTCATCAGGAGGTTGCGGGTTCAGTCCTAACTGCAAGGGAGTAGCACCAGTAGACGACCACTGGAAACATCGACCGAAACTTTATGAATATAACAATAGAGATAAAGACAACTATCCTAAAGCCGTAAATGATTATAACCAGAATGCGTCAGAAATCTCTCAGTGGACAGATTCTGAATAACACGCCTGAATTTTGATTAAAAATGAAATTCCTATAATCTCTTCCAATGAAACTTAATTCCCAAATTTCAATTTAGTATGACTAACCTTCGACGTAACAGAAGATTAAAAAAAATTGAATCTTCTGCTATACACCACCACTAACAACAACAACAACGAAAAAGAAAAAGAAAGAAATCACCAAAACAATTAACACTCTTAACTCCACAGCTTAAATTCAACTTCAATATAAAATTCAACATGGTGCCGCCATTAAAAAAACCCAAAAACATTCAAGGAATTTTATTATGCCACGTGTTTCACTAGAAATAAATAAAAATTTCAACATGGAACCCTGAATTTTTTTTCTGCTTTACACATTGTTGAAAAACCAGAATTTTACATTACATTCAAGATAGCGCATATGATAAAGATATATATGGATAATCGATACGCAGCAAAACCCAAAATCCACAGACTCCTAATATGGTGGATATCTATATGCATCTGATCAAACGTGTCAAGACCCATGGGTGCCCTACCCAACCCCCAACACATCTCCCAAAAATCTCAGTGCATTATCACAAAACACAACTTTTGTAAAAAACAAGATGTCGGTGACTGTCAATTCCAAATGTACTGGAAAAATCAAAAGGCTAAAAGTTGAACAATAACAACAAAAATAATGTAAATGACAGATTTAAAAAAAATATATATATATATATACCAATTTCTCTGTGTCTTTATGGTTATCATTGTTTATCTTTCTCTTCTTTTTAACAAACTATCTCTGTTTCCTGTAATTGACTTTCTCTGTATTTTCTTTTCTTTTTATAACAACATACAAGCCAGTCCATTTTATTTCGTTTTCTTTTTATGTGCGTTTCTACCGTTTTTCTTTTTTCTTTTCTTTAAACAGGACAGATGATGTCATCCAGTGTCTATTCGTTACAGTTTATATTCGACTCCTATGTTTATCTATTTTTTACATTAACAGTACCCTATTTGACGAGTATGTGTGTGTGCATACTTTTCTTTGTCTTCTTCATTGTCATTCTTATTTTTTCTTTAAATCTATCATCTTTCTTTTCTTTCTTATTTTCTTGTTTGCTGCTTTTCAAAAAGTGTTTCTTTTTTTACAGTTCTTTTTTCACTTCTTCGATTTCTTCTGTTTTTTCTTTGGATCTCTTTCATTTTTTTCTGATATTCTTTCTTTTTCGACAGTTCTTTATCCACTTCTATGATTTATTCTCTTTTTCTTTGAATCTATTTCCGCAATTCTTTCTTTTTCTACAGTTATTTTTTCACTCCTCCGATTTCTTCTGATTTTTTCTTTGAATCTCTTTCTGTCTTTCTACTATTCTTTCTTTTTTACAGTTCTTTTTTAACTTCTTCGATTTCTTCTGTTTTTCCTTTGAATCTCTTTATTTATTTTTTCCTGTTATTCTTTCTTTTTCAACAGTTCTTTTTGCACTTCGATTTCTTCTGCTTTTTCTTTTAATCCCTTTCTGTTTTTCTACTATTCTTTCTTTTTACAGTTCTTTTTCCACTTCTTCGATTTCTTCTGTTTTTCCTTTGAATCTCTTTATTGATGTTTTTTCTGTTATTCTTTCTTTTTCTACAGTTCTCTTTGCACTTCTTCGATTTCTTCTGATTTTTCTTTGAATCTCTGTTTTTCTACCATTCTTTCTTTTTCTACTGTTCTTTATCGGTTTCTTCTATTTCTTCTGTTTTTTTCTTTCGTTCACTTTTTTTTTCCTTTTATTCTTTCTTTTTCTAAAGTTCTTTTTCTACTTTTTCGATTTCTTGTGTTTTTTTTCTTTGAATCCTTTTTCTGTTATTTTTTCCTTTTTTTATATCGGTTTCGTTTCTTTTGAGCTGTGACGTGGTGTTTTCAGGTTCGAATCTAACGCGTATAATTCAGATGTTGCTGTTTCACATGGCGATAATTCAATATTGATATTACTTACTGGTTCATACTCTACATTTCTCTCCTTGTAACTATGTTATATCTTTGAGACTTTATTCTTCTGAAGACCAGCTCCTAATACTTAACTTTTCTTCGCTTCTATTCGGTGAGCTTTTGTCGATCTTTCGTGTCACCATCTTTGTTCTTATTCTTTTTGACTCTCGACGTCTTCAGCTGTTTTAAATTCTGCTCTGCGAGAATGAGGAATGACAACGTCACCACAATTTCATTTAGATTTTTTACATATCTTTTCTTTATAACTTTTCAATCATCACAAACAGGGAGTCAGTGATAGCAAATTGGAGAGCTTTGACCATTCATGTTGCATTTTCCTCATAAACTAACTTATTGCTTACTCTAGAACCTTTTAAATCACCTAATTAAAACCATCTAATGAGAGGTGTGGATGCAGATTAACCTTGAGTTCAGTAGCCAGTTATACTGATCGACACGCTGCAATTTTCCACGATTTTAACGGCTTAAGACTTAATTTGAATGCTACGATAACTGTCACAAATAGATCTGACAGGTCTTTTATACAATATTAATACGTATTTTAAGGTGTCATCTTCTGGTGAGTGAATCATTACTTTCGTGTTTTTGTACAACTTTATTACAGCACAATGTTTTTTCTTTCTTTTTTTTTTATTTAGTTGGGAACATTATATAATCTTAGCATTTGCTCCGTCTTTCCTTAGAGCATGGAATAAAACGCCTAGGATAAATCTTCGAAAAATGGTGTTGCTTCGACACTTTTTGAACGATAATTCGACGGATACTCAGAATATGTGATGTTGTGGATCAATTTCTCCAAAGCTGTTCTGATTATTACAAAAGAAAAAAAAATGATTCTCAACTTTTGGTCGGATACGATTGAAAGTATGGCATTATAAATCTTAGCCGCAAAAGTAGTATGAGTCATATAAGTAAATGTTAGCTTATTATCGCCGCAATATAGCTGCATTTTCGAGTGAACACGTTCCTCTCTAAATTCTAAATACTGTGCATTTTTTATGAGTTAAGACATGATATGTAAAGTAAGCTTGTTTTATAAGATCTATCGACGCTTGAAATACGTAGACTAGGCAGATTATGAACAGATATTGGACTAATGTATCTCCTTGCGAAACAACTAAAGCAAAAAGCAGACGATACCCTGCAGAAACCATTACGGACCCAATCTATGCAGATGAAATAGCACTACTTTCAAATGCACCTACACAAGGTGAATTTCTGCTGTATTATCTGGAGGGGGCATCAGGTGGCATTGACCCCCACACCAAACGGAGAACATGTGTTTTAATCAAAAGGAAGACTTCTCACAGTAAATGGTGGTTCTCCTGAAGTAGTAGGCAAGTTCACCTTCCTCGGTAGCAGCGTCTCATCCACTGAAAATAGCATCAGTATGCGACTAGCAAAAATATGCACTGCTATCGATCGGTTATCGATCCAATGAAAGTCTGACCAATCTGTTAATATAAAACCCAATTTCTTCTAAGCAGTGATTGTGTCAATTCTGCTACATGGATACACCACATGGGCACTGACTAAGTGTATAGATAAAAAGCTAGATAAGAACTGCACAAAAATGTTACGAGCTATATTGAATAAATCTTGTAAGCAACATCCAATGAAAGGGTAGCTGTAAGGCCCTTACCTTCCATCACTATGGTGTAATGGTTATCGTCGCCGGAAATGGACACGGCGACACAATTTCAAATCCTGGACGAGACTGATTGCATTTCACATAGCGCTAATACCCTTGGGAAAGGTAGGAATCCAATTATTCTCCCTCCAGCTATGGGTAAGTAGTAGGACAGACTAGGTTCTTCAGCCTTGGTGAGGCAACTAGTCTAGGAGAAGGAAAACTCTGACTTCAAACCTGTTAAACTCCGCTTAAAAATGACCTTGTGTCATATCCTGCCCGAGCGGAGGGGTTGGTAAATATGGTCACAAAAATCATTTAAATAAGACGAACAAGAAATGAAGGACACTTCTGGAAAAGCAAGGACAAACACATAAGTGGCGTTGTCTTATGGATCCCTTCACATGGACGTGCAAATGTTGGCCTACGCGTAAGAACTTGTATACAGCAGCTCTGGACGGCCAAACGGTGTATCTAAGAAGAACGGAAGTGATTGACGAAAGTGAGTCAGGGAAATCTAATGCAGCCAATGGAGGAGATAGGGAAGTCCCTAGCTCAGTATTTCTAACAGAAATCCCATTACGTACCAAAATGTACTCCCATTTTTTTCTGATTAATATCATGGTTTCTGGCAAGTAAGTGTACATATAGAAAGAAAGAATAGAGGAAAAAAGAAAAAAAAAAACAAACAGATGATATAGAAAAAAAATGCAAAGGGACCCAGGAATTGGGTCTGGTACTAAATTTGGCAGCGGCGATTTCCCATAAATTCTCTTGACCAACTGTACCTCTGCAAAGGGGTAAGATCCCCTCCACCTATGAGTGTCTTGTATATGACACTAAACAATCTTAATGGTGATTTTCATGTAATGCTGGATCTTTGGGGAATGCTGAGTACCCCTTCATTGCCATCAGTCCCAGGACCACTCTTAGATAAGACCCTATCTGTGATAGGGTCCTATCTATGGGTCAAATAGAACTAAAACGTCGTTTCAAGTGTTTACTATTTTTGCATTTAAACTGCTTACTTATGCTAAACTGGATTATTTAAAGTAGAACTGTTTTGACATTTAAACTGCGTTTTTATGCTAAACTGAATTGCTCGAAATAGAAATGTTTTGGCAATTAAAATGCGTACTTATGCTAAACTGGGTCATCTGAAATAAAACTGTTTTTACATTTAACTCTGTATATTGTAAACCGATTGCATCCCTGCAGTGGTGTAAGACCCCTGCAAGGCGGGTCCTGGATTTGAAACTTAACAATGTGATGATGAGGTTCCAGTAATTTTGGAAGTTTGAGGAATGCAGAATACTGTAACATTATGTCGGTGTTCCACCAAGCAGACAATCCCTTGGTCTGTTTTGGCGCGAAACCAAACAAAGGCCTTAGCCCACGATCTCGACGTGATCGGAAGTAGGCAAGGGAACGCCAGTAGGAGTTCGACAAAGGAACTGAGAAGAAGGAGTTGTCGAAGGGTGACGCGAGTGGCCAGTCGATACCGGACAGCAGAAGTAACCAGTCGTCATGAGGGAGGGTCCAGACCAGTGATTGAAGACCTGTCAAGATAGGTTGGCATTCCTAGTAGCTTTGTAGAAATTTCGCTAGAAATCCACGCGAGCATTATTCTACATATGCACAAGGGAATGCAATGTTGCATAACTCCTTTCTTGCACCTTGAGTTAACCCAACTATTTTGTTCGTTTGTTCTCACCTCTCACTCCCTTGATTATATTTCTTATAGCTATGAAGATATGTGCGATGCCCCTATCGGAACCACTGATTGATCCCCGTCAAGATCTGAAATGGTTGAAGAAGTTGACGTATTCGGGGGGCCGAGGGGGAATCGCCACAATACCCATTCTTTGTCATCCCTCCGAGGTTCACAGCTGATATGGGTCCTATTTATGGGTCAACTATAATTAAACTACCTACTTATTATAAACCTTATTTCTTGAAATACAACTGTTTTCACATGAAAACTACATACTTATGCTTAATTGAATTGTTTGAAATAGAACTGTTTGAATAACCGGAATCGCTTGAAAAGTAAATGTCTTTCACAAATAAACTGTGTACTTATGCTAAACTGAATTGCTTGAAATAGAACTTCTTCTTTGTATAAAATCGATTTGGCATTAAATAACCTATAAATGTTGATATGCCATGAAACTCAACCAAAAAAAAGCATAAATTCTCTTTAACTTGTATTGAAAAAATTCAGTTATGACTTTAGTATATATATATATATATATATATATATATATATATATATAATGGATTAGTTATTTTAAAAACTTGATCATTGGAACCCATATACAAAAGTCTTTGGTTTAACTTTGTTCTTGCAAACCATGTGACTGCATGCTTTACACCGTGTATCAGCTCATTCTCTCCTTATTTGACATCATTCGTTACAGAGAGAAGGCTTGTTTCATGGACAAACGCCAATTTTCAAGCTTGTTTTAACTGACATTCTACAGAGTAAAAGTCATTCTCGGACAAGTCAAAATGTCTCTTATTTAACATGAGAATTAGAGAACCGGCTTACTAGACAAGAGATAGGAAGCGTCCGTTGAGTTATGACAAAAGTGCAGTTCTTTGATCGGAGTGTGTGGACAAAAGAAATAGTTACTTATGGAACATAGGAAAATAGTTTTTGACTATATTTCAAAGATATATTTGAGACTCAAAAATTCCTATAGAGACGAGAGGAATTTTTTTGAGAATCTATCTATCTATCTATCTATCTATCTGTGTGTGGGTGAGTGTGTGTGATTTTTGTAAAAAAAGGAAATTACAATTTTTGTGAGGAGTAAGAAAAACAGGCAGTTTTGAAATGAAGAGGGATATTTTAAAAACCGGGAGAAATCTCTTTGAGTTCATCTGGGTCAGTCGTCAGTATGTAGAAATAAACAGAAACAATTGTGTGGAAAATTTATCAGCAATCGCTGATTTATCATAATAAAACTGCGATAGATATTTACTTCGATCGAATTAGGAATTGAAATTACAACAAAAATATCACTATTAATATTAAGGGATGCTTTTTGCCGCTCGAAAACATTTATTAAGTCCAACAAAGCCAAAATTCGGGACCCTAATTTTCTAACACTCTCGGAAAATTTCAAACAATGGTAAAAGATAATGATAATCCAAAAATATTTCTAATAACAATGCTTAATGTATAAAACAAATATTAATAAAATATATTACTAGAAGGACACGGATGTAAAGCCTTGGGCAGTGAGAAGATCGAGAAATGAAATAGAGAACGATTTGTACGTGTATCGCATTGGTTCCCCCTTTCAGAGGGCCTCGCACCACATCTTAGCAAAAGGCTTAGTAAATTACATGATTTATATGTGTGATCAACCCTTTGGTGACACCAATGACATTGCAACGTACTTGCTAAAGCATCTGGTATAGATATAAAAATACAAATTCCCTGAAGCCTAATAAAACGTTAGTTCCATTCTATGAAATAATGAAGAAATTAAATTATCTTTTTCGGAGTACATTTTGGACGTAGATTTTGAGCTAGTGATCACAATTCAAACACGTAAGGACCTCATAGAACGACTCTAGGAAGAACTGAACAAAATCCCAGAAATCCATAAAAGATTTAGCCGTTTTTAAAGGCGTTAAAGTATCGTCTATAGTAATGATTCCTACAAAATATTAATAATTATTCGTGCACAATAAAACTAAGTATGTCCGAATGTTTTTTTTTTTTTTTAAATAACCTTTTTTTTTCATCATAAAATGTGTGAAAGCACGTGCCATACTCTGTCCTCATCAGCCGCCAACCAGGGTGATAACACAGTTTCGGAAGCTCAAGGCGGTACTGCTACTCCTGGTGCTACCAAGCAGCTTTTGCCACCGGACAGGGCAAAAGCTACAATATACCATACTGTAATTACTTTTGTATATCACGCACTCCTTCATAATAAACATCCCTACCAAATTTGTAGCTGCAAATGTCATTCTGAATTTAGCATTTGTTCAATATTATCTGGGTTCGAACCGACTAATTATTAAACTTTATATAGTTTACATTATGTGTTTATCATCACCATCATCATCATCATCATGTTGCGCTGCTAGAACGGATTTCCCTGACTCACACTTACTTGACATGCCAGAAACCATGATATTAATCAGAAAAAAATAGGAGTACCTTTTGGTACATAATGGGATTTCTGTTAGAAATATTGAGCTAGGGACTTCCCTATCTCCTCCATTAGCTGCCTAATAACCTAAGGGTCCAATCTGTACAGCTATTGGGAAAGTTGCGTTCATGCTTTTTCCAGGATTTTAAATTGAATACAAAGATACTTATTCGGAGGTTTTTCTATTTAATTACAGTATTTGACTCATATTGGGTTTTTTGCAGATAACTATTCTCAATAAACACCTAAAAATGTTTTTGAAAAAGGTTTTATCTTCATGTATTCTTGCCCAAGCACTTCAGATAGGCATTAAGTTGATTGGCTGGTTAGATTTGATGTCATATTTAACTTTGTAGAGAACTTATTGCCAAATACTTTTGATACATATCTTATTAAAAACATGATTTGTAAACGAATTATTTTAAATAATTTCTACACCAGCTTAGGCTCATCTGTTTGCACACATTTTAATTGTTTCAAGTACTGTTTACTCTAATCTCTTTATTTATACAGAGACAATTGTTTGCATTATTACTATCTCACATAAGTAGTTATATTTGCCAAAAGTTAATCTTTTTTTTGTATAGTGAATGATTTAACTGTTTTTTTTTTAATCTATAGTTGGAATACTAACAGGAACTAACGCTCCGGTTCAGAGTGGACTTGGTAGTAATAGAATGAAGAAATACTCCACATTCTGCAAAGATCCCGGACTGGAGCTTCACCATAAGATGATTTTGTGTCATATCCAGAACACTTGTTGATGATGATGGTGGAGCGTCTTATCCTTCTGCTGATACGCAGGCAGTATATTCAACAAAAAGTATCAAGTCTATAACGAAGATGAAAAAATAATAATAATACCCACAATCTCCTATGGCACTTTGACATAGGTGACGATTATATCATTCGTGATTGGAGCTTTTGGTACAGTCAATAAAAGATTATTAAAGAGAAGGTTGGAGGATGAGTGGAGACCATTCCAACTACAACATTATCAATAATGGCCAGAATACTGAGAGAGGTCCTGGAGACTTGAGGAGACTTGTTGTCACTAAAGCTTTAGTGAAAGACCGTCAGCTAATGCTGATGTAAAAAAAAACTCTCAACGAGTAAATAATGCTAATACAACTACTACTACTATTAATAATAATAATATGGGACTGTGAAATACACAGGGATCACCTAATTTCGGCCAGAAGTCTAGACTTAATAATAATCAACAAAAATTAGAACTAGTCGACTTTGCTGTCCCGGCTGACCGCAGAATGAAACTAAAAGAATTTGAAAAGAAGGATAAGTACATCGACCTTGCCAGGGAATTGAAAAACCATGGAACATGCAGATGACAATTATACCAATTGTAATTGGTGCGTTAGGAACAGTGACTAAAGGATTACGAAAGGGACTCGAGGACTTAGATGTTGGCGGAGTAGTGGAGACCATCCAAACTACTATATTATTTAGGACGACCAGAATACTGGGAAGAGTCTTGGAGATTTGGAGAAATTTGCTGTAATTGAAACACCAGTGAAAGACCATTAGCTAACGATGATGTGAAAAACTTAAATGAGTAAATAATCATCATCATCATCATGTCACGCTGGTAGCACGGATATCCCTGACCCTCTCTCGCCACTCCTCCCAATCGTTCATCGCCCTAGGCGGGTCTTCAGGACAACATCCCGTATCCTGACATAGCTGCTGAATGTATGTTCGTGCTGGTCGTCCTGCTTTTGCACGGCCATGTGTGGGGGTCCATAAGAGTACATCTCTTATCAGTTCATCCCTGCTTCTCCAGCAGTGTTCTGCATGTCTGGTTCGTCTAACTTGAATAGTTTTCGTGATAGGAGAGAGGTGGCCATACAGTTGGTGTCTTGTGGGGTGTTGCCGCCAGGACTTGTTTTGTTAGAGTCCATGTAGTGCACCCATATAGCAGTATCGATGTGACCGCTGCCTGGAAGAAACTGCGTTTCATTTTATCGGTTAGGTCTGATTTCCATATAATCGATAGTCAATGGATAGCTGTCCATGCTTTCGTTAACCTCGTGTCGATGTCTTTTTCGGTTGATGCGACGCTGCTTCCTAGGTAAGTGAATTTGTCTACTAGTTTACTAGTCTAGAGTGGAGATGTCCCCCGTTTGATTATAGCACATATATTCAGTTTTGTGTGCATTAATATAGAGGCCTATGCCTGCGGCAGCTCGTTCCAAACTATGCAGGAGAGTTTCGGCTTGGTCGGGTGTATTTGCCAGTATCGCTATGTCATCGGCGTAGTCGGCGTTGGTAATTGTTTCTGCGGGGTACCTTCTGCTTCTTTTCTTCGTCAGCTCGAAGCCATTCTCTCTGATTTTGTCAATCGATGTTCTAAGTACGTAGTCTAGACAAAAAATAAAGAGGTACGGTCCAGCGTGTCGCCTTGTAGTACTCCTGCTACAATGTCGAAGTAGTCTGTGTCTCCCTCTGGTGATTGAACTTTTACTTTGGTGTTTCTATAGAGAATCGTTATTGCTGCTACGGTTTCTTTAGGTATGCCGTACGCTAGTAGGATTTGTTCCATCTTTCCTCTGCGAATGGAATCGAAGGCCTTGGTAAAGTCGACAAATATTAATGTCGCTTGTAGGTATTTTGCCCGAACACCTTCAAGGATTCTACGGATGGTTAATATTTTTGAGGTCGTGGATCTATTTCTTCGGAAGCCATTTTGGTTTTTCCTAAGTATGTTGTCGATTTTGGGTTCTATTCGGTTTCGTAGTAGGGCATTGTAGATTTTGACTGCTACGGATGTAAGTGTTATGCCTCGGTAGTTTTTGGCTAATCCGATGTCCCCCTTTTTAGGGAAGGTGATTATGCATCACTTCATCCATCTCTCTATCGGATTTTGATTGTATACTGCGTTGCAGTGTCGGAGCAGTATGTCGTCGAATTGTCTGGTCTGCCATACTTCAGGGGGAATCCCGTCCAGTCCTGCAGCTTTCCTATTTTTAATTTTTCTGAGAACCGAGTTGAGTTCTTCTTGTGTGAACGGTCCTAATTGTTTACTAATTATTCTGGCGATTGGTTCATGTGTTATTTTTGGTGGGTTTCCAAGTAGGTTTTCGAAGTGCTGTTTTCACAGTTTTATTCTTTCTTGTTGGTTTGCAGCTTTCAGTTTTGCTTTGGCTGTGTTCTTCCTTCTACTCACTTCGTTTATTGTTTGCCAAGCTATCCTGGATTGCCTATCTTCCACCGAGTCTCTAATCTTATCTATCTGATTTTGAATGTATTCTGTCTGTTCCTTTATAATTGATATTGTGCCATTTTTAGTTTTAAGGCATTTGTGTTTGTTGGGTTTTTTCGATAGTTTTTGGAGGCTGTTTTCACTAGTGCACGTTTTTCTCTCACCGCTAAAATTTCCCATGGGACTCTATATTTAGTTTTGAGTTTTGATGGAATGCATTTTGCTGCTGCCTCGAGGTGCGCATTGACGAAACTTTCATATTCGTCGTTTGGTGTACTTTTTTCCGTCTTCTCTTGTAGTGTTTCGAATCTGTTTCTTAATTCTAATACGTATTTACCTCTTATATCTCTATTGTTCAAAAGGCCCCAGTCATAGTGTTTGGTGGTCACTGTCCGTTTGGCGTTTTGTCGTAGGCTTAGCAGTATTTTCGCCGTGACTATTCGGTGATTGGAGGACACACCCTCGAAAGAGCAGTATGCCTCGCAATTCATTGCACTATTTTTCCATTTCTTGTTTATAAGGACGTAGTCTATCTGATCTTTACTATTGTTCGCGTACGTGTATGTCCATCGTTTGCCCTCCCTTTTTTTGTAGTTTGTATTGAGGCATGCTAATCTATTTTCTATCATGAAATCTGTTAGATGTTGCCCATTCCTATTTGACGTGTTGTGGAGGCTGTATTTGTTGTTTCCGTTTTTCCCGATTTAGGCATTCATGTCTCCGCCAATGACTAATATGTTGTATTTCGGGATGCTACGCACTAATGAGGATAACTCATCGTAAGGTAATTCAGGATTAAAAATGTTACAAGTAGGTCACAATTGACATCACTTTCACAATTTATACGTATTTATTTTCTATCTAAGGACAAGCATATTTTTTTATTTTAAATGAAAAAAATCATGTTATTATTCCAACGCAATTACGTATTTCTATTAAACAAGATCCGTAAAACGCAGGAAATGTTCCCTGTTCATGCCTTCTCGGCAAATATAAACTATTACAAAAAATAGAATGCATATGTAAAATATGGTTTACTGTACATCATGCAAATATCGATATAAACAAATATGACTATCAATGATTCGATGTTGAACTTGTCTACTTCCATTAACGATGCGTACTGATATAGACATAAAAACGAAGGTTCGGTACTTATCATTTTATTCAAGAAAACATTTGAAGGAAATATATATTAGGTAAAGTCAATATTGGTTAGTTGTGAGCAACATGGATAGACATACGACAGCATTTTGACATATATGTACCTCCGTCACAGATATCCATTCGACCGCAACAGGAACATATCCATTATGATATCGATTATATTATACACAGCTACTTTTTGAATCTTAACAATTATATTTCAACCTTAAAGAGGAATCGACAATTAAATCACTAACTCCTGTGCATGTGATACTATGTGCTTTTTTAACCAATGTACATAGATTGGGTGAAATAATGCATATGTCTCTGGGCGCAAAGTATGCAAGGTTAACTATATATAAATACACCTGTATCAGCGTAGCAAATATGCATGGCTATGCACGTGGGTGCGTACATATATATATATATATATATATATATATATATATTAGCTTAGCGTATATGTAGGAATTTGAAAGTACAGATGTATTAATCAACCTCTTCACTACGACCAAAATGACACACAATGATAGGTTTTTAGTGGAGATTAATTGGTTTCAGTACAGAGCTTTCCTTCTTGTCAAAACAAAATTTAAGAGCCAAGTCTGCTATAAAAATTACTTATAAGTGGAGGGAAAATATGTTGGATAGCGGCGGGAATATTCCTTTGACATGTCGCATAGGTTGCGTTGGTGGTGAGACAGGTTGTGAACCTATATTCTAGAATATGCAGGACGATGCCCCTGTGGATGTGTGGGTGGGTTGTATGGGTGGTATTACAGATATTTTACTTACATCCTAAGGTAAACAGGCCAAAATTGTTTCTCAGCGGAAGAGTCATGTGTGTTGCGTGGGTGGCATGTTAGTCAGGAGGTGCGTCCATGCCCAGCACAGAGGTGGAATATATGACCACGGGAACTGCGTGGCTGCCCTGAAAATTTTATAAACCAGGAAATAATTTCGACCCAAGCAGTATGAAACAAAAAGACAGAGAACTTTCACTGTAAACTTCACCGTCGACCTTGTGTGTGAGCATGTCACCCATCTCTAAATCGCTTTTATTTTACCCATACGTTGATTTTAGCTAAAAAAGAAAACCAAGGAAAGAAACTAATTATATTTTATAGATCAGCATTTTTCTTATACTTCCCTGTATACAAGTTATGGACGCATAACTTTCACAAACATATTAGAATTATGTGAAAAGAAAACAGCTTCATGCAGGATGTAAATGCGGACTGCTGTCTTCATTTAGAATGTGACATTTAGACAGAATGGGATAAAAAAAAAACACTTTGTACACCGTCAATCATTTGATAGATAGGGTCTAAATGACTTAGGTTGAAGAGGCATGTTCTACACACGCCCCCCCCCCCACCAGAGGATTATCTCGATAGATCAATAAAGATGGTCATACAAGTGTGTATTCAAGAGATTGTTTACATTTTTCTGCATGGAAATCATTATGGCTTCTACAGTTTTTACTAAAACTGGAGACAGTCAGATCTTTATTGAAAATAAAAGTCTCATTAGCATTCGAGACAGAACCAAATGTTGATCGGTATTATCATGTACATTACATACACTCAACACTATCCTATATATATATATATATATATATATATATATATATATATATATTGTTGTTGTTTTAGGTCTAAAGAGAGAAATAAATATTTAAAATGAGTAGCTCCACGAAGAGATTTTTATTTTTTAGGATTTATCTATTCATTTTGTTCTTACAAACGTGTATGATTCCAGCTTGACGCTTTCGTCACAAAAGGTGTATAGCAGAAGGGCTTGTTAATGGGGTATTCAATGAGATTGAACTCACTCGTGTGTGCAGTTTTAATGGTTTTCAGTTGCTTATGGCTTATTTATGCAGGTCACTCCTCTCTTCTTAGAGTGTGTTTCCCTTCTTTACCCTTAATTTGCTTTTGATATTTGATACGTTGTGTGTATGTGTATATATGTGTGTTGGAGTGGTTTCGGATTTCACTTACTGTTTTTTTTATCTTTGAGTGTGTTGGACTGGTTTCGGATTTCATTACATATATTTTTTCTCTGTGTATGTGTGAATGTGTGTCTTGAAATTTTAAATCTTGAAGAACTTAAAAACAATGAAAAAAATGGAAGAATTACTAGACACAACAAAAATCATTAAAAGCCAGAGACAACCCAAGCATTTTAAAAGAATACTTACCTCTTCCCAAGGGTTTACCAAATGCAATTATAAACGATGTAAAATATGTGACATACTTATAGAAAGAAATCCCTATTCCTTTAAAACCTGGAAACAAAATTAAAAATAGATAAAGTTTTAAGCTGAAAGTCTAAGAAATGCAAATAAGTCTACAAACGGTTGATACAGGCCCTTAATACAAGGGCATCACTTCACATGAGTATTAGCACCGACTGAACTTCTGAAATATTTGTAAGAATTATCGATACCTGACATTTGTAATTAGAAGTTACGATTGTAGATTGTTTGGTATATTAATATAATGGCATACAACACACGCTATTACATAACTTTAGACGTCAAATATTCATAGACTTGTTGGCATACTAATAAATAAAATCAATTAAACAATCAAACTTAAAACATTCAGAGAGATTTCATCTTCGATAATAAATGGTTAGCTGCTTTTAAAAGTTATAATTACAAGTAGTGTACAGTTTTCGCCAATGGTGCAAGAGACCGGCGTTTTATCCTAGGTCGAATCATACAAAATATTCAAAAAATAGTAATTGATGCCGCCTTGCTTTACACTCATCATTATAAGTTAAGGATCAAGGGTAAAGGGGAGCAATCTTGGGGAATAGTAGCACCTTCCACTTCACCTTGGTGTTGTAACTATTGAAAAGGGAGCCTTCGGGTCATCCATGACTGAGTTCACCAACTTTACTTACTTTTAGTTTGATTTCTAATTCATTGCATGTTTAAGAGTAAATAAGATAAAACGAAAGAAATAACTTAACTTTCTGAATTAGAACCATACTGAGAAAATAAGATTTCTTGATCATTAGGTAGGATTGTGGATTGGATAACCGTCTATTTTAGAGCCAAAAAATCTGTATAAACAGTCTTGATAATTATAGTATTTATCTTCATAAAAGATTAGAAGAACGTTTAATTAACGCCCTGTATGTGGAAGTTACACTACGCTGCCTTTATCTTATGCAAAGAGGTAAGACCCCCACCCCGAAAAATTGTTGTTCTTAGTATGACCCCCATGCTGCTTCTGAGGGGGAGTCTCTGGTTAAAAGGATCTATGGAGTTTAAGAGTTCCATCTCGGAGTCAAATAGATCTATTTAAAAATTCCTAGTCGAAAGGAATGTTTGATACATTAAAACCGAAAATTATTTTTTATAGAAAATTGTTTCTAGAAGCTATTATTTTTTACTAAGGACTATTCTTCTTAACTACTTAAAACCATATTATTGTTTAGGCCTATCTAAGGGTCAGATAGATATATTTGAATACTATTTGTATAAGACAGGGGTAAATGATACGACGTGTATGTCATAAAAATACTTAACGAAGAACAAAAATTTAGATATGAACCTTTAACGGACATGATTCCTAAAAATTATTCATAAAATAACCCCGGATTGATGAACATACCATTAAAACTAATCAATCTCACTTTATAACTATTGTTTTAATTCAATTATAAGCTATTCGTGAATAGAAAAGTACCTATATGGAGTGGCAGTTTTAATGTAAAACTTCTAAAATAGATGAAAAAATGATATTATTTTTAGCAAAACTATAGAGAAAATACATTTGGAAAGCTAACAATCGCTATTTTCTTGTTTTGTTCATAGACGTAACAAAATTATAAAATGACATAATATTTTTGCCAGCGTATTAAAGTTTAAGTTAATTTAATTTTAGATATTCTGGTTCACAATTCTTCGTAATTATTTATTCTCTTACTGACTGTTTTCTTATATAGAAGTACAAATAAACGAAATTTTTAACTTCAATCTTTTACAGTTATAATGAAAATGTTTTAAGAATAGTGATTTTTTCGAGATTATTAATTCGAAAAAAGAAATCCATCAATAAATATTTTAAAAACTTTCCATAAAATTCTGAAGGTTCTAAAAATGCGAAAGTTTTAGTCAAAAAGAAAACAAGCAGACATTTCTGAAAATTTTATAAAAGTTTATAGACAACATTTTTCCGAGCAATTTTCGATTCTTACTCTAATCTAACAAGCTACATATAATAAAACTCTCTACAAGGTGACGGACACTTTATTAAAATTAGTTGAGGTTTATAAAAGTTATGAGAAAACAAAAATCGTTGCCCGTTTCTGTGTCACACACACACACACACACAAACACACACACACACAATATATATATATATATATATATATATATATATATATATATATATATATATATATATATATATACGATTTAAATAGATAGACGCATATGGGAAAAGTTTGCAATGAAAAATGTTCTTTGAAACAAAATTTCAGACCATGGACACAATCATTACACGGAAAAATGAAAAAGTTATCTGTTAATACACACACACACACGCACACACACACACACACACACACATATATATATATATATATATATATATATATATATATATATATACAATTATACCGTCAAATTAATGTAGTACGCAATCCTAACATTCTTTCTTTTGACTGCATTTTTTAATTTTTTTCAACTTTTCCAATATCTTTCTTTTTCTACCTGATGATTGACATCATAAGACGGCATGAAACATGTGTTCGAATACAAGCATCCATGTTATTAAATATACATAGAATGTAATATACATTCATTAATTATCATATATATATATATATATATATATATACATATACTAATTATTAATTATATATATATATATATATATATATATATATATATAGTGCGAAAGAATGTCGGAACCTGAGCGTTTTGGTGTCGGTCTCTTCAAACATGTGCTGTAAAATGAATATGGCATTGATTATATTAGATCTATTAAATATCGATGTATCGATGTATGTAATTAGTTCTATTTACTTAGTTTATCTATATCACATTTCGAGAAACTAATATATCGTCAAAACATAAAAATACATGCACTCATACATATCGATGAAGTAATATACCTTAAACACAGAGTCAACGGCAATTGGTAGCTGTCAGTTTCTTGCTAATCCGACTATCGGACAAAATAGTACATTTAGTCGGTTTTCTATTATATACTGTTAGATTGGGTATAATGGGAATATTAAGCTTGTTTGTGAACAGTTCTTGAAAAGGTATTCTAGTTTATAGCACGTCATTGTTTTTGGCCTAAGTTGTAATTATTTTGATAATCGTTAAATCATCTAATTATTTTTTTAATTACTCTTTTGTTCTAATTATCTTCAATTTATGTTTTTTTTTAATGTTTTCACGAATTATTTTACTCATTGAGAGTTTTTCATACCAGTTGTTATATTGTCATCTACAGCATCATAACGACACAATAATAAAGACAGACTCAGGAAGACTTCTTTAACAAAGTATTTACCCCTCACTTTATTGCAAGGGTTCGAAAAGGGTTACTCAAGGTTTGCGTATGAGAGGGAGCTGAAGACCGAACAGAAACTGTAATAATTTGACCCCCACTCTTATGACAGTTAACGTTGTGTCTTTCTCGTTCTCCAGATGCTCAACCGGAGGCCCTGGGTCCACTCTGCTGGGTGATGGCTTTCTTTACTGCATCTTATCAGCAACCTCTCTGGTCCCAAAACTCCATCGGGGTTCCCGAGGGTCCCCTCTGCCGGGTGTGGCTTTCCCTACCACACCTCATCTATCTCCCTTCTCCAACTCTAACTGGAACTCGAACTGTCTGACTTCCGTCTTGACTGAGTTATATAATAGTTCAACGCCCACTCGATCGCCCACTCGATCTTTGAAATCGCATGTTTGATCGTCATCAATCGGAAATAACTGTCATGCAATTCACAGGTCACTCTCTTCCGGTGCGTCTGTCTATGAGTGTACCATGGGAAATCTTTTTACCACGTCCCATTTCATCAGCCAATTTCCACCCACGCGATTTCCTCTCATAACTGCCATTAGAATCTGTCACCTTCCTCCGGTGCCTCACCTTGGAATGGCATTTTTGGCCGGGTCAAAGGCCAAAATACAACACCAGTGTTAGCTGAGATCTGAGTGATTATAAATTTCGTCAAGTCTACATGACTGTCCTCGGTAATCTGGGCGATCTCAGGAATGCGCTAGTTTTAATGGTTTCCACGCGTCCTCTTATTTTCAAGTCTTTCAATCGCCTGGCCGAGATTAGATTATCCGATCATATCTGAGTATCCCCCGAAATCTGTACGTCTTATTATTATTATTGTTACCCTTTAGAGTTTTTCACATCAGCGTTAGCTGAAGTCTTTTCCTTGGAGTTTGAGTGACAGCAAGTCTCCTCAAGTGTCCAGGACTCTTCTCAGTATTCTGATCGTTCTCAATAATGTTGTCGTTTGAATGGTCTCCACTCGTTCACCAACTTCCAAGTCATCAAGACCCTTTAATAATCCTTTAGTTACTGTTGCAAAAGCACCAATCACAACTGGTATAATCGTCACCTTCATGCTCCCTAGGTTTTTTCAATTCTCTAGCAAAGTCGAGGTACTTGTCCTTTTTCACATTATTTTTTACTCATTAGAGTTTTCACATCAGCGTAAGCTGATGGTATTTCACCCGAGATTGAATGACAGCAAGACTCCTCAAGTCTCCAGGGCTCTTCTCAGTATTCTGGCAGTTTTCAATAATGCTGTTGTTTGGATGGTCTCCACTCGGTCGCCACTCGTTCGCCAACTTCCAAATCTTCCTGGCCCTTTAATAATCTTTTAGTTACCGTGTCAAAGGCACCAATCATAATTGGTATAATTGTCACCTTCATGTTCCATAGCTTTTTCAATTCTCTAGCAAGGTCGAGGTACTTATCTCTCTTTTCACATTCATTTAGTTTTATTCTGTGGTCCGCCGGGACAGCAAAGTCGACAATTTTGCAGATTCTCTTTTCTTTTTTGTTGATTATTATAAGATCTGGTCTTCGGGCCGAGATTAGGTGATCCGTTTGTATATCAAAGTCCTACATAAGTTTGTGTGTATCATTTTCTAGGACAGGTTCTGGATTGTGCATATATCCATTTGTTGGCATGGTCAAATTTAAATTTCTTGCACATTTCCCAGTGGATCACCTTGCCAACTATTATTATTATTATTATTATTGCAGATGTTCATATAATAGCTGTGGAATAAATGGTCCTTGTTCTCCCCTGATTTTCAATTCCTCCTGTGATTTTATCAAGTCTTTTAGTACCATTCCAGGCGCAGCAACAATAATTGGAATGATTGTCATCCTCATGTTCAACAGCTTTTTTTTATTCTCTGGCAATGTCTAAATATTTGTCTATCTTTTCACTTTCTCATACATTCACTACGTATTGTCTAAACATCAGAGATGAAGCTTGACGATTTTTATCAGTAAGGCTTTTCGGACTATTGTCTTCATCCTCATTGTAATTTCAACAACATTTCGGCCGATATATCCTCCAGTCTTCTTCAGGTGTTTGTCGAACTCGGGAACCTACACGGAACTTCGAACTACGTTCTTTATTGAATCTACAAAGGTTGCCTGTTCTGATTCCGTTAACCATAACCGGGTACAAGTGTTAAGTATTCCATTATTGTTACTCGCCTGCGGTCAGGATTGAACATGCAACTTCCAGATGATTGTCTCCTTAAAAGCTTAGGGAAACAACGCCTACAACTGCTACGCTATGTGTCCTGTTGGACATAGCGTAACCGTTATACTAGAAGGAGGCCGGAGGACATATCGGCCGAAATGTTGTGGAAATAACAATGAAGTTTTAACTACGTGGTCTACCAGAACAGTACAATTTACAGGATGACAGATTTTCTTTTTTAATTAATTATTTACTTATTCATTTATTTTGCTAATGAGAACTAGATCTGATCTTCTGCCTTGGAATAATTATACCGTTTGTAAGTCAAAATCATATAGAATGTATCTTATTATCTCGATACCATTCTGGTATATGTATGATCAGATTTTACACTCATGCTCATTTCTGAATGAATCATCTTATAAAATAACAGAGGATTTCAGTAAATAATTTTAGTATTAAATTCTTTTTTTGTTCAACTGGCAATTTAAAGTTGCATTATTTTGTTTATCATTTCTATGTCAAGGTTCGAGTGGAGATTTGTTTTAATTGGCTATGTGAAACATATAATAATTACGAAATTAGAAGTTAGAGAGTTTGTTTTATAATCAGCTGATACTAAATATTCTAAGCTAAACAATGGGATAGAATCAGCTGATATATACGCTTTAGAAATGATGTGTTACTAAAAGACTTAGCGCTGACGTGTTATTTAAGAATCGATTATCATAATTTTATGAAGTTATATATAAGAACGGATTTTAAGAAATGCCGAGCAGACCCCAGGCAAAGATACGAGAGGGTTCTCGGCGGGGCACCTGTGTGCAGACTCCCTTCAGAAAAAAACCCCAGGACACGACGAATCACGCACCCACTCAACAATATAAATCGCCGGCAAATAAGAAATTAATAGCAGTTGCCGTCTCTCCTTTCGCTTCTTCTACGATATAACTCCCCTGCCGATCTACGTTTTATGCTTCTTCTCTCTGTCACTCTTTTCGGCGACTACTGTAAATGTCCCAGCACAAACAAACTTCATTTCAGGGAAACAAACCGAAGTGTTTTGTGTTTGACTCTCTTTTTTAATGGCGGTCAGGTATCGCTGCAACTTTCGAGTTGGTATCAAACGTTACCGTTAAAACGTTTCTAGTCGACTTCTGCCTATTGTATTTTATTTTTGCTTGTTTGCAACATTCAGAATTGCTATTAACCCTTTCATATCTGTCTCAAAATAGCCTATACTTGCTATTCCGTTGCGTATTATCAATTTTCAGTTTAATATAATTAATCCTTACATCTTTATTTTTCGCTGCTCTCAAATGAGATTCAGATTCTCTCTTGAGGTTACCATTTCTCAGTCATTTCCATGTTTTCTTCGAAGCAATATCACCAAATTGTCGCTTGGAATATCCACAAATCTATTTTTCTCTCCGTGTCTGTTTTCTGGTTTTTGCTGTGTTTTTTTTCTGTTCTTATAGTGTCATATTATTTATTGGCTGCTGTAATTCATACTTATTTCCGCTTTTAAATATATTCTTACAATTTTTATATTGACGCATTACACAATCCCCAATGTTAGCGAGCCCAGTTACTCATTTACTTGATACATGTAGACAACGTTATCCCTCAAATGTAGGCTTATGTGTATAGTCATAAATTTCCTTATCCTTTGGTCCATCTGTCTGAGTTCCTTCCTTGTGCAGTTGGCTGGGGCAGCATAATACACCAACTTCATCTCTGCTGAGGGTTAAGACTCCCCCAACGAGTGTCCTAGACATGATACTTAAGAATATGATGGTGCTGTTCCAGTAATGCTGGAGTACCCTTTTATTGCCGTCGCTCCTAGGACCCCACTGGCCTGGAGTGGTAGCAACTGAAAGTGTTTTTCTATGGGTTGAATAAAACTAAACTGTATGCCTATGGTAAACTGAATTGTTTGAAATAGAACTGCATAGACATTTAACTGTGTGTAAATAAATGACTCATGTTTAATTGAATTGTTAGTGATACATATCAATACTTGCAACTATTTAACTTTGTTGACTAAAATGAAAAGCTTGAAATAGAAATGCTTTTGATATTTAAAATGTAAACTTATGTTAAAGTGAATTGTTTGAAGTAGAACTGTTCATATGCATAAAATGGATCTGGTATTAAATAACCTACAATGGTTGATATGCCATAAAATCAAACTAAACCAAACCAAACTGAGTTTCTTTCTTGTCTATTTTAAGACTGGTTTTGAGTATCTTACACGGAAACCTGCTCAGTTGTTGTTTTATTTTCCTTTGATACGAGCAGAATTGATTTCAACAAGTTTTTTTTTTCATTTTTCTGAGTTCCATTTTTAGTATTTTTTCTTTCATCTTCGTTTGATGGAGTCCGCTTCTAATTTTACCAAATACTTGTAACTTACCGTCTCTCCAAGATTTCTGATGCCTTCCTGATTTTGTTGTTCTATTCCTTCCATTGTTTCTCTTTTCCTAATTTTCATTATCAGCATGGCACATTTTTCAGTGCCAAATTCATTTCCTATGTTCTGGCTGAATATTCTGATTTTTTGGTATCTGGTTTTTTTTATTTAATTTGGCAAATATTATCATATGCATTTCCACACTTTATGATAGAGTGACATTATTTCTATGAAAAAATAACAATAGTCTGAATGAGTCTCCCTGTAAGATGCCTCTCTAGATTTTTACCTCTGCTTGTTTTTATCTCACGCTGCTAATTCTAAATTCTAGTTGTCATTTATCTTTTGATGAAGTTTATGTTATTGTTTGACATTTTGTACATTTTAGATAGAATTCTAAGTGACAGCAAATCTCCTTGGTTCTCCAGATGTCAACTGGAAAGGTGCAAAGAAGGTCGGTAAAGCCAAGGCTTCCCGTTTCGCTGATGGCAAGACAACAGGAAGAAGCGAAAGGAAAGTTATTCTATCTACATTTGCTAAAGAATGAAATAAGTTCATGTCAGGTACTGGGTTTTCAAGCAAAGCCATGTCTATCATGATCAGCTTCGTAAACGATCTTTTTCGGAGAATCGCCTCTGAATCCAACCGTCTGGCTCATTACAACGAACGATCTAGTATTAGTAGCCGTGAAGACCAGACAGATGTATGTATTCTGTCCGGTAAATTGGCGAAATATGCTGTCTCTGAGGGAACAAAGGCTGTTACTAAATACACTAGCACTAAATTAAAGCCATTTTAAAGAAAAACGAGCAAAAACCTTTCTTAAATATATAGTGTTCTGAAAAGTGAAGGTTTGCTTTCTTCATTCCATTTCGATCAAGTTCTATTCCAAGAACATGGGGAGCGTTCAAAGTGCACTACTTGTAATAATTATCACCGTCCAGCTCACGTTCCATTGTTCTTTTGTTCCTGTCAAAATTAAATTGCACGTCTGTTTTCGTTTTCTTATAACTATTATTATTATTATTTCACTCATTGAAAATTTCGCACGCCAGCGTTAGCTTTGAGCTTTTCACTGGAGTTTGAGTGATTGAGAGTCTCCTCAAGTCTCCTGGACTCTTCTCAGCTGATCCTAATAATACTGTAGATTTGGTGGTGACCATTTCGAAGACTTCAAATCACTTTACCAATCCTGTGGTGACTCTACAGAGCGCTGCAATTAAAAGTGATATCACCTTTAACGTCAGGTTCCATAGCTTTTTTTAGTTTTCTTGTAAGATCTTGGTTTTATATAATTAATGTAATGATTTTTTTATATTAATGTTTGTTCGTTAATTATATTATTTTGTTTTGTAAGTCTTTGAACTACACGTTGTCTCTTAGTTCAGGTGGATAGTTAGATGTGCACACTTACGCTCAAGTGGAAAGGATATGTCAATCATCAATTGTCATAATAAATCCCAAGGAAGGAAATGGGACTGGATGGCAGTTGGAGTGATTTGAGAGTGTGGATGTTGTCACGCTAGGAAGAGATAATCCTGAGATTTTAAGGGTTTTGAAAAGACGATTAGGACATTCGACCGTTGGACCGTGCAGCTGGATATTTTTTTATCAGATCATTTTGCGTCTCTTCAGGCAGTGATCTTAAACATCACAAGATGCGTCGCGCGTACTTCGGGAGGTCAGCATAGTAGGGTTAGCATAGGCTTTTATGGTTTGCGTTTCTCTCCTTGTGTTGCCAATGACAGTAGCCAGAAATTGATAAAATCGTTCGTACCGCCTGTATTTGTATTATTGTTGTTATTATTGATACCATTATGCCTATACAATAGATATTCGATTTGGTACGCGGTGAATTGCAATGTTTTTTGAAAGAAAGAAAAAGAAAAAAAAACATAGATTGATTTTGAACTTGGGTTGTCCAGTTGACGTTTCACGGTATTTTAACAATTAGAGGCGGCTAAAAATCATTGGAACCCTTTTTAGGCGACTGTTGTTTTAAGTGGGAGAGAGAGAACGTAAGATGTACAATAAAAACCTCAACTCCAAACACGAAGAAAAAATAAACTGTGCTTCCCCGGGCGAAGAAGGAAACAGTAGAAAGTAAAGAATTCATCTCCAAAAACAAGAACAAAAATGTGGCAACCCAAGAAGAAGAGTGGAGAAAAGAAGAACGCCAAATATAAACTACAGATAAAAAACGGAAAAAAATGTTCGACACAAGGCCCCAGAACAAAGAAGGAAAAATTAGAATAAGAAAATCGAGAAGGAATGCAAAGAAAAATAAAAAAGATATGGTACATTGCTCATTGTATAAATTGTATGTCTTTCTCTTTCGCGTTTAAGTTGTGTGTTTCGCACCCACTAGAATGTATTTAATTACGAGAAGAATATTGAAAAGCTATGATAAGCCTTGTAAGTTTAATTGTATATGTTGATAGAGAGGCATAGGCCTCTATGTTAATGCACACAAAACGGAATATATGTGCTATAATCAAACGGGGGACATCTCCACTCTAGACGGAACCCTTCTTAAACTAGTAGACAAATTCACTTACCTAGGAAACAGCGTCGAATCAACCGAAAAAAACATCGAAACGAGGTAAACGAAAGCATGGACAGCTATCAATAGGCTATCGATTATATGGAAATCAGACCTAACCGATAAAACGAAACGCAGTTTCTTCCAGAGAGCGGTCACATCGATACTGCTATATGGGTGCACTACATGGACGCTAAGAAAACGCCTGGAGAAGAAGCTAGACGGCAATTACACAAGAATGCTGCGTGCAATCTTGAACAAGTTCTGACGGCAACACCCCACAAGACACCAACTGTACGGCCACTTGCGCCCTATCACGAAAACTATTCAAGTTAGACGAACCAGACATGCAGGACACTGCTGGAGAAGCAGGGACGAACTCATAAGAGATGTACTCTTCTGGACCCCCACATATGGTCGTGCAAAAGCAGGACGACCAGCACGAAAATAAATTCAGCAGCTATGTGAGGATACGGGATGTTGTCCTGAAGACCTACCTCGGGCGATGAACGATAGGGAGGAGTGGCCAGAGAGGGTCAGGGATATCCATGCTACCAGTGCGACATGATGATGTTGATGATGAATCATGAGAGGAAAGAACGTAGGAGGGGTAAAGAGAGAGAAAAAAGGGGGATACAAACTTGTCAATTTGTTATAACAAAACCCGGGATCTTGTTGTATTTTTGGGTAACATATTTATACATATTTTTTATCAATGAAATATAGAGTAATTCGAAAGTGCTCATCGTAAAGTGAGCTAATTTTATATTGGGATATTTTTTCTGTGTCTTTCAGTTAATTTTATATTGGGATATTTTTCTGTGTGTCTTTCAGTTAATTTTATATTGGGATATTTTTTTCTGTGTGTCTTTCAGTTAATTTTATATTGGGATACTTTTTCTGTGTGTCTTTCAGTTAATTTTATATTGGGATATTTTTTCTGTGTGTCTTTCAGTTAATTTTATATTGGGATATTTTTTCTGTGTGTCGTTCAATTTCGAGCTCCGAAAGGATCCAGGTATCTATGTTGTCTGGAGAATGCTCATGTATATTTCGATCTGTAGTTAGGTCAGAGGGACAAGTTTAATGTTATTAAATGCTATGGAAATTGGAAGCATTCAGTGAAGTCTCCCTTGAATGGGATCGATATTTTGGGTATTGGTCGAAGCCATACCAGAGGTTGTGAAGGTCTTCCTCCAGAGAAGGGTCGAGAATTCTGAGGTACTGGTTAGTGGCTTGACCAGCTTTGTGTGAGTTTCCCTAGAATGGGTTTGAGATATTTCTTGAAGTACTGTTTAGTGGTCAGGCCGGGTTGTGAAGGTTGCACTAGAATATGGTCGAGAATTTTTGGGGTTTTGTATAAGACCAGACAATTGTGGTGAAGAGGATATTTTTGAAAAATGGGATGGGAAATTAGGGAGTATGTAAGCAAAATGTAGACGTGTCTCTTAGTATGAACGGGAAAATTTATGGACTCAGTTTCGAATCGGGCTTGAGGAAGAAATATAGTTGACCAAATAGATGAATAAATAAAGTACCCACGTTAATTGTTGAAAAAGGGATTGACTGAAAGGTAGTAGTATAAACAGGGGACAGAGTAAAAGGTTTGGGTTGCTTAGGACATGAACCGGCAGGATATTTTATCTTACTTTTGGATTTAATCAAGAATCTAGTGTTGTGTTGTCGTGGTTGGAAGTAAAAACGAAGAAATGATGGCTGGGTATGAGCCATGCTTTCGTAGAGATACCTGTTGAAAGAAAAAGAAAAAAAGACTATTGAAGAGGTTAGGGATAGATTTACAGTGGTTGAAGAAAAGAGACGAAGATGGGAACGGGTTTTGTTAATTGGAAAGAAAAACAGGTTCCCAGGAAATTTTACCGGAGGAATAGATTCATGACGTCACAAATTTTAGCTATCCGTTGAATTCTTGAAGGTGTACGTGCCAAAAATCTAAAAGCAACAATACGATTTGTCGACTTTACCAAGGCCTTTGACTCCTTTCACAGAGAAAAAATGGAGCAAATTCTACTCGCCGACGGCCTACAAAAAGAAACCGTTGCAGCCATAATGATGCTGTAGAGAAACACAAAAGTAAAAGTTCACATGGAGACACAGATAACCTCGACATTGTTGCAGGAGTGCTGCAAGGAGAGACATTAGCCCCATACCTCTTTATCATCTGTATAGACTACGTGCTTAGAAATTCCATTCATAAAACCAAAGAAAACGGTTTCCAGACAAAGAAAAGAAGGAAAAGATTACCCTGCACAAACAATTACCGACGTCGACTACGCCGATGACAGCGCTTCTGGCAAATTCAGTCGCTCAACCCGAAACCCTGCTTCATAGTCTGGAATGAGTCGCAGCAGGCCTCCATGTCAATGCACACAAGACGGAATATATGTGCTTTAATCATACAGGCGACATCCCTACACTAAACAGTAGCTCTCTGAAACTAGTAAACTGGTTCAACTACCTAGGAAGCAGTGTCTAATCAGCCGATAGAGACATCAACAAGTAACAAGCAAAGAATGGACAGCAATTGATAGGCTATCGGTCATATGGAAATCAGACCTGACTGATAAAATAAAACGTTGTTTCCTCAAAGCAGCGGTCGTGTCGATACTGCTATATGGATGCACTCTATGAAACCTAACTAAACGTACGGAGAAAAAATTAGACGGCAACTACACAAGAATGCTGCGAGCAATATTGAAGAAGTCCTGGAGACAGCACTGCACAAAGCAGCAGCTGCACGGCCTACTACCACCCATCACCAAAACTATCCAAATTAGACGAACCAGACATGCGGGACACTCCGGGAGAAGTAGTGATGAACTCATAAGTGATGTACTCCTGTGGACCCCTTCACATGGACGAATAAAGGCAGGACGACCAGCTCGAATCTACATACAGCAGCTCTGTGCCGATACGGGATGTTGTCCTGAAGACCAGCCGAAAGCAATGGACGATAGGGAGGAGTGGGGAATGAGGTTCGGGGTATCTGCGCTCATGGCGCGTCATGATGATGATGATGATGATCTCGGTTTGATTACAAGGCATGTTTAGTTGTAAAGTACGCTTAATGGCAAATGTATTGGGCGCTCACAATGATATTGCGCGTTATTAATATATATATATAATGACAGAGTTTACGAGAGAAAGAGGTTACATGGATATAGAAGGAAATCAAAAGGAGCAAAAGACAGAAAATCAGCAATTGCTCCGTGAAAAAGAAAAAAAAAAGAAGAAAGACTGAAGTGAAAAAGATAAATGCCATTTGGTGAAGTGAAATAGACATTGAATCATAAGATAAGAAGAAACAAAAAGTAAATGAATTATGCGCTGATAAGAAGAATAATATAATTACTAAAGTTTGAAAGAGATTCAAAAGAACGACAGACATTTGGATATAAAGTCAGAATAACTATCGGTAAGGGCTAAGTAAAAAAAAAAACAAAAAAAAAAACAAAAGGAAAAAGAAAAAAAGACGGAGAAAGAGCGAGACATGTGAAAGAATAACTGCATTTGTCTTTCAAAGAAAAACGAAAAAAAGAAAAGAATAACCAGAAAATGAAAAAATAAAAGAAGACTGAAAAATAAAAATTAAAATGAAGGACCATACGAACACTATTTTTACTGATTGTTATTTTTTGGAGCGTTGAATGACTTATTGTGTTGTTTTTATATGCACTTTTGAATTGTTGTTCTTGTTGTTACTTTAATTTTTTTGGTCAAGTCGGCATAATGAAGAGTGTTAGATTACATAATTGTTACATATTAGAAAATCGGAAAGGAAGAAAATAGAGAAAAACAAAAGGAAAATCCTTTCACGTCAATACATTAGTTTAAATATTTTTGTCTTTTATAACAAAATAATTTTATTTTATGAGGAGGAAAAGGTGTGTAATATAATTAAGGTTATGATTTTTTATATTAATCATTTTTCGTTAACTATATCATTTAGTTTGGTAAGGCTTTGAACTACACGGTGTCTCTTAATTCAGGTGCAGTCTTACGGAAAGGATATGTCAATCATCATATGTCATAATAAATCCCCAGACTGGGAATGGGGCTGGACAGCCGTTGGATTGAATTGAGAGTGTGGATGATCTCATGACCGGAAGAAATGTCTTGATAATTTTAAGATTTTGAACAGTAGAGACGAGTTTCGACCGTTGATGAGCGTGGTTGAGTTTTTCGGATCAGTTTGGGTCTCTACCGGCAGAGATCTTAAACATAACATGATGCACCGCGCGTGGTGGGGATCAGCAGGGTATGGTTAACATAGCCTTTTATGATTTGTGTCTTTTTCCTTGAGTCGCCAAGGACTGAATCTAAAATGGAATAAATTCGTTCGTACCGCCTGTATTTGTATTATCAATATTATTGATGTATATTCACACTTTATGAGTATACAACATTGGTGTTTATCTCACCTTTCACTTTCTTTAAATTTTACTCTGCGATCTACTTGGAGGGCAAAGTCCACTCTTCGGCAGGTTCTCTTTTTTATTATCTCAAAGTCTGGTTGTTTGACCGATATTATTGGTTCTCTTGTATCTCAAAATCTCAGAGAAGGCTGTGCGTCTTATTCTCCAGGACGGGTTCAGAGTTGTGTACGTATATCCCACTTGTTCGTATATCGAAATTTCGATTTCATGCACGATTCCTAGTGGATCCATTTGGTCTCCCAGTCGTGTCTAGTCGTAAAATAGGTTTGTGCAAATTTGCTGGATTAGCATAGTATGTGATAGATCATTACGTCTCTATCACTGGATAACCTACTTTTCCTATTCTGTTGAGTCTTATCTATTCTTGCTTAACATTGATTCTTACGGCGTTGTTTGTACTACCCTTTGAAGAGAATCTCTCTTACAGGTCTCCTTTATCATTTATGTTCAAGTCTTTCGGTGAGAGATCTCGCTTAATAATCATTTGAAATATCCATTCAGTTATTTTTCTTCCCATTTTTATTTTCTACTTATTGTGGTTCCGTTGATCCTTATATTGTCTATCATAATTCTGGTCACAGTAAAAAAAACAAACTTTTTTTTATGTAATCTTCGGATCGTCGTATCGATGCATCATTTTTATCATAAATGCGGGTGAGTCCTCTTCCTTCTTCTTTTCTTAACACATAAAGTCTATGTACGTGATCTCAGGGAAATAAGGCCTTATACCTTGTCATTGTTCTGTGGTCCAGTTGTTGGAGTTCTTCGTTCACCAATTTCAGGAATGGTCTCCAATATCTTACTAGAGGGGCATTCCAGTTATTTAACACTTTGGTGAGATTTCGGCAATATAATTTGGTTTCGAGTAGTTTTTTCGTTCTCCTAAAACACTCTTTTTTGATTTTTGCTTTCATCACCACTTGTTTAAAAGTGACCGCTTCCAGCATTCCCAAGAACTTATAAGTTTCCTTTGTTCCCTGGGTCCTGATTTTTTTTATCATTATTGTTTTACTCCTCGAGAGTTTTTCACATCAGTTTTAGCTGATGGTTTTTCACAGGTTTTTGAACGACAACAAGTCTCCTCAAGTTTCCAGGACTCTTTTCAGTATTCTGTGCGTCCTCAATAATGTAGTAGTTTTGATGGTCTCCATCCGTCCTCTTATTTCCAAGTCATTCGGTCCCTTTAATAATCATTTGGTGACTGAATCGAAAGCACCAGTCATGAATGGTATAATCTCCACTTTCATCTTCCATAGTTTTTTTCAATTCCCTAGGAACATTTTGGTACTTATCCTTTTTTTCACATTCTTTCAGTTTTATTCTGTGATCAGGCAAGACAACAAAGTCCACGATTTTGCAAGTTCTCTTTTTTTGTTGATTATTAAAAGGTCTGACTACTGGATTTGGTGATCCGTTTGTATGCCATAGTCCCATAGGATTTTATATGTGTCATTCTCTTGCACAATTGCTAGGTTTTGCATATAACGTTGTTTTTTTCGTATGGTCAAATTTATATTTCTTGCACTTCTCCCAGTAGATCACGTTGCCCACACTGTGGAATCTAGTCATATTTCTTCCGAGGTAATTTCCTGCGTACGCTTATTATATGAGTGACGGTTTCGTCTTCATTACCACATAACCTACATTTTCTATTTTGTTGCATCTTATCTATTCTCGCTTTGATATGATTGGTTCTTATGGCGTTGTTTTGTTCTGCTATTCGGAGATATTCTGTTTCTCTTTTAAGATTTCCTTTTCTTAGTTACGTCCAGGTTTTCTCATGTAAGATGTTGCTTATTAGTCGTTTAAAATATCCATATAGTTGTTTTTCTACCCATTTTTGTTTTTTAGTTATTGTCATTCTGTTGGTATTCGTGTTGTCAATATCGTTTCTGGTGGCTGCAATCAGTCCTCCGCGCTTTTCTAAGTAGTCCTCGAGTCATATCGATGCGTCAACGCTGTATTCACTACTGGCAATTTTTCTTCCTCCCTCCTTTCTTGATACATATAGTCCATCCATGACATCTCTGGGACGTAATGCCTTATGCATGGTCAATTACAATTGTTTTTCTTTGGTTCATTCGCTTAAGTTATCTCGTCCACTTCAAAAATGGTCCCGAATATCTTACAAGGATTACAGCCCAGACATTTATTATTTTGATAAGGTCTCCGCTACATAGTTTTGTCTCGAGTAGCTTTCTGGTTCTCCTGAGATATTCTTTCTTAATTTTTTCTTCAATTTCAATTTGTTTGATGTTGTCAGGTTCCAAGGTGCTCAAGTATTTGTAGGTTTCCTTTTCTCCATTCGAATCTTATCTTGATTTGTTAGTTCCATACCATCGTTAAGGTGTCATTTGCTGTTTTTCATTTACAGATGCCACATTTTTCTATGCCAAATTCCCCCCCTCTGTCCTTACTGTATATTTTCACTGCTTGCATTAGTGTTTCTAGATTTTTTCATTTTTTGCAAACAGTTTGATATTGTCCATGTACATTAGGTTATTGATCTTTTACTGTTCTTTATTTAGTTTGTATGCGGCTGTGCGTGTGTTTGATTGGTATCATGGCAATTATTAATAATAACGGTGATAGTGCATCTCCTCGAAATATACCTTATTGGACATTATATACCTTATTTTCCCTTCTACTGTCAATTCCACCTTCCGGGTTTTCATGGTTTTCTCAATAAAGTTTACGAGTTCATCTGCTATTTTGTACATTTTGGAGTATTACAATATCTAGCCTTGCGGGACCACATCATATGCCTTTTTTGTAGTCAGACCTGGTCATAGTTCGATTGTTCTGTCTTGTCTTGCTCTCATTGAGGATGTGCTGATTAATGTAAAGTAACTCTCGTAAGCCCCTGGGTCCTTTGCGGCATCCTTTCTGTTCTTCAGGCAACAATCCACAGCTTGTTAACGAGTTGTAAATCTCTTCTCTTATCCGTGCTGTTAATATTTCCTTCATCATCGGTAGGGAGGTTATGGGTCTGTAGTTGTTTGGGCGGTTCTCTAGATGGGCTTCCTCTGGAACAATGTGGTTTTTCTTTTGGTCATCCATTCGAGTACGTGGCTTCTTTGTAGGAATTTGTCCATTTCGAGTGTTAGTCTGTCGTTAATATATGTGAATTTTTAAAACCTGAATCAATGTTATCCATCATAGCCTGGTGTTTTCCAATTTAATATATAATTTTACAGTTATTTTGAGTAAATCGATGCGTATTTCCTTTTTTTGCTGTTGTTTTCTTCGTATCCTTCTAATTCTTTTGTCATAATGTTTCTACATTCGGTTTTATTGTTATGTTCTCGTGGTTGCCATATTTTAATCCAAAATTGTTCGGTTTCTCTTCTAACCCGTTGTTGATAGATTTTCGTGTCATCTCCCCCTTACTCTTAGGTAGAATTTTCTTTATTTATTTTGGAATGTCCTATTTTGGCATTATTGTTTTACCCATGTCGATGTCTCCTTAATCTCCCTTTATTCCACCTGTACATTCTAGTTTATTTCGTCAAGTTGAATTTTTATTTTTTCTTGTTTTGCCTTTTCCTTTTTGTCCCTACATCTTCCAGCCTTTTCCCTTTGTTTAATCATTTTGGCCTTTCTTCATAGATTTTTACCTGCGTTTCTAATCCAATTTCCGATCTTGGTTTTAATTCTTTTTTTTTTTTATGATTTATGAAGAGATCCCAATTTTCACACAAACTAATTTCGCTTCAGCAGAGATTACGTCATTTAATTCGGTTATATTACTTGTTGATATATATGTTAATATTTGAATTATTTTTTCCGTCTCCGTCTAGACTGTTCTCCATTCTCTGTTTCTTCGTGATAGCATGGTAGTTTTTTCCCCGTTCATAAATCTCTTTAAATTTTGTAAATTTTTTTTTCTAAATTTTCGAAATTAATTTTTTGGTTTTAATCCTATATTTTATTATTACTTTAACATCTTATTTTTTGTTTTTGGTGATGTTAGTTTTCCGGTTGCTCGTTTGAATATTGTTTTCATGCAAAAGCTTTAAAAAAAATGCAGTTCTACTAATGATATAAAATAGATATGGTATTAATGTTATTAATTCTAAGACCAACACTATACTCTTATTTATACATATAAAAATAAGATGAGTATACTCAAAGATATCTATAATTCCTTCCCTTTAATACATTTTATTTACATTAAATGTCTCGAAACTATAAACTAGAAGCAGCACGATATGAAATGAAGCACATTAACATCAATGTGTGAGATAGAAGTTTCTAATCTTGTATCCAAATCATTTTGATCTAGGAGAAAACAAGACATAATGTTTTAAAATCTTTTGTATTGTTTTTATTGATTTACATTTTTTATGTAAGAAAGCGTTCCATCAGTTGATCTCATATACAAAGCGTCTCAAAGAGAAAAAGACGTTTCTTCAGAAACCTCTCGTTAAATTAATTCTTTGATTGGAAATAATGTCTTCAGGTTTCATGTGAAGGCCTTTAATGAAGGGGTATTTGAAGTGTACTTAATTAATGTTAGCGACAAAATCTATTCTGTAAATTACGCCTTGGTGATAATACGCATTTCTTACGCAATAAGAGACAGTATTTGATTATATGCTATGAATAATTTCATGTCAGTAACGATTTGATTGTTGGGCCCATGAAAATCCATGTATGTTTGATTTAATCAAATAAAATGGTTGCTATATTTCCCAAACAACTATACCTTCTTGTAGTTTGTGATTGAAATATTTAATTAAATACCATAAAGCGTTCATATACACATACATCACATGATACTTATAATTTAGATGCTGATTCTTTTATTTCAAAAAATGTACGTGTTTTTCTTTTTATAACATAAGGTTGGCAGTTTTAAATCCATATGCGGATAGGTATGAATGGATATAACATGATTATATATATATATATATATATATATATATATATGTATACATATATATGTGTGTGTGTACGCGCGTGTGTGTGTGTGTGTATGCGTGTGTGTGTATGTGTGTTGTATTCAATACGTTTTCAGACTTTTCTTGTACAGACATTTAAAATTCTCGTAGACTCTTGACAATTCCGTATGTTATTGCTATACATCTTATGAGATGACTTACCAATTTTTATGACTTCAGGTTCAAATGAACAGCTACAGAAGGAATTGGAATACACCATACTAAAGTCTGATTGTCACAGCTGGTGAGATTCAAAAATGCAATCTGGACGTGAGGACACTTTAGAAGAACGATATGCAATAAAATTCTGTTTTCAACTTGGAGAAAATGTCACAGGAACGCATACTGCTTTTGGACCATCTTGCATGAATCTAGCATCAGTTTTTGAGTGGCATAAGAGATTCAAGGAAGAAGACAGAGAGTCTGTGAGGGATGATGAGAGGTGTGGGAGGAGTAAGGAAGCCAGAAAACCAGAGTTGAATTGCCAAAGGGTTAGGCTTAGGGTTACTATGTTGAAGTTTTAAGGGAGTTCAGGAAGAGGTTCCGTCGTTCAATACTCTTCAAATTGGGACAGTGGCATTTCCAGCAGGACAATGCACCAGTCCATAACTCCATCCTAGTCATAGACTATTTGACCAAGATGGGCATGAAGACAGTTGCTCACCGTCCCTCTAGTCTAGACCCTGCTCCCTGTGACTTTTGGTTATTCTCTAAGCTCAGAGGCTGTCGTTATGAGACAAATGAGGATATGAAAGAAGCTGTGACGAAGGCCATTGACACGCTCACACAAGAGGACTTCCGTGGGGCCTTCCAGAAGTTTTTGGAACGGTACAACAAGTGCATTGCAGCCAGAGCAGATTGCTTCGAAAGGGGACTAGAGTTTCATGGCTGTACTATCAATAAAAGTGGCCATACGAAAAAAGTCTGGAAACTTATTTAATGATCCTTGTATATACGATATATAGATATATATATATATATACATATATATATATATATATATGTGTGTGTGTTCGTGTGTGTGTGTGTGTGTGTGTGTGTGTGTGTGTGTGTGTCTGTGTGCATGTGTGTGCATGGTTTTTAAAAATTATATATTTTATGACATGACAAAGGTTTTTTTATGGGTTTTTTTTAGAAAATATATATATCATTTCGTAATCTAATTACATGGACATGTTCAGTTCAAATGTTCTTAAATTCTAATAACATCAGGATAAACATCTTGGAATTGTCTGTATAATGTTTAATCAGTTTCATCAGAGAATAGTATTCTATACTTGAATAAAAATATAATTCATCATTAAACTTTTAATTTCGAGTTGTTTCTACTGAATCTGATAAAATAGGAGAATGTTTAAACAAGTATTGGACAATTTATTACTTTAGGAAATCATATGAATTTTATGAAACATTCTACACACACACACACACAGAGGGAGAGAGAGAGAGAGAGAGAGATAGAGATATATATAGAGAGAGGCAAATATATTTATATAAATATGTGAGAGTGAAAGAGAGCATATATATACATGTGTGTGTGTGTGTGTGTGTCTGTAATTAAATTAGACAGAAACTTTTATAAGTGATCCGTTCAAGACATTGAGTGACTCGTCTGACATCTGGACGTAATGAATTCAAAAAGGTGACATATTTTCCCAAGTACTTTCGGCTCCAGCTGGAGCCGGATTAGTTTTTGTAGTAATATTAGAAGTATTAGTATTAGCATTACTTGTAATAATGACATTACCATCACACCCATACACACATACACTCGCAAACACATGATACAAATCGTTTCTCTTGTGGAAACATTAGTGAAAACATTTTCGACATTGTGTGAGGTTATGGTTTGACTTCGGTTTTAGATCTTGTAAAGTCTTAGAGAAACACTAAAGTAAAACTAAATCTGTATCAGCAAAAATTCATGACAACTAACTTGCTCATCTCTAATCACTTCTCTCACTCTTGTAATTACCTCAGTACGACCAATGTAGTATGTGTATTTAAATGTTCTCAAGGAGAATGCTTCTTGCATAAAATAAGTATCTCAATTCACCAGAATATGACGAAACTATCGGAAGACTTAAAATTCCACTTATCCAACACAAGTTGTTTCTCTCAACACCTTAAAACACGTTCATGTCCCGCCTTCGAATACCAAAAAGTTAAGCTGAAAACTCCTTCATATTACAAAAACAAAAAGAACCAAAAAAAAAACCCAAAGTAAATTCTTAAAGTTCTACACATAAAGGTTTAAGCAAAATCAATTTAAAATGGAATAGCCCCGTTCTGAAATGCCTTTAGAATTTTCCCTCTAATTATTCCCCTTACCTCCGGCAAAGTTCATGTATTTCGGAAATCCTCTGCCCATTTGTTCTACTTCCGACTTTTTAAAAATTACGTTCGATTCGTCATTGTGTTAATCATTTCAAACGTTCGCACTTTTGAAGTTGGCTTCAGTTGGGGCTGAAAGAACTCAGGAAAATATGGTGCATTTTTTAATTAATTCCATCTAATATCAAAAGACTTATACGATTGCTTGAACGGATCTTTAATAAAATAAGAGGAAGTCTGGTGTCTGTCTTATTTAATTAAACATATCTAAAAGAGAAAAGGTTGCATACACACACAGACACACTCACACACACACACACACACACATATATATACATGTGTGTGTGTGTGTGTGTGTGTGTGGATCATTTTCTCCGTCTGTCTGTCTGTCTGTCTGTCTGTCTCTCTCTCTCTCTATATATATATATATATATAGATCCATTGACATAATGGTTTAAAGTGTTCGCCAATGGGCCAGAAGACCATCGTTCAATCCTTGGTGGAGTCATGCGAAAGATTGAAAAATGGTTCTTGATGCCACTTTGTTTAATATTCAGAATAAAGTACAAATCAAGGGTAAATTTAGCAATCCAAGGAAAAGAGTTCAGCCCCCGTCTACAATTCAGTATAGTATTGTAAAGGGAGTTTTTGTTTCACCCTTGACTACGGTCATATAACTGATTTTGCACACACACACGCACACAAGTATATGTATATATATATCCTCTAGATTTGGTGAACATGGTATTTCTATCATTTTTTTTCTGGAGTTGGCGCTACTATAATCTACAACAATATTAATTGAGATAAAACCTCGATGAAATTTAATATTGCAGGTTAGGAATCATTTGCATATTCACAAACTTTCCTTAAAACAATGGAATATGTTGCCTGCACTCATGATTGTTTTCGGTTGTTTGGTTGGTTGGTTGGTTTAGCTCTTTCTTTGGGCACTGCACAAAGAAATTTTAAAATATAGTGTCACCTCATCATAGACAAAACATATTTTTACTAGCCACGGCATGAAGACATGCGTTGTTCTTTATAACATATTGTGAAGTCTTTCAACTGTAGCAAGAAATTTAGGACACAGATATATCCTAAAAAGTTATGAATATGAATGTTATATAATTAATGAATGATATTTTTGATATTATTTATTTTTCGTTTATTATATTTTGTCATTCATTCTGGTCAGGCTTTGAAGTATTCGGGTTAAGTGTTGAGGTGCATAGTCATTGGGTACAGTTTTACGCTCGCTCACAAAGGATAGGACAATCACCATTGTCATAATAAACCCCAAGACAAGAAATGGGGATGGAGTGTAGATGACGTCATGCCCGGAAGAGATGGTCTTGAGAATTTGAGGAGTTTGAAAAAGAGTCTGTTGAGAAGTTGACGTTGGACCATAGAGTCAAGTAGTTGGGGATTCGCCCATTGAGTCGAGGAGTTGAGTTTTTCGGAGCTCTTCCGGCAGAGATAAATTGAGATCATAAACACCACGCGATGTACCGAACGTTCGATGTGGGGTCAGCATAATATGATTACGAAAGACTTTTAAGAATTGCGTATCTCTCCTCGTGTCGAAGAACCAAAGGCAGAAATTAATAAACGCGGTCGTACCTGAACAACGGAGTCCGCCAGTGTATTTGTATTTGAATATGTATTTGTATTTGAATATGTATTTGTAGTACTGTTGTTATTGATATCACCAAATTATATAACATGAGCTCATAGATAAGAACTAGCCTGAAAGAATAAATGATTCCTAGTTTTATCAAAAATCTAATTTCAAAATGTATTTTCGCTAATTTTAAAATTTGCTATTATTTCAAATTATTTCATTTTTTAACTTAAATAGTTTATCCCGCTCTCTAGTTAAACAACTATAATTATAAATTCATATATTTCTACCCTTTTTTTTACTCTGTGTGTGTTAAAAATCTTGATAATCAGAGAAGTGTCTCTGCAATATGGGAAATTTGGTTTTAAGGGTCATCATCATCATCATGTCGTGCCGCTAGCACGGATATCCCTGACACTCTTTCGCCACTTCTTCCTATCGTTCATCGCCTCTGGCAGGTCTTTAGGGCTACATCCCGTATCCTCACATAGCTGCTGTATGTATGTTCGAGTAGGTCGTCCTGCTTTTGCTTGGCCATATGCAAGGATCCATAGGAGTACATCACTTATGAGCTTGCCCTTGCTTCTCCAGCAGTGTCCTGCGTGTCTGGTTCGTCTAACTTCGATAGTTTTCGTGATGGGAGGCAGGTGGCCGTATAGTTGGTGCCTTGTGCGGTGTTGCCACCAGGACTTGTTCAATATTGCTCGCAACATTCTTGTGTAATTGCCATCTAGCTTCTTCAGTCGTTTAGTTAGCGTCCAAGTAGTGCATCCATATAGCAGTATCGATACGACCGCTGCCTGGAAAAAACTGCGTTTCATTTTATCGGTCAGGTCTGATTTCCATATGATCGAGAGCCTATCGATAGCTGTCCATGCCTTCGTTAGCCGTGTGTCGATGTCTTTTCATTAGATGAGACGCTGCTTCCTTGGTAGGTGAATTTGTCTACTAGTTTCAGAGAGGTTCCGTCTAGTGTGGAAATGTCGCCTTTTGGTTATAGCACATATATTCAGTTTTGTTTGCTTTGACTTGGAGGCCACTGCCTGCGGCAGCTCGTTCAAAACCATGCAGAAGTGTTTCGGCTTGGTTTTGTGTATTCGCCAGTAACGCTATGTCATCGGCGTAGTCGGCGTCGGTAAGTCAAAAGCCCATCAATGTGAAAATAAACGAGTGACACAGATAGACAGATAGGCAGTGTGTGTGTATGTGTATGTGAGTTTGTGTATGTGTGTGTGTGTGTGTGCATGAGAGAGAGAGAGAGAAAGAGAGAGAAAGACAGAGAGAGAGAGAGTGAGAGAGAGAATTGTTAAAACATAGGAAAGTATTTCACAAAATTCTATGTAATGCTTTCCTCGTGTTTTTGTTACCTAAAGAATTCATATAATTTAACAGAATTAGTCAATATTATGCAAAAATATTATTGTGAAATTACGATGAACCCGAATTTTGGGAAAAATACTAAGCGTTATAAAATTGGTAGATTTTAGAGACAGTTGATGCAACCTATTGGTATTTATTCCGCAAATACTCTAGATTTCAAATGTGACACTTTGTGCTTCTTTTAGGTTCTAAAGATGATATTGATCAAATTTTCCGTGTGGTCGGAAAAAAAGTTAACTCTAGAGACCCTAAGGGACAGCTGTTCTAAGATTCCCGCTAAAAGAATTTTTTTTTTTAATTCAATTACTTTGTGGTAGAGTTGAGGAGTAAGAAAAGCCTTTGTGTAGAATGAAAGAGATAGAACCATCCAAAGAGCCGAGAAGTGGTGGTTCTCTCAAGATAAGAGAGAAGTAAAAATCTGCCCTGAACTTTGTGTTCGTTATTTTTAGGTTTCACTTTCTTTGTTTTTAGTTTGGTTTAGTTTGATTTCATGGCACAACATACATTATAAGTTATCGATGACAATTACATTTTATACATTTAAACAGTTCTGTTTCAATCAATTCAATTTAGCATAAGTACACAGTTTTAATGTTAAAAACCATTCTTTTTCAAAATAATTTGGCTTAGCATAAGTACACAAACAACTGTTCTATTTCAAGCAAGTCAGTTTAACTTAAGTGTACAGTTTACTTCTATTTGACCTATGGATAGGACATTTTGAAGTGCAACAACTCCGAGCCAGAATGGTCCTTGGTGAATCAGTAATCTGCATTTGTCAAAGCCCCTTCATTACTGGAAGCTCATCATCAAAGTATTTAGTGTCATATCAAGGGCACACACTGGGGAAGCCTTACTCCTTCAGAGAAGCAGTCGGTGTATTCTACTGCCCCAGCCGACTGGGAAATTTTTGTTTTTGATATCGCATCGATTTTTACGTCTTATTTAATGTCAAAATATATTTAAGAATAACTGTAGTAGAGCACTTTGGACTATATATGAGGGGACACATGAATTCATACTTTTCTCAGTATTATTTATCCGAATAGTATAGTTGGTGTCTTGTGGGGTGTTGCCGCCAGGACTTGTTCAATAATGCTCTCAGCATTCTTGTGTGATTTCCAGCCGTTTAGTTAGCGTCCAAGTAGTGCATCCATACAGCAGTATCGATACGACAGCTGCCTGGAAGAAACTGCGTTTCATTTTCTCACGAAAACTATCCAAGTTAGACGAACCAGACATGCAGGACACTGCTGGAGAAGCAGGGACGAGCTCATAATTGATGTACTCCTATGGACCCCAAAATATGGCCAGACAAAAGCAGTACGACCAGCACGAACATACATTGAGCAACTATGTGAGCATACGGGATGTAGCCCTGAAGACCTTCCAGAAGTGATGAACTATAGGAAGAAGTGGCGAAAGAGGATCAGGGATATCCGTGCTAGTGGCACGTATAGATGATGATGATTTATCTGAAAGTGAATCCAATGCCTCAATAACTGAACAATGAGAATGAACAATATAATTTTCTACATTTGTGATTACTTTTATTATTGTTTTTTCCCTTGTCACCAGCTTTGATAGTTATTGTTGACAATACTCCACTATGTTATTTGATACTGTACACTTTGGAAATAGGATCATCCTGAAAAGAAACCACGTGCAAAATCTGTTATGGTAAGAGGCCATTTATTTTTCTACATTGTATCTTCTTGTTGTTGGTTTAGAGCCCCAATTACGAGATGATTGAAATCGCAGGTTAACAGTGCAAAAAAAAAAAAAATGCTATTGATTCGTTCACTACTTCACAGCGGACTGGATTACTTTTTTAATATAAAGTCATTAGAAAAGTCATTAGACCGAATTCCTTTTTTAATATAAAGTCGTTAGAAAAGAGAGATAGCAGTTTGAAGGAATTACTGAATGAAATGAAGCGTTATTTTGCGATAATTAACGCTCCAGTTAAAGAAAAAATCCATGCAATGATACTCACAACAAAGGAGTTGATATTCACAGATTGACGAATATCAATCAGGGATTGACACGGCAAACTTCAGATGCAACTCTATCTGAACTTTTTAAAGAGATAACGAATATTCACAGATCCTTCATGGCCCAAATGAACACTATCTAAGGCAGAGGCAAGGCTTTGTATCCATAAATGGAAAGGTCACATAACCTTGCAAAGAAATCATATTAGGGTTATATATCAGGCGAATGCTCTTAATTAGACGCTACTAAGGGTTTATTTTAAAATCAGGGTTTAGTAAAGAGTGCAATAAAAAGGCCGTTGACGGAAGTGGTACATCAAAATTTAGTTATCGAAAATAAATGGTTGTACAGACAGGGGCAATATTCTGAAGATGGAGATACCTGACAAGAATAAGTGCACTACGTTTTTTTGCATGTATGTTGAATCATACGAATTAAATATTATTGTAGGTTGCATTGGGATTAATGAAAACGACGTGGGGATATATTTTGAATTGGAGCTCAACCAATCAAGAACGAATATGTGGCATTAGATGAGAATATCCATGTTGCGTCTTTCGTAAAGCTAACACGTCCAAGGAAATTAAAATCATATGTTCAAAATTTCCGGCTAAGACTACAGGACGATTGTACTAATATATACAAAGAAGAAACTTTTTGGTAAGATATTCTTTGTAATATTTTTGGCGTCACTCAAGAGAAAGTTACACAATATATCAATTGTAATAATAGTAATTAAGTAGTTAGCGACCTTAGTCGAGGGTGGTCCGAGGGCTTCTTTTTCTAGAGCTACTACACCAAGTTGTAGGGGAGGACGGTACACCTTCCTTGGATTGCTCCACTTTACCCTAGATGCTAACCTTATAATGCTAAGTGTTAAGCAAGGCGTCATCAAGTACCATTTATGAGTCTTTGGTATGACTCGATCTAGGATTGAACCCCGGTCTCACAGACCATTGGCGAACACTCTACTCATTGGACCAACGGCCCGGTTTTAATGGTAATATTAAATTTTTAAAATTAAACGATAACTCCTAGACAAGTTCGTCCGATAGCACAAATAGTCCCAGTGAAAAGTATAAACTAAAATATTGAAGAAAAAATAGCGCGTACAATCTAAAAACAAAGAATGATTTAAAGTTCCCAACGAGTCATCAGTAATGTTAGACAAGATATTTCATATAAACGATAAACTATATTATTAAATACTAGATAAACTGAATCGAATGTAGGGTAGAATTGGAATTACCGTTAAATGACTTGAAATATATTGTTAGTCAATTCAGTTTAATTGTCAAATAATAAATTTTAAGGACAGTTGAAAACTTGGCTCTCATTGTAGGATTATAAAGTTAGGTGTCTAAGTGATAAGTTAGATTTCAACTTTAAATTAGTTTTAGTCAGAAAGCTCCAGATCTAATTTCCATCGGTGTCCCAATGGCTGAATCCCACTTTATTGTTGGAGTCTCTAATATAATTGAGAAGACGTCTAAATAAATAAAGTTATGTATGAACACAAGTAGAGAAGACATCATATTTGTTATTCATCCCAGCGAAGAGAATAAAGTGGATAGTAAAATAGATGAAACATCGAGGCGAAGAAGAAAACCGACCCAGACCGAATAAGAACAAAATAGCTCAAGACAATATATTATCAATGACATAATTTGAGGTTGGACAGATACGGTGTAATTGTGCATTGACAGAAGAGATCCTACAACTTTTTAAATTGTCCCCCGTATCACACTCAGAAACACACAACGACAAATTATTGAAGAAATTAGATATTAAATTATAGACACTGGAGTTAAATAAAGATCAAGGAGATTGTTAAGCTTTCCAATTTTTTTTGTACCGGAGAAAATAGAAGTAAGATATTTTGTGTTGACTTTCGAGCCCTCAATGAAATCACCATAAAATAATAACCCCCTAAGGATGGTATGCAAGCGTCTCTAAACTCAGTTTGATCTTTTTCAAAGCACTTGGCTGAGCCATAAATCGTTACAAATTTATGAGTAATTTGTACACAGTTTTAAAACGCAACCGGAAATTACATGATTAAAGACTATCTTCATCGGTCATCCTTACTTTAATACTGAAAGAGTGCACATAATAATTAAATCTACGATCTAATGATCCCCAAATGAAGCAACTGAAAGTGCATATTTGATAGTAATATCATGCAAGTCTAAGAATTACAAAAACTCCCCAGAAACAACAAAAAAAGTTCAAGAGTTTATGGGCAGGTTATCATTACAAACCACCAAGTCCAAAACTGATTTTCAAAGTCTCGTCTATGTGATTTAGCGATGAACCCAGTAAAGCTAGCTCATCAGAATTTAATCAAGGTGCTTTGAATGAAGTGGTATAATGCAATCTGTACTCAAAAATAAACTCATTAAAATAAATGATATATCATAAACTGAAATAATTATAAAAAAATCAGCCGTTGCGTTAGATTTCCTCATTCTCTTTCTAAGAAGAATAAGAAAGATTGAATATCTATAGCAACATCTTCTTTAAAGGCAGAGAAATGACATTTTTCTCTAGAAATAATTTCTGGTGACCAAAAATGTGTCATTTTAACAATGATCGAGCAAAAGTCAGAAGATTGGGTTGAATGAATCTATGAAACCTATCCGGAAGCTGGAGCATCATGGAAGAAAAATATGCTGTATGTAACATAGAATGTCGACGGTATTATTTAGTTGAGTTTTTAAACTGCCATCAGACGCCCACTGCAGACTTATAGTCTTAACAGCTTCAACGTGTGCATAAATATCTTCAATAAAAATTACCTGCACACATCAATAGGAAATACGTTGAACTCTCTTATACAATGCAAAAAAAAGTTGACATGAATCATGCAGGAAAAAAATATTGCATTCAAGTGAGTAAATTCTACTTCATCCCAAAAATAACTAAACTTTGGGCCAAGTGATTTCCATGTTTTTATTCGCTCCATAAGGTTCTGAATGACAACAAAATTTCCAATGAAGATCAGTTGAAAACGTTAGTAGAAATCTTCAGATTTAAACCATGTGAATATTACTTGGGAAGAATCAACGAGTTACCGATTGAATGGTTCAAAACAATGTTGAATATACTATTAACTGAAATTAATTCACCGCTATAATATTTATAAGTTGTATTTTATTCAAACAGAAATGTATAATTATTCAGTCGAATAGATTTAAAATCAAAGTATTTCCAAACTGAACTTGATGAGAATAGCAAAGCGAAATCTAGATTTACATATCACCGATGGTTATTTCTTATTGATGCCATGCAGTTCTGGTTGGCTAATGCACCAGGCGTATTTCACAAATTAACGTCTATTGTCCAACAAGGACATGAGGATCACGCTGTAATATACAGGAATTGTATTTAGATATTTTATGATTTGATTGAATATAATAAAAGTCCCCTAAAATCTACTCTATAGTCAAAAGAAAATATAATTTTCAGGTAAAAACATCGGATTGTCTTTTTTTAAGAAAATAATATATTTAGGATATAAGATTGGTGCTAATGGAATTTAAGCATATGGAGTTAATTTAAGAGAAACTGTTTTGTAGGTTATAGGTTTTATAGGCATGTACACATATTGATATTTTTTCTGGCTTTTCTATCTTGATAGAACTACTAATTATTTTGGGGAGAAAATATGCATGTTACAAATTAGATAATAAGTGACAGTTCTAATTGCAGCGTTTAATGAATATTGAATCAATCTGATAATATGGCGAGGAAGGTCTGGTTCTTAAGATCTTGGGAGTGTGAAGTACACATTCATTTTCAAGTTCACTTTAAACCAGAGTGATAATAACTTTGAGGGTACCGTATATGGGTCAAATAGATGTGTTTTAAAATATTCTTATTTCACTTAACCCTAAACAAAAATATGAAATAATTGCATAAAAGTGTTAATATAAACATAAAATGGACTAATATACCTAATTATAGGCATAATATAAATATACACTGGTTGACATGCCCTCTGAAACAATTAGTCATCGATCAATCGATCAACATTTATGTTCATAAAATCAAATTTATATTATAAACTGACTTCTGAGACACTTGTTGGATTAATCCATACTGTTGTTGGCGTTAGTCATAGCAAGTTACAACTGTAGATGGTAAGGTTTCCTTTTTTTAATACTATATCAGCTATCGTGGTTTATTTAATATCAAAAATATCCTTGTAGATAAACATTTGCGTTGCTATTTTAACCATCATTGGGTGGGTGGGGGATAAATGTGTTCAAACCTTTCGCAGCGTTAGTTGCTTTGTTTATTTAATTGAATATAAATTTTCGAGGATTTTTTTAATGCCAAAATCATCGTTTTACGACAGTTGTGGTACTATTTTACCCAAAGACGGGGAAGTAAAAGAAGCCATACCTTTTCGAAGAGTATTAGTACGAAAGTGAACGTTACAGCACAACTGGAAATCGAACTCACCTAATATCATGACATAACCCTTCACGTTTGCAGTAACAGACAGGGAGTGCCCAAAGCGATCGTAATAATACGACTGGAGTTCAAAATCTCGATGATGTTGCAGTCAAGCACGTTAGACTCGACTCCACAGAGATTCTCTAATAAATGTAGAGTACCAGTATATACCAGATTGGTTGGTTGGTTAGTTCGTAGGGTTTTATGGCATATCAACATTTGTGGGTTACTTAACGCCGAATCCATTTCCATACAAATAATCGGTTCTTTTTCAAACAATTCAATTTTGCATGGGTACAGAGTTTAATTGTCAAAAACATTTCTATTTCAAGCTATTCAGTTTAGTCAAACAGTTCTAATTCAAAGGATTCAGTTTATTTTAAGTACAGTTTCAATGCCAAAACAGTTCAATTTCAAGCAACTCAGTTTTGTATAAGTACGCAGTTTAAATGTCAAAACAGTTATCTTTCAAGTAATTCAGTTTAGCATCAGTACACAGTTTATATTTCAAAACATTTCTATTGCGAGCTATACAGTTTATATGTCAAAACAGTTTAGTTTTGCATAAACACGCAGTTTAAATACGTAAATTGTAAACTCACGAAATCACAGTTAAGTTCTATTTGACCTATAGATAGAACCCCATCAGGTGTTACAACTCTTAGCTAGAGCGGACTTGGTAGAGATGGCAATGAAGTGGTACTCCACATTCCCCAAAGCTCCAGCAATACTGGAACCTAACCATCAGATTGTTTAGTGTCATGTCCGGGATACTCGTTGGGGGTGTCTTACCCCTCTGCAGAGCGGAAGTCGGTGTATTCTAGAGCCCCAGCCTACTGGGCAAGTATATAACAGCGGCAGAATATGAGAAAAAAAACTTAAAAAAACAAAAATGCAGAAAGATGGACAGATATACGAGATGAAGATTATTAATTCCAATCCCATCTGACTGGCACATTTCATTGCGTACAAAGAGTTGAAAACCCCAACAAAATCATACACGACCTTCGAGATCTAACACATAAGTAACTTGGGAACTAAGATCAGGCGACGAGATCTTCGGAATTGAACGTAGAGTACAGAGAAAAGATTAAAAAAATTCAAACAAAATATATTCTCATGGAAAATATAGTATATTATATATCACAGCCAGATGATAGGCCGATAGTTGAACTATATGTCTCTTAGATTATTCTTCCTGCGATTATAGTAATTGTTACACGGGAACAGAAAAGACATTTTCGAAGATAAAGTCACTGTATTTCTGGCAATGTTTATTTAAGGGAGTCGTAGGTATTTTGTATGTTTTTGTATACCATGAAAGACTAGTAATCTGCTAATATTTAAGCAAGCTATGCAGGATTACACTTTTCCTATTCACCAAGATTTCTTAGGTAAAATAAATAAAAATAAATCGTAGCACTTAATTAATTGGCCTTAAGGACCAGTAGTACTGATTAAAAGAAACATCCGAAGAGAAACTCGAAATGTTGGGCCCTCGCTTCAACTGATAAGGAAAATATGAGCATGTATTTACCCAACCTCTCAGCTATGGACAGAGCATGACGCAGAGTAATTTTTTAAGCGTTGTAAATCTAGTTTGATTTCACTGTTCTCATTATCCTTTACCGGCAAGAGAACCCGGTCTACTCAACTATTTATCCATAGCCAGAAGAAGGACCAATGGATCCAGGCCTTTCCCAAAGGCTTTATCTCCAAGTTAAACGCCGGTGATATCATCCCGGATTTGAACTAGGTCTGACTATTCCAGTTCTTAAGACGAAAACCGTAATGATAAGCGGTTCTTCACACATGATAAATGTCTTGAAACAGATGTTGAAGATTTTAAATATCCATCACGTAGCCTCCGTTTACCACGTACAGACTAACGTAAGAGCAGAAAGGTTAATTGAATAATTCATGATATGCAAGCTTACTGATATGCAACCTTTCTTTGTTTAATGGCATATCAAACTTTGTAGGTTATTTAATGCCAAAGCCATCCTTTTACAAGAACGGTAGTGATACTATTTAACCCATAGCAGGGAAAACTTAAATGGACCAATACATTAAAAGATAGTAGGTCATGTACATTGGTCAAACGATTGCAGCCATAAGATTTAAGTTTAACCACGTTTTCTTCATATAACTTACTATCAAAAAGAGACATTATTCTAACGGGAGAAAAACTAAGATCACGAACATTATACAAAGTCGACTAATGTTAAAAAGAGCATTGCCCTTTTACCTTGGGATAAAGGAGAAGATAGCAAAACTACGAAAAAGAGAGAGAGAGAGAGAGAGAGAGAGAGAGAGAGACAGAAAGAGAAAGGACAAACACCAACACCAAAGCGGCTAGTTTGATGGTAAATTTAATTTGATATGGAAATCTGAGCTAACCAGGGAAAGCAGACGAAAGGTGGAAGCCGAACAATGCTGTATTTGAAAAAAAAATAGGCCTGGAATTATAAAAGTTATAGACCAGTTAATGAGCTCAGAAATGAATTCTCGCACAGAACATCTTCATGTGTGTACAACATATTGAAGTATGGGATGTACCTGAGGTAAAGAAATCAATACACAGAAAACTTTTAGCTGCCTCCATAGAACCAGATAGATCTTACAATGACGTTTATTGTAAGCATAATGTCTATCCGGTAGAGAAATAGCTATATCAGAAATAAGACTCCACTTACAAATCGGATATCTCACTGATATGACCCGACCATTTTTCTCTGAAATATGAATTACACCAGTTATATATTAAATTGGCAAATCATAAAAATTAGACCTTGTATCCATGTAAGATTACATGCTTTTGCACTGTCATGAAATTGTGCAGATAAACAACATATTTTTGTTGTCTGAATTGGCGGTTGGGTGCTGTGACGTTATGGTTTGTGTTTATATTCAGTGAACCAGCTATTTGAAACGGTGAGTCATTTATGTTAATCCGTTTCTATTTTCATTATAATTTTTTTTATTAATCTATGTGTTGTTTTGTTAAACATTGTCATCAAATACGAGTTTAAGCTAGAAATGTTTGTGGCAGTCTTTTGGAGTTTCGGCAAATCATGTATATCGGTTGTTATTGATACTGTTCCGTTGGGATAATTTTTTGATTTTTGACCTGTCGTATAAGACGACTTCTCGATTTGAAGCTATTTTTCAGGTTTAAAATGTCGACTTGTACGGTAGCCACTATCAACTTTCGTCTACAGATAAGATAAAAAAAGGAGAACAATAGAGACGTATTGGTACGTACAGTGAGACCGGCATAAGTGACGAGGAAAGCAAGTCTATTAATGTAAATATAAATGAGAAGAAACAAAATAAGTACAGAAGAAATTTGAATGTGAAAATCCACAAAACAACACAGAAATTGGCGAGTTAGTAGTCTACACGCGGGAGGATGCTTGAGAAAAAAAGATCGGTAAAAGGAACAGAATTAGGACTTAATATATGTTTTGGCTAAGATAAGATAATTTAAGTATTACAAAAATAGATGAATTACGAAGAGTATTCAATAAGCTTTCGAAGTCTGTCTTATAGTCAAAATTATCGCAAGCTTTCTTTATCTTTTTAGCCGATTATAACAAGCTGATTCCTGGTCCTTTCTCTTTTTTAAGCACAAGCAAACCAAATTAACCAGGTGATACTATTTACCAACCCCTCCGCTCGGGCAGGATATCATACAAGGTCAATTTTTAAGCGGTGTTTAACAGGTTTGAATTTAGAGTTTTCCTTCTCCTAGACTAGTTGCCTAACCAAGGCTGAAGAACCTAGTCTGTCCTACTATTTACCCATAGCTGGAGGGAGAATAATTGGATTCCTACCTTCCCCAAGGATATTAGTGCTATGTGAAATGCAATCAGTCTCGTCCAGGATTTGAACTCGCGTCGCCGTGTCCATTTCCTATGACGATAACGACTACACCACGGGGACCTCCAAATTAACCAGGTGATTATTGCTATATGCCAAAGTGCCACTAGTAATGATTATTGCAGACGTGAATATAGGATTTTTATTCATAATAATAGAATGTATCCAAAAAATTGGCCTTGCCCAGGGACCCTAAAGTAAGAAAGGGGTTTACTGCTAGACATATGTATGTAACAGGGATTACTTACACAATAGAACCTGGTTACAATTTTCGGTTCATTTCACCCCGTATCCGAAAGAATGGGACTGAAAACACAGGCATGTGTCATCAGAATCAAAACAAAGGAAAAAGATCAAGACTAAAACAGAAACAAATTGCTGAAATGAGACTTTCCTGCAAAAATGACGGCATAAACAAACTCGAAAAAAATTACAAAAAAAACCTGAGATGATAAGAGTGATAGAGTTGTGAAATTTTTAAAATGAGAATATTTTACGCTCATGAGATCCTTGCTTTTTCTTTTTTTTTTTTGACAAATTTCTAAAAAAGACAATACATTTCATCAGTTTATATTTTGATTATTATTCCAATAAATTTTAAAAGAAAGCTAGTAAATAGAAAACTAGTCAGTCGTGAAAGGAAATTGTTTCAATAATATGAATAAACCCACCAAACCTATCCTTTCATAAACAAGGTCTTTACTCCAGGTTTCCAAAATAAGTTTTAGGTAATTTTCATTAGTAACCTCATGTGTAATTTTAGACGTCTCCCTAATGTTTAGGTTAGTTTAAATAAATAACATAAAGGAAGTGTGTTTAGCGTTACGGTTATCGTTGTAGAAAATGGAACTGGTGCACCAGAGTTCAGATCCTTAACTTAGCTTAATGTGTTTCCCTTCACACTGATGCCCGGGGTAAAAGTTTGAATCAATTTCTTCTCTTTATAGCTATGAGCGAACTCTGACAATAGGTAAAGTTTAGGCAACGAGTCAAGAAGGAAAACTCTATATACAAACCAGCTTTACTTCGCTAAAAATTTTACCTAGTTTAGCTTCTTACCAGAGAAGAAGGGGTTAAATACTGGCATTAATTGCTAATTATACCTGGCATTGCAAAATTTAAATATGCAGATTAATAAGAAAAAAAAAACGATTACAAAAGCACTCAATGTGTTACAGTCGAACAACGTTATAGTAGGTCGTTTTATTACTAATTTTACAGATGATGTTATGACACTTGAATAATGTGAAAGCCACTTTCTTAAGATAGCTAACTCTGTCTACTTGATGATTATCCAAAAGAAAGAAAACTAATTTAAGAAGCGTTTTAACAAACTCTTCGTATTGAAGAGGTGTTGACAGGGTTGCCTTGTAAAAGAATCTTCACACATATTATATTCAAGTGTACATGTTTATAATAAATATACTTGATGTGATAAGATTTTACACATGTTTAACGCTAAGGACCAAATGTTCAGAAAAAAAACTGATTTGTAATATGAATTGAAACTGAAACAAAACAATGGAAACTCTTATACATGTCTAATATACATACATACTTAGAAAAATGCTTTCTGATTAATATATATATATTTATTTTTAAGCAATGTTATTATTCAATAATGCATTTCAGTTTCAATTTAGTTTCTTAAGAGTTTTATTTTTCAATGGTCCGATCGAATGTGAATAACTTTCATCTGCTAATAGTAACCTTGTAGGTACTATCTGACTTGACCTGGGAGTGATAGGAATGAAAGCCCACTCTAAATTACACAGATCTCCAGAACAGGTTAGTTGGTTGGGTTTTACGGCATATCAACTATAGTAGATTATTTAATGCTAGATCCTGTTTAGGCATGTACGAGGATCATTAAATGTTTCCAGACTTTTTTCGTATGGCCACTTTTATTGATAGTACACCCATAAAACTCTAGTACCCTTCGAAGTAATCTCCTCCTGTTGCAATGCACCTGTTTTACCGTTCCAAAAAATTCTGGAAGGCCCCATGGAAGTCCTCTTGTGTTAATGTGTCAATGACCTTCGACGCACCCTCTTTCATCTCCTCAATTGTCTCATAACGACAGCCTCTGAGCTTAGGGATTAACCAAAAGTCACAGGGAGTAAGATCTGAACTTTAGAGAGGGTGAGAAACTGTCTTGATGTCAATCTTGGTCAAATAGTCAGTGACAAGGATGGAGTTGTGGACTGGTGCATTGTCCTGGTGGAAATGCCACTGACTCGATTTGAAGTGTGCTGGTCTCTTCCGACGGAAACTCTACCTGAACTCCCTTAAAACCTCAACATAGTAACCCTAAGACTAAACCTTTGGCCAATCAATCCTGGTGTATTGACTTCCTTATTCCTCCCAAACCTCTCATCATCCCTCACAGACTCGCTGCCTTCCTTAAATCTCCTACCCACTCAAAAACTAATGCTCGATTCATGCAAGATGCTCCAAAAACAATCCGAAACAATCCATCCGTTCTGTGGCATTTTTTCCAAGTTTAAAACAGAATTTTATTGAATATCGTTCTTCTAAAGTGTCCTCAAGTCCAGCTTGCACTTTTGAAAATCACAAACGGTGACAATCTGGCTTTAGTACGGTATATTCCAATTGCTGCTGTTGCTGTTCATTTGAACCTGAAATTATAAAAATTGGTCAGTCATCTCATGAGATGGATAGCAATAACATAGTGAATGTTCAAGAGTCTACGACAATTTTAAATACCTGTACAAAAAATGTCTGGAAATTTATTGAATTCACTACGTATATCAAATATATATGATTGTTAAGCTCATTTTGTTGATAAGATTTTTAAACGAATCTGTGGTCATTTTATTCTTATTTTATTGCACACAGTAGATAGTTTGAAGTAATGCAATGTAATATCTGTAATTTATTTTCACTCATATAAATGGATATACTGATATAATTGGTAAATGAATAATTATTAGGTGATTCCGTATTTAAATGAGTTTGAACTCATTTGATCGTATGCTAGTATTGTTATTGTATCTACACAGGTAAAAATTTTAACTATGGTTATCTAAGACTAACAATTTTAATCAATATCAATCATTAGTTTGCAGACATTAAATAGGTTTCGAGTATTGTTTTTTTACAATAATTATTCTGTTGAACACCATTCATTTGCACCCAGTTTAGGTGGTTACAAATGTTGCATTGGAATATCGATAATTCAACTTAAGTACAAAGTTAAAGAGTTTCTAGAATTATTATTCTACAATAATAAGACTGATCGACAAGATTTTTAGAGTCAAGAAACAAAACAAGTCTTCTAGCTAATTTAATGGAACTGATTTTGAAAATAGCCTTACGTATTCATGGTTAGCCACCGTTTTTACTGAACTGTAATTGTTCCTTTTTTTTTTAAAAAAAAGAGACTTCTATTTACGATTCTAGTTAATCGCAAAATGTAGTTTATAAAAGTGGTAGAAACCTATTAGTTTTCAGGTAGTCCCTGCAATTTAGTCTGCCACCTGAAATAAACTTTTGTTATAAGAAAAAACTGTTTTGAGTTTTAAAAAAATAGATGGAAGTACCGATTTTTCCTATCTATCACCAAAATTCAAATTAACTCATAAACTTTATCATTAATACACTCCATTAAATTAAGGTGAAAAAATGAAACCCTAAAATCTTCTATTTGATAGTCAGAAATTTATCCCATCACTTTGGTCCCTTTACTCCGGAATGTAACCAAGGACATTTAGAGCTTTTGTTTTCATAATTGTAAATAAATTCCAACAAAGACATCGCAGCAGAATGCATCTATTTCATTGTACATGATGAGAATCATGAACATGGTTTAACCATGAAATAGGAAACTCATAAAGGATTATGAATTTGTTAATTCATTGAATGACTTGGAATTACGCAGTTGGACAATGTTTGTTGACGTTGTGAAAAACTTGACAGGCAATCGCCGGGATGAAAACTACAAGGAGTTAGTGGAAAAGCAGTTGTAATCTCTACACGACATAGGCACTTATGTGAGTTTTAAGGTTTTCGCATAGCCATCTTGATAAATTTACGGATAATTTGGGTGATGTGAGTGATGAGTAAGGAGAATAATTCCATCAGGATATAAAAAAAAATGGAAGAGCGCTACCAGGGACGGCGTGCCAAACGAATGATTGCTGACTATTGCTCGTGTATCAAAAGGAACTTAAATAACATTGAATATGGACTTGGTACATTCAATCGTGTCATTTTTAAAGATTTCGCGTCTGATTGTTATAGCAAAAATATTATTTCTCAATAAGATGACCAATATTTGTTGGTGTAGATACGAATTAATGTTTTTCTACGATTTGTCTTTGAGAGTTATTGTTATCGGTCGACATCATTTATAGAGAAAACATGAAAAAATGCTTTTTTTCCAAATACGAGTAATTTCTGAACTGCAAATATGGTAGATAACCAGGAAAAAGTCAGGTCATTTTTAGGTTCAACGCCTGCAGATTAGCAAAAATATGTTTGGTATTTCAACACAATTTAAAAGTTCTTTTTTGTAGACCCGTGTCATTCCAGTCGACATTATACCTTAGTTTGCTCACAGTTAAATCGTTCCAAGTATTGCTGTGTATCATTATCAATTCAATTAGAGTCAATTGTTTAACGGTTCCATTTAACATGTCTTTTGTTTGCACACAGTTTAAATGTCAAACAGTTCTTTTTGACCCATAGATAATACCCTACCAAGAGCTATCACTCCAAACCAGAGTGGACCTGGGAGTAATGGCAATTAATGGGTACTCCGCATTTACTGACTCTTCAGTATATACAGAGCCTCACCAACAGGTTTAGTGTCTAGAGAATACATTGGTCTGTGTAATATATTTGAGGATGATACTTGATTATATTAGGTAGGTATTTTATTTGTGTTAGTAAAATTGTAAATTGGCCAAAAAAAATCTTTGGGTGGATGTGTACGTCGTATACAAAGTTCTTATGCGTGCACGTGTCCCAGGAAGAGTCGACGGTCGGCCTGCCATAAATCTCGGATTTTGGAAAAGTAAAGAAATTGAGGTCGACTGATTTAATTGTAAGGTTTCTGAAAATGTTTTAATGAGACGCGTTATTATCATGATTAGCTGATGAAATAATCGACATATATTATACAAGAAAAATACTTTTTAAGACAGTCTAAAGTTAGGCGTCCGCAGTTGGGTCACATCAGAACTGAGAAGCAGGCGGGGGAGTTCAATGCCCTCTGCGCAAGCGGGCAAAGAATTTGTGGTCTGGTGTTTCTTTCGTCGGTCGCCCATGTGTCGGATAGCAGTTCGATGGAGGAACAATATATCTCTTATTTTGTCTTTCTCGTGTTCCAGTGAATGCTGTATGCCATGTATACCGTCAGAAATAAACAGCTTCGTATTTTTGAAGCAGTAAGTCTTTATTGTATGTAAAGAGAGTGACATCTATTAAAATTCGAGATGGTGCCAAGTTGGTGAGGTAACGTTACACCAGTATGTCTAGTCCCATGGTGTTACACGCTTCTCTTCAAGTGTCATTTGGTTACACACCTCTCTTTGGTCCCGTAACGTTCTAATTGGGTACATCTTCGTTATAAGTGGGTCTTATCCTTCTGTAGAGACGTAGCCGGAGTATCTTATTGCCTTCCACAACCTTGAGCTTCGTCATATGTAGTTAAGTGTCATACTCAGGAACCCCTATTTTGGTGAGGGCCATAACCCTTTATCCACCAGTTTTAAGTTGCCATTCTTAGATAAATGTGTAAAATATATATTTTGAAATAATTTTTAATTCATAAATTTCGAATACTTTTTTTTACAGAGTCGTGTATAGAGAAAAAATATAGATATATTTAAAACAAAATTTAATTGATAAAAATAGAAATTGCAGCAAAAAATTATAATTCATTTTATTTTGTTTAAATTATTTTTTATCCATTGATCTAATTTCCCTCTAAATCAAACAGATTTATTTCTTTAGGGAATTAAATTTTAAAACATGCATCGACTAAGATTTTAGAAAATGCCGAGTACTTAAAAAAAATTCTGCTAATTGATTCACACATTAAACCTTCTAATAAAAAGCAGTTATCACGATTCGAAAAGTTTTTTTCGAATTTCTAATGAAAAGCTAAATTTCCATAGGGTAAAGGCTGGTTTATCAGATGCTCAATTTCTATTTCAATAGAATTTACGAAGTAACAGATTTTACCAAGTAAAAATAATTCAAAGAAAAAATACCTCCGTTTCACAAATTCAAAGAATTTTTTATATCATCATCATCATCATCCTCATCGTCGTCATCATCATCATCCGAGTGTGCCGACAGCATGGATTCTCTTGTATCTCTGTCTTTCTCTCTATCGCCATCAATTCCTATCGGTCATCGCACTTCTAGATGGCATCGAGTGGCAGCAAGTGTTGATGAATGTATGCTTTTGAAAGTCGGACAATGCAGGTGTTTCCACTTGTAGGAGTTCATCTGAGAACGTCGGTTATAAATTTCGTACTTACTTCTACCAATAGTACCCTGCCTTATTTTCTGTGTGATTTTTCGGACGGGTTCCTCATATTTATTGTTGATTATTTTAACACATCTCGGCCGCCGTATACTCCGGCCTTCCTCTAGTGTCCCTGAATATGGATATTTCTTGAACGCCTTGTTTGATAAACAGTAAAACTTTAAAAATGATTTCCCGGATTGGATCATTTCTATACCCATTTAAACAAGGGGTCATATAAACATGAGTAAGGGCCGAGGATATAATGGGTAAAACATTATGCTCCAAATAAAAACATTAAAGATGAGGACAGCAGTCCGAAAAATCACACACAAAATATTGTATATGATGCCTCATCTAAAAAAATCAAACAGATAGTGTCCAGTCTCTCTTGCTCGACTCCTTTAGACTATTTGAAAAATGGGATTCAAGTGGCTATATGACTGCTATTTTGCAGGGTACTGCTACCAGGATCAGTTGAAAATAGCAGACAATATTCTGCAGTTCCTACGAAGCTTTTTTTTTTTTTTTTGTAAAATCATTGTGGTACAATAATATAGAAATACTGACACGTTAAAACTTTGGAAGATTCTTTTACGATAGGGATCAGTCTTATAGAAATACACAGCAATGCTTACTTTTTTACAAGTCATATCAGTACGGAATCAAGTGTTAAGAGAAAAAATGACGAAATACCTTCGGAATTTCATAACAGAGTTTCAGACCACTTGTAATTAATTCCTCATATTTTTAGAATTTGATATAATTACATCATTTTATACAATTAAATTTCAATTTTCATGATTTTTACTTTAGATGATAAAGTTTTAATTTTATCACTGCATCCTCACACACTTAAAACGTGCAGGTTTAAAGGATTTAGAATTGAGCACACAATAGGAAATATTAATTAATTCCCCAGGATCAAAACTGCAATTTTATGAAGAAAATAGCCAAGTGGATAAACTAATTATACTTGCACTCAATAGGATTTCAATCTAACACCTGAGCCTCAGCAATTATACATGCCATAAATCTGATGAATTTATGAAACGTATTTTGATAAAGATATTTCTTTATTTTTTACAAGAGAAAATTATATAATCTGCCATTATTCTTTTACATTCTATTTCATATAAATCTAAACTTTTATTTTACAAAGAGGTTAACGAATAAGATAAAATCGATATTAAGGAAAAAATCACACTTACGTGAATATATCAATTAGAATAAATGCTTACAACTGTCACAGAGAGATTGTGGGATAAAAAATATGATCATTTTATTGCATAAATTCAGATTTAAAAAAGTAAACACTTTTTTTAAAAGAAGGATTTCTTCATATGTGAATTATGTATCATTTCGAACATAATCGATCAAAATATATCCCCGTTTCTGAGGCTGTACAATACACCGACTGCATCTCTGCAGAGTCGTAAAGACACTAAACAATCTGATGGTGGAATTCAGTAATGCTTGAGCTTTGGAGTATACCCCTTCCTTGCCATCACTCCCAGGTCGAATCTGGCTTGGAGTGGTAGCACCTGTTAGGGGGTCCTATCTATAGGTAAAATAAATCTGTTGACATTTAAACTGAGTGCAAACTAATGACTACTATGACCAATGCTAAACTGAATTGTTTAAAAGAGAGCTGTTTGATCATTTAACTGCGTGAAAATGAATGCATGAAGTTTAGTTAAATAGTTAGTGACACATAGTCTTACTTAAACTCATGTAACATTGACTCATGCCAAATGAAATAGTTTGAAATTGAACTGTTTGATCGCTAAACTGCGTTTAATAAATGACTGCTATTATTGATACACAGTAATATATGGAACCTTTTAATTTTCTCTTATGCTAAATAAACTATTTGAAATAGAACTTTTTGATCATTTAGTTATGTGCAAACAAATGTTTATTGTTTGGTTTGGTTTCTTTATTTAATGGCATATCAACCTTTGTAGGGTATCTAATGAAAAAGCCATTCTTCTAGAAGAACAGTTGTGGTACTATTTAACCTATATTTGGGAGAATGAGGGGGTTCATATTTTTCCCAAGGGTATTTGCCCAAAAGTGAACATAATAGCGTGACTGGAGTACGAACTCGCTTACTACGATTCCGCAGTCCATCGCTTTAACTTTTACACCACGAGGACACCTCCTGTTTATTGTTTAATTGAACTATTATTTAATTTGGAATTATTTAACTAGTTGATTTATGTTTATAGATTATATATATAAAATGTAAATGAATAAACCGGATTCAGAATTAAATAACCACAAGGATTGATTTGCCATAAAATCAAACCAATCTAAACCAAAATCGATAAAAATAAACCAACTTTCATCTTATCCTCAGAAAGTTTTAATTTCTAAATTATCAATATGTAAAATGTTGCTTTGTGTATGACCTTTCAAAGTTGAAATGAAATGAAAATCAACCGAGACAGTTGTGGCCCAGTAAAGGAGAAAGGCAATTCTATCGAGGCACCTTGGATTTGTTTGGCGCATTTCGTTACGTAGTCTACATGATGTTTGTTTTCTTTCTTTAATGTTATATCAAACATCACGGGTTATTTAATTCTAAACCTATATTGGTAGAATGATAATAGTGATACAACTAAATATATAATTTAATAGATAGATAGGTCCCCCCCCTTTCCCAAGGGCATTAGACCGAAATTGCATATAACAGTATGTACCATAGCCAGATACGGCTATGTGTGGCATGGACATATAATGTTCATATATATATATATATATATATATATATATATATATATATATATATATATATATTTATAACATAGAACATAGGAATCTCGAAACACGAAAAACACTTACAACTTCTTAGTTCATGTACGAAACTTTTTATTACCTTTGAGTTTAAAGGTTCTTCGACATTAGAAGAGAGATAAACATTCTTTCTATACTGGCTTTTTCATTTGCTCCCCGTCATCTCGTGCGACACCTGCCTAAGGCCTCCGCAAGCAAGCGAAAGTCAACCGTCTTCTCCCAAGGCAGCTCTCAACTCAACTGTCATTTTTAATATTTTCAAAATCCTCAGTGTGCTTCCGGTGCGTGACGTCATTTGCACTTACTAGCCCCGTTTCCCATCTGGGCTATTGTTACATTATGACACTTTCATTTAAGTGTCAAGGAGTTGGCTGGCGAAATTAATTAATTTTATTAAATCATGATAATATGTATTTTATTAAGAATAAGTTCATTTTGGGTGTCCAAGTATTTTTTCGAGAACCGTGTATAAAATAAATATCAAGTGATTAAGTACAAAAAAGTTTGAGATCCGATCAGGGCTTGTTGACCTATAAATCTGTCACCAAAAAATAAACATCCGCACGCCTTCAAAGAGCTGTCAAAAAACCATCGGATTTCAAACTTTAAACAAAAAGATGTATTTTTAAAATAGCGGACAATTTGGGTTGGTGTCACCAAGTTTGGCACAAGGCCTTGAATCACTAATCATTGGTCAGCCAACCACAGGACTGCTCCTTGTGGCCCCTCCCGATGACTATGGCTGATTGGCCGATTGTCTAAACCGGGGGGATTGTTACGATGATAGCCATTGGTCGGCAGTCCCCATTGGCTGACAAATCAGAAACTGATTATTCGGCATTCGGGCCCATAAATGGAGGACACCCAAAGAGAAAAATTGAGTTGGTTCAGGAATTCGCCGCTTAAAGAACCAAATCCGTTGCCATTGCATTCGCCATTTTGACACTGCCTAGTTGCAGTTAAAACCCCGCTAGTCAACTACTTTCACTCCCAGTTTGCGGTGTTTGACTAAAAATTATCTAAACAACTGTGTAAATAAACGTTTGTTACTGTTTATAACAAACGCCTTATTTTCGTCATTTTTTAAAATTTGCTTGGCAACTTTTTTTCTTCTCTCCAACACGAATTCCAACCTTCATCGACTGGACCTCATCCATCTTCTCTTTCCTCGGATCTGAAAGCAACGTGGGCGTGGAAAGAAACAGAGAAAGACCAGTCGACACATGTGGTAATCACGAAACCAGCGACCAACTAGGTGTCGTGAAGCTTTAGTACCACAACATATCTGAGTGACACGTCCGCTCCGCCCACGAACGCGCGCGAACACATGCGTTAATGTTGCTCCCAAGTACCCCATGCACTGAGCCGAAAGGTTCTCAGCCTAACTAAACCCAACGGCAAACACCGAAATCCCACAGCCATTATATTACAATTAGTAATGGACATAGAACTCGCTTACTTCGATATCGAGCTCCAGCAGGTTGGCCATTACGACGCGGAGACTCCCCGATACTTGACGTTACTAAAAGGTCAACCATCGATGTATTTTAAATGCTCGTAGCTGCTTAACTTCTGTGATGCGTCAGGTAATCTTTGCGCTCAGTATGACTTGATAGTAAGAAGTTAGATAGATATCTCCTGTTTCTGACAACTAGGGTCCAGTATGGGTAAGCAGTTATGTAATACTAGTTATGAATTATTGAAATATCTAATTATTTTACAATTCTGATACATAAAACGCTTCGCTAAAAAGGTGTGCGCAATGAAAGTTTAAAGCGTTTTGAAATGAAAATTATCCTTTTCACACATGGCATTGTATATTGGTAAATATCTTTATTATTTATCTATAACATTTTAGCAACGCTTAATATGTTTATATAATCAACATGTCGATTCTTCTATTTCTTAGACTGACTCTCAGGAAATAAGATTGATTGGTTTTATGTCCAATATTCAAGTGTTATTTTATACCTTAAGGTTAGGGAATGTGTTTATTGTACATTTATATTGACATTTGTGTATATTTCTTTATTCTTTTTTTACAGTTATATGATACCAAGTATCTTTATTTAATACAGATAATTTTCACACAGTCGGATGATTTCAAGAATTCCTATCTAATATCAATAATTATATGGTTTTAAGCAATTACTTCGATTTTATGATAATCATTTGTTTTTATCGTTATATGGATTATGGTAATTAATAAAAATTTTTGTCACACATATTATAATTTTAAGTAAACTATTCTTAGTTGTCTAAATTTCTGAAACGAAGCTTGATGATTTTTGAAATCCTGATGTTAGCTTGATGATAGTCCGAAAACCCTTAATGATAAAAACTATTCTTAATACAAATAATTTAATATTTTATTGCGTAAAGTATTTTTTCTAATACGAATGTTCATTAAAAAGACCTCGTTGAATCAAAGATGGGCAGTCAGAAAATAATAGTATCTGTGTTATAATGTTACGAAGCAAATTAATCTATTTTAAGTCTTTAGTTGAATTTCGTTTTTTAATATATTTCGTGTCAACACTTTTTGTTGACTTTTAATAACTTATATTTGTTTATCAGCTCTTGATGTTGAACTGTATCAACACATGCATTTCTAGGATGTTTACTTGAATTGCAGACGTTCCAACATTTTATATCTTAATGAAATATTGGACATATATTATAACACGCGTAGTTGAATTATTCCTTCTTCAATAGACATTTTTCCTAAGCTTTAAAATTTCACAGAATTTCTGGTGTCACATGGTCGATGTACAAAGATTTTTTTTTCTTATATTTGTTTTAAATCTATGAATTTATTTCATCCAGCTTTTAGTGTCTAATATTCTTTAGAATCATCAGGATATGGTCGAGTGTCAGTTAGTCCTATTGTTTTCGCTAAATTATCATAGAAATTTTCCTAATTGCTTCAGAAGTGGTGATAGCCAATTAGAATTCGGTGATTTAATTTCCTCTTCCATATTTTTTATTGGCCTGACACTGAAACGTATTGAAAGATTTCCCGGTCTATTTCGTCTGAGAAGTTCGATATTCATGTGGTAAATATCGTGTCAATAGCATTCCATTCTTTATCTATGCGTATGATGAGATATTGTTCTCAATGTATATGAATTGGCCGACTTATTTAAGAGCTTTATCATTAAATTAATATATGGCACCATCTTTATTAAAACATGTGAACGCTGTTTATATTTCAGGTAGAGACGAATACATCTTGATAACAACTCCCGGTTAAGCAGTAGAAATTCTGCTTGAACTGGTGTATTTGCAAAAAGCACTCGAAAAACTATGCAGTCAGCATAAGAATTAGTTTCGCAAGGATATAGTTTGCTTTGTGATTTAATCGATTATTTGAAATTCTGATAAGGAACATGGGGGATTTTTTCAAGAGTATTTAATCAAAAATTTTATCCGTCTTCCAGTTGAGTGTTTACTCACCGGGCTCTATTAGAATATATTTCTAAACTTTAAATGTTTCAAAAAACATAAATACGCAATTAGGATTTTTTTCGTAAAAAATGAATGTTACCATTTTACTATGCATTTTGCTGATCATATTATTAAATACGAGTCTCTAATATTATTGTCTATGTCTTTTAATTTCTTTTTAAATCGAAAAATATCTAAAGAACAGAGAAAAGGTCTGGGATTTGATCTGAATTTCTTAAAAGAAGATTAAGGGCAAGTAATTGCTTTAAAGTATTTCTTTTAAGTCTGTGAGTGTAATTAAAATGGTACTCAAAACCGGAACCAAAACATAAATGAGTTGTTGACTAACAATTAAAACTTCCGGCGGATTTGATTAGAAAAAAAAATTCTTACTGGCAAAGGGACAAAAGGCTTATGAAGGAGCAATTAAAATCTTAGGGTAAGTTAATCATCAATTACTGTCGGACGGAATATTATTAACTCTAAAAATTGATTGGATTTTATGTACTAACCAAAGGGAAATATATGTTGGCGCTGGATATAATCGATCCTTGTTTCAAAATTGTTTTCATCGAATAATAAACACAAATTTTTAGAACATTTTACATAAAATTAGCTGATGAGTGATGACCTGATAAGTTATGAAAGGGCTAAGGCTTCTGGAAACAAAACAAGAGAAAAGAGTGACATGATGCGTAGCAATTCGTTTCCGTTTGTGTTGGCGCCACTCAGAGGATCTTTTTGTCTGTTTTGGCGTGAAACCCACACAAAACACTGAGGACGAGATCTCCCGTGAGACCGGTAGTGGAGGAGGGAAGGAATGTCCGAGAGAAGACAGAGAGAGCTAGTTGACAAAGCAGGGCAGAAGAGGATGGTTGGCTTGAGATAGCAGTCCAGGGCAAGGACGGTCAGCAGAAGGAGACAGTGAGAGAAGACAGTCAAAGATGAGTTAGCATTCCTTGTGGCTTTGCACAACTTTCGCGCCAAATACACTCCCACGAAAGTCTACAAATGCACGGAAGGCTGCAAGAAAAGTATTATACAGACTCCTCTTTCTTACGCTTGGAGCTGACCCAAGTCCATGTTTGTTCATTGGTTCTTTTTCTTCCACCTTCTCGGTTGGATTTGTGTGGCCGTAAAGAAATGTGTGATACCCCTGGTCGGGAATGAGAAAAAAAAAAAAAAACTAGATGGATCACTAGCCATGAATAGTTTGATTAAACGACTTTGTTATTGTCGGGGGTCGGCCGGCCAGTGGTGTTGTCAAAAAAGTCTGAAATTTTAATGTCATCATTAATTATTTCTCTTACAAAACACATGGATATAGTTTTAGTCCTTCCTTTCTAATGGCATCTTCTTTACAGTTTTATAGTTATTGTGAAGATAACTCCCTAATTCACAATTCTTTCTTCCTAATCAATGAATCAAGTATTTATAATTTAAGCTCCGGATGTAAGTTTCTCGAGTGGCCGTGATAGTGTTTTTCTTCATCAATCATTCAAGCGATCAGTTGTATGTGTCAGTATATCCGGCAGGGAAAGGGCTGATATTGGATAACATGTCAAGCATAAGAGCTTTTGAGCTTTATGGATTTATGAAAACTCTACAGAATTCGGAGAGATAATGCCATTTATCGTCGTGATAAACGCTGCATTACGTGTGCGTAAAACTGCCAATTGAAAAAGAACAAAACCAATTTATTACTTTCTTTCAAAATTGGAAATATCTATCTATCTATCTATCTATCTATCTATCTATTATACATGGTGAAGCAAATGCTTTGAGGGCATGACTAACGCTATTAAGTCAATATTTATTATTGGGAAATGATAGTGACTATCCTATAAAACCTTCCAATACTGCTCAGGAATATATATATATATATATATATATATATATATATATATATGTGTGTGTGTGTGTGTGTGTGTGTGTGTGTGTGCTCGGGGAGCGTAAAGAAATACTCAACATCACTTCGTGACTCACTTTCTCAGGCGATAAACTGACAGTCACCAAGTGCCATTGTCTCTATGTCTTCGCTGTCCCAATTTATGCATACATGCACTATGACAGTAACTAAACTCTATTTATGAAGAAAACGAAATGTATATAAGGTGCTAATATAAATATCTCGAATGAAACTGAAGTAGACAACATCTGAGGCAAGTTTTCCGATGAAAACACAATGAAATGTTTTAAGTTAATGTTTAGGACGAGTGATTGTACATAGATATCTGAATAAATTGATGTATGTTTAAAAAGTAGTAAGATTTTTAAATCTTTAAACTTGATCAATTTACTGAAAAAGGCTGTTAGGAAACACTCATGATATAATTTGTTCCACATTTCAAGTAAGGTCTATCGATGAGTCATAGAATAATTCAACTGCAAAGGCCTATATTTATTGCAAAGACGTAAGTTAGGCTCACAATAAATCCCCTGAGTATGTCACAAAATACATCTGGACTTGACCTTCCTATTCTAGAACTCTTGGGAGGATGTATTTCCACTTAAATTATTTCCAGATACATTCTAACTGAGTTTGGCATTAAAGTTATGGTTCCAACTATGACTACAATGGATATGTTTGAATATTATGAGTATTTAATGGGAATACCGGAAGGCATGTAAGAGTGCTAAAAGATAATTATTGTTATTAAATAGCTGGTTTGAATTCCGAGTTTTCTTTCTCCTGCATGGGTTTTTCTTACAACATCTAAAGAGTCCAGTCTACACAGATATTTACTGATAGTTATTGGAGATGAAAAGAGATAGATTGATACTATTACACAGAGGATTAGAACCATGTGCAAAGCAAAGTGCATCGTTCAGTATTTGAACTCGGATTGTCGATCCCATTTGCTACAACGAAAACAGTAATACAACCCTTACATTTTATAGAACTCATGATTTCGATATTTATTGCACTGTGATTGAAAATTATGAATTTGGTAAACTCTGTGTGAAGAAAATCTACGGTAGCCCTAATCTTATATCGGCAATCGCTACACAATTATATATTCTTGTGGGATGTTGTACTAGTCTGTAAATGCGTACACATACTTGTTTATAATTAAAAACGAATGTACATTTAGAAATATTCAGAAAAGACACGTTTTTTTCTCTATTTTCATTAAAAAAATAAAATAAAACTAACAATAGTACTAAAGAGAAAGAAAGTAAGGAGTTTGTTGTTAGGCGCCGCCTATTCGTGTTTCAGCGCAAATGGGAGACACAATTCAAATAATCGCGTATGATAATAGAGACGGCGCCAGCGTAAACGTAACACAAAACCCCATTCAATTAACAACAAACGTTTGTCACGCCATATGGTGTCAATCATTGTTTTAAGATGGCTGTTGTGTATTTACCGTAGGCTTTCGAGAAAGATCAGCAATTAGGCCTGAATTTTCCATGCTACTTTGTTCTCTGATACACCATTCCAAACATGACTCAGCAAGTGACATAAACTTTTATAATCTCTGGATGCAGGTCAGTGGAAATTTATGCTATTAGTAATCAGAACAAGCTTTTCTCTACAATGACGTTAAGGATGGCATTGATATTTAGAGGTACATAACTATTTCAGAAGCTTGGGAGAATATGGGTTAACAGATCATCTATTCATGACCAGAACACCAGACCAAGTGATAATCAACAAACAAAAAACCGAAAAAAAAAAAAGAACTTGGTGGAATTGGGAGTTTCATATCCAAGCGGGTCACCTGGGGGTGCTGAATTCAAAGGAAGCTCAAACCTCTTAGACTTTATTGGAGAAATAAGAAAGCAGTGGGACATGAAAATCACTTTGGGTTGGTTTGTTTGGTTTTATGGCATATCAACCTTTGTAGATTATTTAATGCCAAATACATTTTTATGTAAATCTATTCTATTTAAAACAGTTCAGTTTAGCATAAGTACAGGTTTTAATTGTCAAAAACATATCTATTTTAAACTATTCAAGCAGTTATATGTAGCAATTCAGTTAAGTGTAAATACAGTTTCAATGTCGAAAACCAGTTCTATTTCAAATAATTCAGTTAAGCATAAGCACGCAGTTTAAATGAAAGTATTGTTTAATTGTCAAAATCATTTCTATTTCAAGCTATTCAATTTACTCAAACAATTCAGCTTAGCATAAGAATGCTGTTAGTTCTATTTAACCCATTGATAGGGCCCTATCAGGTGCAGACATTCCGGGCCAGAGCGGACCTGGGAGCGATGGCAATGAAGGGGTACTCCGCATTTCCCAAACTTCCAGCTCACCATCAGATTGTTTAGTGTCATATCCAGGACACTCGTTGTGGAGGGGTCTTACCCCTCTGCAGAGAATCAGTTGGTGTATTCTACAGCCCCAGCCGACTGGGCAAATGTAAATCACATTGATACTTAAAGTAATTAGTGTACGGTTCCCAAATGCTTGGAAAGGGGCTGGAAGAGTTAACAACTGAATGACCAATCGAGATCATCCATTGTTTAGATCGGCTAGAATATTGAGAAAAGGATTGGAGACTTGAGGAAACTTGCTGTCACTCAGACATCAGTGAAAGATCATTAGTTGTGAAAGACTTGCAAGGAGTAAAAATATCCAGCTTTACATTTGTGTGTAAAATCAATTAACCCATACTCTACCATGATTATTGTTAATTTGTTAGTAGGGTTATTACTATTATTACTCCTTGAGAGTTTTTCATGTCAGCGTTATATGATGGTCTTTGACTGGAGTTGAAGTGACAAAAAGTCTCCTCAAGTATCCAGGACTCTTCTCAGTATTCTGGTCAATCTCAATAATGCAGTACTTTGGAAGCTCTCCACTTGTCCTCTTATTTCTAAATACTCCAGTCTCTTTATTAATCATTTTTGACTTTTCCGAGAGCACGAATTACAATCAGTATAACCGTCACTTTCACATTCCACAATTTTTTTTTCAATTCTGTAGCAAGATTGAGCTATTTATCCTTCTTTTTAATTTCTTTTAATTCTACTCGGTTGTCCGCCGAGTGAGCAAAGACCACATTTTTGTAAGTTTTCTTTTTGTTGATTATAATAAGGTCCAGTCGTCTACCAGAGATTATGTTATCTGTTTATATGTCAAAACCTCAAAAGAGTCATTGTGTGTCATTCTCCAGGACAGATGTTGGGGTGTGCATAAGCCATTTATTTGGGGTGCCCGTGGTGTAATGGTTATCGTCGTAGGAAATGGACATGGCGACACGAGTTCAATTTATTTAAGTTCTCCCCTTGTCCACATCAAAAATGGTCAAGAATATTTTATGAGGGAAACCACCCAGATATTTATTCCTTGGAAAAGGTTTCTGCTACATATTTCTCAAGTAGGTTTCTCGTTCTCCTGAAATATTCTTTTTTAATTTTTTCTTTCATCTCTGCTTATTTCATGCGGTCAGCTTCAAGTATCCGCAAGTATTTGTAGGTTTCATTTTCTTCAAGCGTTCTAAATTTGTCTTGATATCTTAGGTTCATCCTGTCCTTAAGTTGTTGTTTGCAGCTTTTCATTACTAGCGTGGCGCATTTTTATTTGCTAAATTCCATTCCTGACTGTATATTTTGACTGTGAGCATTAGAGTTTCCAATCCTTCTTCATTTTTGGCAAACAGTCTGATATCGTCTATGTACATGAGATGATTTATCTTTTCCTGCGATTTACTAAGTTTGTATCTGGCTGTGCATTTCCTAATCATGTGATTGGGTTGTATCATCACAATTCATCATCATCATGTCGTGTTGGAAGCACGGATATCCCTGAACCTCTCTCGCTACTTTTCCCTATCGTTCATCGCCTCAGGCAGGTCTTCTGGACAACATCCTGTATCCTCACATAGTTGCTGAATGTATGTTCGTGCAGGTCGTCCTGCTTTTGCACGCCCATGTGTGGGGGTCCATATGAGTACATCTCTTATGAGTTCGTCCCTGCTTCTCCAGCAGTGTCCCGCATGTCTGGTTCGTCTAACTTGAATAGTTTTCGTGATAGGAGGCAGGTGGCCGTACAGTTGGTGTCTTGTGGGGTGTTGCCGCCAGGACTTGTTCAAGATTGCTCGCAGCATTCTTGTGTAATTGCCGTCTAGCTTCTTCTCCAGCCGTTTTGTTAGAGTACATGTAGTGCATCCATATAGCAGTATCGATGCGACTGCTGCCTGGAAGAAACTGCGTTTCATTTTATCGGTTAGGTCTGATTTCCATATAATGGATAGCCTATTGATAGCTGTCCATGCATTCGTTAGCCTCGTGTCGATGTCCTTATCGGTTGATGCGACGCTGCTTCCTAGGTAGTTTAAGAGGGCTTCCGTCTAGAGTGGAGATGTCCCCCGTTTGATCATAGCACATATATTCCGTTTTGTGTGCATTGACATAGAGTCCTATACCTGCGGCTGCTCGTTCAAAAATATGCAGTAGTGTTTCAGCTTGGTTGGGTGTATTTGCCAGTATCGCTATGTCATCGGCGTAGTCGGCGTCGGTAATTGTTTTTGCTGGGTACCTTCTGCTTCTTTTCTTTGTCAGCTCGAAGCCGTTCTCTCTGATCATCACAGTTATAAATAGTAATCGTAATAGTGCATCTCGCTGGTATAGAGGTCTTTGGATTTTTGCTTCAGGTGAGCTTTTCCTTCCTGCTGTCAATTCCACTCTTCAGTTTTTCATGATTTTCTCGGTAAAATCTAAGAATTCATCTGATATTTTGCACATTTTCAGACAGTTTATTATCCTGCTTTGCGGGACTTTATCATATAACTTTTTGTAGTCAACCCTAGCCATAGCTAAATTTGGCGCCTTTTGCTCTTCTTGAGAATATGCTAATCAATGTTGAATAGTTCGCCTGTACCTCTGGATCTTTTGCAGGATTCTTCCAATTTCTCAAGGAACAATGTGCGGCTTGTTAGTGAGAAATAAGTGTCTTTTTTGTCGTTAGTATTTTTTACATTAGATTATGGGTCTGTAGTTGCTTGGGGCGGTTTCTTTTCGGGTTATTTTATCAATGTGGTCTTTCCTTTGGTCATCCATTTGTGTCCCATGGCTTTTTGTAGAAACCTGCTCATTTCGAGCTCTAGTCTGTCATGAATGGTAGTGATTGTCTTCCACCAGAATCCATGAATTCCAACACTACCTGGCGTTTTCCAATTTGATATCTTTAGTGTAATTCTCAGTAAATCTACGTGTATTACCACTTTTAGTCCCTCTTCAAGTCCTTCTAACTCTTTCGTCATGTTCCTTATCTATTCGGTATTTTTTTAATGTTCTCTTGTTAGCTAGACTTTCCTCCAAATTTGTTCAGCTTCAATTGCATCCAGTTCTTGGTATGTTTTCGTGTCATCACTCCTATCTTGGTAGTTAATTGATTTGGAATGTACTGTTTTGTCTGTATTGTTTTAGCCTTTGTCTACATATTTTTGATCTCCCTTTTTTCGTCAATTCTTTCTGGCTTATTTCTTCAAGTTGTATTGTTATTTTTATTGTTTTGCTTTTTCCCTTATGTCCTAACGTGTTCTAGCGTTTTTTCTTTGTTTTATCATTTTTGCTTGTTTTCCTAACTTTCTAATCTGCGTTTCCACTATAATTTCCAATCAAGCTTTTGATTTTTTGTTCGTGCTCTTTAAGGGAATCCCGATATTCTCACAAACTAATTTATCAATGCATAGATTAGTTCATTTATGTTTTTTGTAGGTATATGTGTTAGTGCTTGATTTATTTTTCCGTCTCGATCTAGATTGTTCTCCATCCTATATTTCTTAGTGATAGCAAGGTAGTCTTTTGTTGATTCATAATTCTCTTTAAATTTTCTTAATATATGCTTGTTCATGTGCAGTTGCTTGCTCTGTGTTTTTCGGGGTTGTACTGTTTCTATTTTCAGAAATTAGCGATTCATTTCAGTTCCCTTGATCTTGTTTTTCCGTACTTGGTGTGTATGATATTGTTTTACTGCCTTGTTCATTATTTGCTTTCTGATGTATTTCTAGTATTTTAGGATCAGAAAACCAAACTTTCTTTATTATTGTCCTAACTTGGTCCGCAAGACTTTTGCTTGTTGTCTGAATACTAGCGCTTTCTGGTTAGATCTTTATCATTCTTTTTCTATATCCTCTTTGTGTAGTTTCACTCCCCCCAGCATTTGGTGAAGTATGCCGTTATGCAAGCGATTGGTTCCTCCGCCATGGTTTCCATCCATCATGCTTCTTCCCATGGCTTCTAATAAACACCCCACCGTATAATTTCTAAGTTTTAACTTGATAAATTACAACTGTTTCATGTTTTTTCGATCTACTCAAAATTCCTAGGCCCATTTCACTTATAAATGACGACTCTATGGGCATTTTAAGCGACTAACAAATCACTTCTCACACGACAAAACGTGGACGTGGCTAAGAAAGAGAGAAACTCAATCTCTTCTCATAGCTGCAAAAACAATGCCATAAACACCAACCTTATCAAAACAAGAATAGATGAGACGCTACAAAGGAGCATATGTAGGTTATGTGGTGATAGAGAATAAACAATCAATCACGTAATAGACTAATGCAGTAAATTATCAGAGAATGACTATAAGAATAGACATAACATGGTGGGCAAAATGATCCACTGGGAATCGTGCAAGAAATATAAAATTGACCCTACGAACAAATGGTATATGCACAACCCTGAATCTTTCCTGAAGAATGAGACGCACAACTTCCGTTGTGGTTCTTAAATATAAATGGAACACCAAATCTCGGCCAGACGACCAGACCTTATAACAATCAACAAAAAAAGTGAATTTGCAAAATTGTGGACTTTACTGTCCCGGTGAACAATACAGTAAAATTAAAAGAAATTTAAAAGAAGGATAAGTACCTCGACCTTTCTAGGGAACTGAGAAAACTTTGAAACATATAAGTGGGGATTATAATAATTGTAAATGGTGATATTGGTACTGTCTTGGAAATAACTGAATGAATAGAGAGCATCCGAACTATTGCATTATGGAGATTGGCCCAAAATACTGAAAAGAATCACAAAGAGGCGGGGTGTCTTGCTGTCTTTTAAATCACTCTAAAAGACTATCAGCTAACGATGACAGGAAAAAAAACAAAACTCTCAAGGCGTAACTATCATGATAATTGTATCATAACATCGATTGAATATAAAAAAAAGATTTGATGAAATATTACTTTATATACATTGAAAATATGAAGAGTGAAAATTATATAAAAACCAAACAGTAGAGATTAGCGACCACAAAAGAGCTATTATTATCTGGAACTTTGCAATTCAAACTAACAGGGAAAAAAACGAGCAATAAAGTACATATGCTAGTTTAAAATTATAAACGAAATAATGTGTTTTAATTGATGTATCAGTGACAACAGTTGAAACGGATCATTAAATCCTGATCAAAAGCACAAGAAAATATTTTCTCGTTTGGTGGATTTTGTCAACCATAGAGTGAAAGTAAAAGAAAGCGAAAAGGTGGTAACTATTAATCTTAGCGAGCAAGACTAGTAAATATAGTAAATATTCGTATAGAGTTTTATTTTTGATTTATGCTCTGTCTAAACAGAGATCATAATATAAATTCCTAATCAATTATATGGCAATCTGTCAACTATCCCAAATTCGTATTTTGACAGAACAGTATTTGATAGTAATATGAAGAACAATATAAACACTTGAATCCTTTCTGTGAACTAATACATGTCTGGAATATAGAGGTGAATTCCTAACTTCCAAATTGAAATGCGTAAATATGTTCTCGAAGACACTCATGTAGAATGATGGAAATCCAATGAATTATTAAGATTTCTTAAAATACTGCAATATTGAAATAGGCAAAACAAATATATATTTAAATAACAGCTGACGCGATTCATATCAGGATATTGTTGAAGGTGACAGGAATTCTTAGGAGAGTTCTTAAGAGGTGAAGAAAATTGTCTTTCTATCTTTAGCTCTGACTATAAGATTCCTATAGCGAAAACCATTGAACAAATTGTTCAGAGGGGAATTACGAAAGACACAGAATGAGATCAAATGTTTTCTTCCGTATAACAAAATGAGACTGTAAACTACATAAGATAAGAATGAAATAAGCAAATAAATGTATAAAAAATAGGCATGAACAATTATGGTTAGTGATACATCTACGAGAAATGGATGGAAAAGTGGACGTAAAACTTAATGTAACTAAACACGCGCCCCAACCCATATTGTCACGTAATATCCCACTGAGACGATAGAAATAAGATTAATACTATCCTTTTGTTTGAATTAACAGTAGCCGTCAAAGAATGACCGTTAAGAAAGAATATGGGTCACAGGGGAGACCAGATGTTCATACTTGGTGACCTCACTCGGGTCGCCTGACACTGGAAGGTAGAAACCAAACGATTGGCTGGGACCCTAAGACGGAAGTGGGGACTCCTTCCCGTCAGCGGAAATAGATAGTAAGAAAGTTAGTCGTTGGACAGGGTTCGTAGGAGACAGAACCAAAAGCCAAGTACTCCGGGTAAAAGAAGACGAAGAAATTCTGCGAGACATGGGGAAGCCATTTTCTTTAAGCCAGTGTTAAAAATAGCAAAAAGTCTATTCGCCCGTAAAAGAAGAAATATTCTCCACGGAACTCCATCAAAGAAATAAGATAAGTACCCTTAGGACTGTGTCTCCTAATTCCAAATTTTGTATACCCCCTCTCTCTCTCAGTTTGAAGGAAAACGAAAGAAAAGAAAAGAAGAAAGACATTTATGTTCATGGACTGTTCAATTATTATATATTTGACAATTTGAAGGTGTATATAATTGTAGTAAAAGATTCATGTATTTTAATATTACCACGTCTGCTACGAATTTCTTACTTCATGCTTCCTTTCCAGGTTCTATTCGCCTTATGTTATCTTGCTTAGAATTGTCCTATTAAATCCTTTAAAATATCACACGGGAAACCGGGATTGCTTACTACTATAATTAATATTATTACGTCTCAAACTAGAGGTCCATATCTTCCATTGTCTAGGGGAGGAAGGAATGCGACCTGATGGGTGTGTGGATAGTGTGAAATTTGGAACCCTTTGCCAGCGGCGGTCAGTCTAGCCCTAAATTATTCCCCCACATAATATGCCAGTTCTTATATGCCTGAGAAAAAAGCTCTGAACGAGGACTTATTCTAAAAGGGATCAAGTGCCAACCTGCCCCGTCTTCACACGAGCGAAAATAAAACCCCGTTTTGAGATAAAAGTAAAGTTTTCGCGTCACAATATATATATATATATATATATATATATATATATATATATATATATATATATGAATTTAGTATTCGTTACCATTACTCCCAGAATTGAGATTGCATTTAATTGTACAATCCATGAGCCAAATAGATCTGTTTATAAATTATTTGAGTTCATTAGAACACAGTGCGAAATTTAAAGATTGGTTTGGTTTGATTTGGTTTGGTTTAGTTTGGTTTGGTTTGGTTTTATTACATGTCAACCATGTTAGGTTACAAATCCTAAATTCTGTATATACATATGTATTGAATATATCTATATAATTCGTCAACACAATTTGTAAATAATATTCTTAAACGACCCTGAGCTTTTGTTTTTGCACACATTTAAATAGTTTCAAGTATTGCTATATAACAGTCACAATTTAACATTATTTTTTTTTGCAGAAAGAGTTTGTTCTTTTCGACCCAAAGATAGGACCCTATCCCGTGCTACCACTCCAAGTTAGAGTAGACCTTGAATCAAAGTCAATAAAGAGGTACACGACATTCAGCAAATCTCCAAGTCTCGTTATATAAAGGTAATCTTAACCCTCTTCAGAGATACAGTCTGTGTATTCCACGGCTCCTGCCGGCTGAAGTAGAAAAAGAAAGAACGGCACTTAACAAACAGGTGTACAAAAAGTATAAAGAAGAACGTTCAGTGAACGCAGTTCTTTAATCTATACGTATGAAAAAAATTTGACAGTTTGACATGCCGTTAAAATCTATCAATCAATCAAATAATCTAAAACAACAACAAAAGAGTCAATTAGGATAGATTGGATTTGTTTGGTTTTATGGTGTATCAACCATTGTAGGTAATCCAATGACTAATGCTATTATAGATTAGGGTAGGTTGATTTTTCACTCTTTTTAAATATCAAAAAGAATAATGCACTGACAGTTGTGTATATACCTATTAAATACTCATACCAAAAATTAGATCTGAATCTTCAACGGTTTTTTGCTAATTTAGAATGAAAGATTTTGAATAAACACATACTGAAAAGTCCTCGATTTTACCAGATTTGGCCTAGATATTGATGTAAAAACCAAACAATTTCAGTATTTAAATATAGAAATCTTATTTTATTTTATGGAAATATGATAAATAAATTATAACAAAACTTCAAAATGAAAATTGAACCCCTACCCCACCCTGCTTTACCTTTGTCGAATCTAAAATGCTATTATTCCAGCAGTAATATTCGAATATATTGAAAAAAAGAACATTTTCCTGATATGAATTGAAATCCAACAAATAAACAAATATGGAAAAACAAATAATTGTTTAATAATTTTAATATATGGAATCAAATAGTTCCATATATGAGCCTCAGTTGTTGGCACAAAACTTTTGCAAGTATGTGCTGGTGCCTTGCTTCAAAGCCATACACGGATTGAGAAGTCTCCGTTACTAACTTTACTGCCCGTTCCACACCTTGGGAATGAGAAGGGAAATCTGGCAAGTTAATCTTTTCCCCAGTTAACAATGAATTCTGTAATTCATTGTCAAAAAAGTCTAGTGTGAGTGGTAGCTCACAGACTCCATTTACTGACAAATCAATTAAATCAGTCCAGTGCACAGCTTTAAAGTTGATCATTGAGAACTTTTAAAATCTTTTCTTAACTGGCTTCCCTCTTCTGAAAGAATATAAAAAAAAATTTGAGTTTAATTTTTAAATGCAATTTGTTCTGCTTTAATAATATTTGGTGAAATCAGATGTAATCTTTAAAATGTTTCAATAAATTGGCACAAGTACTTCAACCAGTTTTGTATGAATAAATATTAACGTACCTAATGGCCAAAATTCTTTTTTACCCTCTTCTCTCACTTCAGGTTCATCAAATTTCACCATTGAAAATAAGATATTCTCCAGAAGTAATGTCAAGGCATTATACTGGAGGTTTTTTTTAATGTAATCCTTTGAACCTCAATTGGTTTCTTTCGTATCCTGTCAATCATATTGTAATTATAAATTTGCTGGTGATGGAACTTGTTACTTTTTTTTAATATTAAACCAGCAAATAGCATAAACATTCACAATAAAATTTATCAAACTATATAGTTCGGTCGAAATATTCTGTGGATATGCCCCACGAATCCATAGGCACATGATCCTGATGGCCAAAGTTAACCACCTCGCCGGGTTTAATGGACCAATTTTCCACGATGCAAATCTAGGGTCCACTTTACGTCTAGAAATACCAACTGTATATTCATAGAGTAGTCTTTGGTCACTACTAAGGCTATCCATATCTTTCATTCCAAAATGAAACTCCAGGGGATTCTCAACTGCTGAAAAAGATTTTTGGGGTAAATTATGGCAATCATTTGCACATAATTTACCCAATGGACCATTAAATGTAGTGTGGCTTTTTGTGGTGCCATCAAAATGTTTGAATAGAGCTCTAAATGGAAGTTCATTTTGATGTAAAGAGCAACCAATTGTGTGAAGATTTATTTTTATTTTTTTTTCTCTAAAAGTGTAACAAGTCCACCTTCACAGCCTGTATTTGCATTCGTGTTGTCAACAAGGACAGACTTAATAATGTACCAGTTGCACCAATACCAGGAAGAACCCTGTGAATCAAATATATACTCTCATTTGGTGTCTCCTTTGTGATTGTCAAGTGGCATTTGGTCCTTTCGCTTTTTTCAGAATTTTACTTCCATTTTCCTCCACTGATTCCTTGTAGTGTAGTTTGTCTTTGTCCTCCCATCAACTCCTATACAAAGAAGATTCTCCACATTTTCATTATGCTTTTCATAGGCATTTGTTTTCACTTTAGCCTTTGCTCTATTTTACATTTATTCATATAGATATTCTTTATATATATATTATAGATAAAAAGGCCAATAGCCCTCAAATCCAAGAGCAAGGCATGGGCAAGGCCGGCTCCAAGATTAGAAAATATATCACCCCTAACTAACTCAAGAGCATACCTTGGAATTTTTGTGAGGTTATAAGGCACTTGGAGAAGAATATGTAGCTGTTTATAATCCTCTGTTTCATCACTTGGAGAAGATGAGTAAGAATGGGAAGAATCACTGTGAACATATAATGCTGAAGCTATTGGTGGGGATATCTTCAACCTTTTTTTTGGCTTTTTTTCTCAGAGGACAAGTGCAGATGATGTGCTTAGTCTGGCAATTTTCTTTGGTGCATTTGACATTAATATTGTCACAACTTAAAATTGGCAGGTTGCATGAACATATCAAAAAATGTATCCAACATTTCCTTCCAGAATTTTGTTTGGGCAGCAAGTAGATGTTTCCTACTTATTTGCTTTGCTTCTGAAAGCATATAATTTTCACCTTGTTGACAACACTAATTTCCTTTAACAAAGGCAAACGAGGGTTGACAGCCTTCCAAATATCTATCACGTCCTTTGCTATTAGTTTAGAAATACCTAAACAAGAAATGTGGGGATAAGTGTTCATTAAAAAATTGCTGTATTGAATTATTTGTCGACAAGTTCATGTCTCAGTTTTATTCAATGATGATGGTAAACCTGAAAAATTAATTGCACCTTTACTTCGAGTTGAAACTGCAGTGTTTTTTCCTGCCATTTTTAATCAAAATATCTGTAAAAAGAATATATATATATATATATATATATATATATATATATATATATATATATATATATATATATTGTCTTAAAATACACAAAGATGTTTTTAAAAAATTGTAAATAAATTTCGAAATTCATTAAAAAAAGTAATAATGTTTACTTACCAAACAACAGTACTGTACTGTTTAGTTCTAAAATTAAATCGTAAGTCGATTTTTCACTTAAAAAACCCCACTAAATTATAAAATATAAATAAATTACAATAATTATAAAATGTTTAAATATTTTAATAGCATGTCGACTTGCAAAATATATATATTTGCATTAATTATAAGGGTAAAAAACATAAACAAACCGAAGTACTCCTGAGAGATAATTACCACCGGTGAAAGCCGAAAAAATATCCAATAAATAAAACGAGGTTTAGTAAGTCGTTATTTGTATTTTGAACTATATATTTTAATGTATTTTATTTTTGTTTTTGGTCATTTAATTAAACATGATATGAAAATGGATAATAAACTTAAAAATATCAATTATTTAATAAATTTTATTATTTAATTTTCCTTTAATCCCAGTTTTTATTTTATAGATACAGGTTTCCAGCGTCTCCGATATCACGACTAAAATCACCAAATATTATGTCTTTAAATGCAATTTCGCAAAAAAATACAAAATTTTGGAAAAAAATATTTTGTTGGGAAATTCCTGATGTTATTTTGCAACTTTCACCGCATTATTCTTTTTACAGTTCCAAAATCGACCTACCCTATTATACATATATGTTAAATAAATGAATTCTAAAGACATTTTGTTGATAACATTAATAAATGAGCCTGAATTAAATTTCTGCACACATTCAGATACTCTCAATTATTTCTATTACGAATACACAGGTTAATGTAAAACAGTTCTATTTCAAATAATTCATGTTAGCATGTCAACTAAGTTAAATGATTCCAGGGATTACTATGTATCCCAAATAATTAAATTAAAAATCAGTCATTTGTTTAAATTATTAGTTTTATTTCAAACAATTTAGTTTAGAAGAAGTACAAGAAGTTTAAATGTCAAACGGTTCTATTTGATCCATAGGTATGAGCCTAGAAGGTGCTAACAATCCGAGTCTGAGTCAACCTGAGAGCGATGACAATGAAGGAGTACTCCACGTTCCTTAAATCTCGTGCATTATTGAAGATAGACAATTAAATTGTTTAGTGTCCTATACAGAACACTAATTAGGGGGACCCAACTACTTTGCATAGATGCAGTTTGTGTATTCTAATGGGCCATCACAATTAGAAGGCATAATAAAGATTGCTGAGTTGCTCTCAAAGAATTATCCATTACGAAAACAGATTGGAATTCGAGACACTTCAAAAATTAGGTGGTGATTTTCGAAGGATCCTTATCATAAAAGATGTATATATTCAAGATGGATACCTCAAAGAATCATGTGTGTTCATATTATGAAAAACTACTACCTAAGGAAATATACTAGAGGCGGGTTGAGTTATTTGACTTGCAAAAGGCAAGTGGTTAACGTTATAAATAATCGTTAAATATCATAAAATCAATATTATATAAGATTAAAACAAAATATCATGTGATAAAACAAAAATTAACTTCATTTTGGTTTGTTTGTTTTAATGGCATATTGACCTTTATGAGCTATTTAATGCCAAATTCGTCCCCGGAGAAAACGTGCAGTGATAATATTTAACCTATAGCTGGGTTACTTCATGATCAAAATCTAATAACTTTTCCTAGTAAATAACGGACAATATATTTATTTCTACTCTATACATATAACTAGACTATATTTTTGATACCATTTAGCTCACATAATCTACACCATTATTCTTTTATTCCATAGATATTTTCGTTCATGTTATAGTTGTTATAAATAATGTGACACTTAATGACGATATGTTTATCAGCAGAATGGTCATCCTAGCACTAATTCGGTCTTGGCCGTCATAAAATTTACTCTAATTTACAGTCGTTTGATGAGTTCCCAAAAATACTTTATTATAGCTTTATAACCATCGTTTTTCATAGCTTCCCCATTTTTTTTTGCTTTGTTCGGATATTTATCCATTTTATCACTTTCACTGATCTTTGACGAATGGTTTGATGAAACAACTAGATAACAGAACTAAATAGATATCTATTTATTCTTTACACATAATCGTCAGTTTCGATATCTTTACTTTGACGTAGTAATCCCAGAGTAATTTTCCTCTTTCTTTTGACGAGGATAACGGCTGGTTTCTAATTATACCAGTTGCCTTTGTCATCAATTTTTGCCAAATGTTTTAATGTGTGTAATAAACACTTCTTAGTATAGATTGGACTCCCCTTGTTTTGAATGACGTCTGTGTATCCGATTTAAAAAACAAAAACAGAAACAACAGCAACAATTTCTAGTCACTTGTACAGCCTCCTTTTCGCAGACAACGACCTCAGCTGTGTTCGCTAAATTTCCATGACGTCAATCAACTGGCAGTCTGTTATTACTGCTTGGAGAACAAAAGTGGGAAGCGGTGTCTTCTGAATAGCAGTTGAAGTAGTCTTTATTTATGCATCCAGTACAAACTCTGGTTCCTAGAATGATTAGCAACACCCAATCGACGTGTTATAGTATTTGTTGACAGTATCCATGAAGAAGGATATGACACTAAATTGGATCTCAAGATCTGAGTTGAGGTGGATTATTCCGTGGCTATTACTCCAAGGTCTACTCTGATTCGGATTGGTAATAACTGTTAGGATCGCATTTATGGGTAAAATCGACTTCTTTTAACATTTTTGGAAAAAGATTATCATCATCATATTCTTGCGTTGAGAGCACGGAGTCAGAGAATCTTTCTCTCTCCACCCATTGTTATAGATTGACCCTCGACCGAGCCGTCAATCAAGAGATGACCCTGTGTAAATAAGCGGTAGAACAGCGGAAGCAGGTGGACATTAAACAATAATATAACCAGGGCACATACGGTTTGCGTCAGTTGGAGTCAAGATGCCGAATTGAGAACCAGCGGCAGACAGAGGGCTTTGGGCCCTCAGTGACCCATGGTTGAGCAACCCAAGCCAAGATTAGGATGAAGTGCTGCAATGGTCAAAGAAGAACTTGGGTCAAATAGCAGTCTTTCCCCGTTTCCAGCTCAGCTCTCACACACAACAACCATCACCCTTTTGAGAATAAAGTATGAGAGATTACATTTTTATAAAGAAGTGTTCGTTCGTTCATTGAACTTCATATATTATGTTTGATTATGACCCTGCTTATATTTATAGTTGTATATGTATTATGGTATACAACACCATCCGTATCATCCACAGCTTCTAGCTGGTCCTCTAGACTGCATCTGATGTCTATACCGAGCTGATCTACGCAAGTCTTTAATGATCCACCGACCTAGCAGATACTATTTATCAACCCCTCCGTTCGGGCAGGATATGACACAAAGTCAATTTTTAAGCAGAGTTTAACAGGTTTGAATTCAGAGTTTTCCTTTTCCTAGACTAGTTGCCTAACCAAGGCTGAAGAACCTAGTCTGTCCTACTATTTACCCATAGCTGGAGGGAGAATAATTGGATTCATACCTTTCCCAAGGGTATTAGTGCTATGTGAAATGCAATCAGTATCGTCCAGGATTTGAACTCGTATAGCCGTGTTCATTTCCTACGGTGATAACGACTACACCACGGGCACCTCCAATCCTATTTACCCAACCCCTCCGCTCGGGCAGGATATGACACAAGGTCAATTTTTTAAGCGGAGTTTAACAGGTTTGAATTCAGAGTTTTTCCTTCTCCTAGACTAGTTGCCTCACCAAGGCTGAAGAACCTAGTCTTGTCCAGGAATTGAACTCGTACCGCCGTGTCCATATCCTGTGACGATAACCATTACACCACGGGCACCGACCTAGCAGATCCATGCGTAGGTATCCGTCGGAGAACATCACTTGTGAATTCGTACATATCTCACTAGCCTTGTCAAGCATATCTTGTTCGTCTTACTTAGATGCATTTTGAAATGAATGGCAAGTGGCCAAACAGCTGCTGTTTTCTCTGGTGTTACTTCCAAGACTTTTTCAGAGCAGCAAGTAGCATTCTTGTATAGTCTCCATCTAATTTTTTCTTGCTGTTTTATTTGAGTCAATGTGGTGACTGCAGGAGTACCGATATGGCCACAGCTTGGAAGATGTAGCGTTTAATGTTAACAAGGATATCAAATAAGTGTGTGGAAAATTTCTAAAGACAAAACAAAAGAAAAAACAAAGAAAAAACTTACACTGAGAGTGATTTCCGAATCCCAACGTGTAAAATTATCCTAGACTGGTTGACATGCTAATTAAACAAGTCCGTCAATCAATCAATCGTACAGCAAAATACACGCAGCAGATCAAATTATTATTGAATATTATGATTATATTATAGTTATGAAAAGGGTTTATGAGGGAATTTACAGAGGAAAAAAATATGGCACTGCAGAGAATTACAGTGTAAGAAAATACTGCTCTTATTCAAAGTAACAATTCCCTATTTTCTTCAAGTTATTGTCTTCATATTTCTAACGATAAGGTTGATATAATAGTGAAGAAGTCTGAAGTCTGAAGAATATGGAATCTCTTTGTATTAAAAAAAAAGATGAAAAAATTATGTCGTATAACAAAACGAACACTGCATTTTTTTGTAAATATCCACAAAAGTACACTAAAGGACAATCTTTAAAAGTCCATCCCAAAATTCAACTCTCTTTAAAATTTGAAATCAACATTATCTGTGGTTGTGAAAAGTACAATTGGTAATGCGTCTCTAAAATATTCATGCAAATATTCTCATTTTTATTAAATATATTCTTAAAAGACACTTTTGACAGTCATTAAGCTAAATGATATTCTATTTAAAGAATTTAAATTACAATTAATTCTTAGGGAATAAATGAATAAATAAATAAATGGAAGTAGTTGACAATTAGTTATTAATAGTTATCTCTTTTGGGAAATTATATTGATTACATTAAGTTCAAACACACATCGCTTTTATAAAAATCAAATCATTATAATTAGATGAATAGTCGAAATTAATTTAGCTCTATTCAAGACGAACACATCTTACCCGTTTGAAAAAGCTAACTAATTACTAATGAAAATTTATTTTAGGATTTTCATTAGACTGCTTTTTCTTCTTTCAATCGTTTTAACGGTGTAATACAATAGTTGCCAGTGGAACAAGCCGATATACCAGGACGAAAATTCGAATAACTTTCCTCGTTTTTCTATCATCCATTCTGTAACCAGAACATGCAGAATTTCGTCCGCTATCGACTGCCAGCCCAAGGAACTAAGCTCAGCATAAACTTTAAATGATGAAAAGCAAATATTCTTAAGAATTTCTTTATTTAGAGAGATCATCTTTTCTTCTTATCTAAATTGTAGAAACAATGAACACTGACATATTTTAAGAGCTAAACGAGAATATATCTATAAAACTATATTAAAGATAAGTAATAAAACGAAATTATTTTCATGATTATGACCAAATGATTTTTTAAGTGAGTACTTTTCACATAACTAGACTATATTTTTGACGCTATTCAGCTCATAATCTACATCGGTTCAATTTTATTTTTTAGACATTTTTTAACCGTGATAAAGATTCCAGTCCGCTCTAATATTGACGCATATTAGGGGGAGAAGATATTTCACGCGTTTCTTAATATTGGTCGTGCGAAGTTAAACGCAAAAAGCTTTGCGCATAGTTTGGACTCGTTTATTCATGTCCATTTGCTAAGACGATCATCACTAAGTCATTAAAAAAATATTTTGTTCCTGAAAAGTAGCTCTATGTAATTGTGTTATCCTATTTCCTGGATTTTTGTACTTTCCGTGAATATAAATAGAAGGCATTTATTTTGGAGCATCACCTTGGAAATATCCTGTCACTCTAGAATGATATTAACCAGAAGTGTAACGCTGCATAAATAATTATCCTAGGACGAGGGTCCATCTTATGCGCATGCGACGCCGACCGCAGGCTGGCACTTGACCCTTCGCAATATAAGTCCCAGTCAACATTCTTTTTTCGGGCAAATGGTAAACCGGCAAACAATGTGGGGGTTAATTTGGGGCTGGAATGATCTCCGACGCTGGTAAGGGGGTACCACTTCACTTTCACCTACCCCACCAAGTCCTTTGTCTTCCTACCCCCTCTTATAGCGGAAAAACGGACTTTGGTTATAAAATATCAACTGCAGTCAAATTTCCAAAATTCCCCTGTAATGTTTTAAGGTGGCAAAAAGACGTTTGGCCAGAATTAATGACAGCGATACGAAACTGAAACAGAGCTGTGCAAAAGAAGACGACGCGATAGAAGAAATAACACAACCCAAAGATTTCAACACAATGGTGCATTTAAAATATAACAAAATTTTCATAGGCGACGACCAAACAAATAATGATAAGATTTTTGAAACAGTTCATTTTTCCTTTCTCTTTTCCTTTTAAAATACAGGCAACATTAAGCCAACAGTAAGTATCAAACATAAACGTCTCGCAACAGTCCTTTTCTTCTTCTTTTTTTCACTCTTTCTTTTTTTTTTGTACTTGAGAAAATATCGGACTGATGCATGTAACAAACTTCATTTACTAATTTGCTAATGATGAAACGGAATCCTTTCAATTTTTCTCTTTCTTTTTTCCAATATGTAGGACTGGTAGAAGGAAAACAGATTAAATCGAATTTATCTTTGCGGGCTTCAATGTTCAGATTTCTTTCTCTCTTTTTACGGGCGAGGGACATCCCGGAGCAGGTTGAACTCAGCGATCTTTCTCTATCGCTGGCTTTTTCCAAACTCTGTTTTCTCTTTTTACAGGAGACTTTCCCCGGAGTTGGCTGAGATCGGCGTCTTTCTCTCGCCGACTTCTGTCCCGAAAAGAAGATTCTTTTCCAAATTCCTCTAACAAAAAATGGCATTTTGGTGCTGAGGGTCTATGGGCCAATCATTTTACTTTTTCCTTCCCCCAAAATTCCCTCAGGTCACAATACCCGAGTGACCAGGATTTCTTTTTTTGTCTAACAGACTGCTGCACATAGAGTGCGGGGAGCTGACCTGCATTCACATCGTTTTAACAGTCAGTCTTAGTGCCTATTGATTCAAACACAGAAGGGTAGGGGAATTGACCCCCCCCCCTTCCCTCTCTCGGTAGCATACCACGGCAAAGTAGGAAATATTCTTTTCGGAATTCAACATGTGTACTATTAAAGAAATCTAAATGATATTCTACTGATTTATAGAATTTAATTCGTTTGGTTCGATGCCACAAAATTAACACGTTTGACATATATCCAAATCCCTTCAAATACTCTTGATATCCGCTTGCTTCCTGTAATCACTCTCCATGGTATCACACAGTAAACTCACACGTTGGTTTCCATCGCCCATAAAGTGTATTTTTACATCATGACAACCTGTTTTTTTTTTTATATGAGCTTCCTAACATTTCAGCTCTTTCTTACCTATTTTCGCTAAAATTCCACGTGAAAGCAGATAACTGTATCTAGATTTTTTTTTTTTATTCGTGATTTGAGTGTTCAATCCTAATCGCGGAATGGTCTACAGTTACTTGAAATAATAAAAGAAAGACAAAAAAAGCTATGAATAGAACGTTTCTTTAAAAAACACCAAAATTTAGCCATGGTAGAAAATTCAAAGAGAGAAGAATATGTTCTTTCAAAATGAGGAATACAGAGTAAATACAATGTAACTCTCTATGTCAAAATTCTGATTTTTTTTCTGGAGTATAATTTTTACAAGAAAATAGTATGAGAAGATTATACAATAGAGAGTTTTTAAATCCTCCTATCGTAATGTCACTAGAAAGTGTATTTTTCCACTTCGAGTTTCCTGAAAAGTGGGTCTGTGATTAGTTTAACATAGACTTGATTTTCTTTCTCCTGTATTAGCCATTAAAAAATCTGCAAGTAATTTTTTATATTTGACACCTGTGTTTTCATCACGGATTTTTATGTACAAGCTTTACATTTCCAAAGAAAAAACTTTTAATAATAAAAAGATAACACCAGATCTGGTGTTAAGAAAAAAAAAACATGTATATATATATTTAAATGAGAAGTTTTACTCTACAGGTTTTGGTAGAAGTAACATGTTATTCAATAAAATTATGAAGCACGCACGCATTAAAAAAAACATGTGATGGGCTTAATATATCAGTTAAAGCTGTAGAAATAGAATCGGTGATACGATTCAAAATTCTAGACGCTTGACTTCCTGCTTATGCCCTTGGAAAAGACATAATTCCTTCTGTTGACCCCTCAGACACATGAATAAATAAAAAGACTTGACACTTTAGCATTGGTTAGATAACAATTTTAGAAGAAAAACTGGATAAAAATCAGTTTTTCTACGCTTGAAATTTGAGGCTTAGTGTAAATACAGACATAAAACATTACAAAAATGAATTTGTCAAGTCATTATTATTATTATTATTATTATTATTATTATTATTATTAATATTAACAGTCCTATTACTTAAGACGCACACGTGTCTGAGCTATAACCAGAGATCTGTTGAAAAGCGTGAATCATAGCACAAGAAATTTTAATTTTAAGAATACAATTAGCCACTATCAATTTAGAATTATTGTCTGTTTCAGGCGTTCTCAATAAAATTTAGTATTAAAAAATAATAAAAAAAAGAAAAATATCAGTACTCTGAAAAACCATAAGCTGTCCACAAAAATTAAGACCTATTACGAAAAAAAAAAGAAGATAAAAAAATAAAAAAAATTCAAATTTCCAAAAATCGTCCAACTCCTCAGAATATTTGTTCAATGAATTTCCTACCCTGAAACCCCTCCCCATGTTGCACCTGGATTTCTGAAAAGCAAGGTATGGTTTTAACCTAGGAAAATTGGTAGAATACAGAATGACGGTGAGCAATACGTTCCTTTGAATGATGCATTGGGACAAAGAGTATTTCTTCTAAGCCGGGGCGGGGGTGGATACAACCGTTGATATTTTTTTCCGAGGCAAAATTCTTTTTGGACAAATTCAATAAAGCAACCATTTATGAATTTTTTCTACTTGCAACATATTCTCAAAAGCTTTACCCTTTGGATTAGTAGTTGTTTTGCTTCTTGAAATATTCCGACACGAGTTAAAAAAAATGAAGAAAGAAAAGAAAGAAAAAGGAGAAGAAATTCGATGAATTCCGGGAAGAATTGGTACAATGAAAACCAGAACTATTTTTTTTTTTGTTAGAATATCTAATTAACCTGAAATGTGATATGTATTCTTAAAAGTTCAGATAAAATATTCCAACTAAATTACGATGCTATTAATTTATATTAACAACTTTGTAAAGTATGTTATATATATATATATATATATGAGACTCCATGATGATCCGTTAAGGTGAAACTTTAGTAGGAGAATTCCGACTCGCGATTTAAGTTAATTTTGTAATTGGCTCCATTCGTGTTGAGCAGTCTTGTAATTGTAGCATTGCAGCGTTGACGGTGGGTTTTATTTTTCTTTTGACTAACTGACTGCATATCTCTTGATTTTTTTCAACTGGTGTGACGGTGTTGTTCTTTTCTTTCTTTTTGTCCTATGATATTTTTTCTCCTTCCCAAGGGTGGTGATTCGAGATATTTTTATCTCTTGTTCCTGGCGGGTTTTTCATTCATTTTTCTGGTAACCGTGAATGCTCGTAGATTAGTATATATATATATATATATATAAGTGTGTGTGTGTGTGTGTGTGTACGTGTGTGTGTGTGTATGTAAGTATATAGATGTGTGTGTGTGAGTGTATGTGGTAAGTTAACAGATTTTTCTTCTTAAAAAGAGTTAATTTTTGTTTAAAGATAAGCAGGGTAAGCTGTAATTTTTGTGTCAATATTTTTGTATTAATTGATTAATCGGTGCTCACGTGCTTTTCAAAAATATCTGAGATTAGCAGATGATAATATTTGACTTACCCCCAAAATTCTAAAGGATAAAAACCGAAAATAATCTAATACAGCTTTTCCTTTCTAGATTATTCTAAAAAAACAAATTAAATTAGACTCATAGGTAGATCACCAACATTTTCATCTAATTATGAAGCTACTGAAATCTTATAGATAAGCTTGGAAATCTATAAATCAAGAGTAGATTTATTACATATTCTTTTCTTCTTGTTTATTAACAGCAGGTAAAATCTTTTGGTAATGATTGGTTGATCCATTTATATTTGAAAGTCCCTGATAATTTTAGGTGTTTAATTTTCAAGGGGAGCTTCTGGTTAGGTCATATATGATTTATTAGAACGCTGTATTATTACTTCTTCTAACAATTCTCAGTGGATCAGTTTCCCGATCAAGGAGTGCAGGCTCTTGCATTCCTTTTGTATATTTAGTTGTTATGCGAATCAGTTTTTAATTTCTGTCACTACATAGCCTGCGCTTGCAATTCTTCTGTATATCACCATCTTCTGCTTTGACGTAATTGGTTCTCATGGTATTATTTTGCTGCTATTAAAAGAGATTCAGTTTTTTTAAAATAATTTCCTCATCTTTGCAATGTCGAAGAATTCACAAGTGCAATTTTCTTTAATTTGACGCCTGAATATCTATACAATTTCCTCCCAAAAATATTTCCTACAATTTTTAGTGACGATACAGCCATCCGCACCAAACATACGAATGATATAGTTTTCAATCAGCTGATCATTCCGATGCTCGGATATTTCTTCGGTGACACGATTGATTCATAATCTGTCTGCATCTAGTTTTTAGATCCAGACAATCGATCAATCGCTTGTCTGAATCGTTGGTAGATAAGTAAACGAATGAGACCGCACAATTAACATAGTAAAAAAATAAATAGATAAAAGTCGACGCCAGGAAACAAAGAATAAAAAACGGCTTACAAAAATAACAATATATACTACGAACAAAATGTCTTGAAAATGATACATGTATTCACTCATCCCGGTGGTAGTGAGTTTTAGTCAGAGACCAGTCCGTCATTTCCTTGTAGAAGTTTTAGGCTTTTCTGTTCTCGCTGTCTATAGTCTGACGCCAGGCAATCTTATATGACGGTCATGTTTGCTTTCTTCAATCCTAGGAACTATTTCACAAGTGCTTATTACGTTGAGCTTATTTGATTGTTTTTTTACAGCGATGTATTTCGGTTGGTTGACTTGCTTCGTTTTCTATACAGAGATCAATCTGGTACAATGTTAAAGACTCATAGCTTTGGGGAAACTCTTCATCAACTCACGATGTACCCTTTCCTTTTCATCTTTCTGTTTATCACTGCTAGAAAATCCCTTGGTTCATATTTCATCGGATGGATAGGGAGGCCGAATTGAAAATATATCAATTTACTTCTAATTTGAATTTCAATAATTTTCGAGAACGCGTATTAAATCGGTAAAGTTTAAAAAAAGATTCTATATTAAAACCAGGAAATAGGTTATTCAATTTTAGATCAGTCACGTTTTGATGATTGACAGATCCGAGCTTTGATCTGAAGTCATTCTTTTTGGAGGTGTCTTCATGATATAATGGTTAGAGTAAATCAAACCTGACAGATAAAATGAAACGCAGTTTCTTCCTGGCAGCGGTCGTATCGATACTGCTGTATGGATGCACTACTTCGACACTAATTAAACGGGCGGAGAAGAAGCTAGAATGCAATTACACAAGAATGCAGCAACACCCCACAAGGCACCAACTATACGGCCACCTGCCTTCCATCACGAAAACTATCAAAGTTAGATGAATCAGACATGCAAAACCCTACTGGAGAAGCAGGAACGGGCTCATGAGGGATTTAGTCCTATGGACCCCCACATATGGCCGGGCAAAAGCAGGTCGACCAGCTCGAACATTCATACAGCAGCTATGTGAGGATACGGGATGTAGCCTTGAAGACCTGCCGGAGGAGATGAACGATAGGGAGATGTGGCGAGAGAGGATCAGGGATATCTGTGCTAGCGGCACGACATGATGATGATGATGATGGACTGCGGAATCGTAGTCGGCGAATTTGAAATCCAGTGGAGCTATTACGTTCTCTTAGGGACATATTCCCTTTGGAATGGTATGAAACCCATTATCCACCAAACTAAGGATTATATAGTACCACTGTTGTTCTTCTAAAAGGGTAGGGTTGCATTAAATAACCCAAGAACGTTGATAAGTCATTAAACACAAAAAAATAATAATACTGCATTTTCTTTTCTTTCTTTCCACTTACATTTCGTTTTTGCTAAATTCCTTTCTTATCAAAGTGACATAATCTTTATCCACACTTCATTTCAAAAACCAATTACGCCACCATATATCTGTAATGTAATACTGTATTCTTCCGGAATCGAAATTGGTTTCTTTTTCCTCTGGTTAATAATATTTCTCTGACTGATCTCAAACGCTATAGGGTCACATTAAGGCTTTTATTATCTCCTTTATTGTACAATATAATGACATTTATCATTTACACATCTCAAACTGTTATCCTCACTTTAGTTGTTATCAACACTTCTTTTCAAAAATCCATTACGCCATTATACATCTGCGATGTAATACTCTATTATTTGGAAAACAAAATCAGTTCTTTTTTCTGTGGTTAATAAAATATCTCTGACAAGTCTCTAACCCTATAGGAACTTAAGCTACATACGTTGACATTTAGCTACAAGATGCAGCAATTCATCTTTCTTGCTCCTTTCAGAATAATTCTTTCAGTCCCTGAAATGTTTCATTTGCCCAATTCTCAATACTAGTTAGTCGACTTCCTGTTTATCTACTTGTCTTATAGTGTCTGTCTATCTCCCTTCTCAGGTTGAAGACCTTATGAATCAATCTCCTTATTCTTTTATCTAGATCTCTAAATTATACGCGTTTCTATTTCCATAATGGACCATAATATCCCCTAGAGAGTTTTTCACACCAGTGTCACGGAAGTTTGCAGGACTCTTTTCAGTATTCTGGCCGATCTCAGTAATGTAGTAGTTTGGATGTTCTCCACTCACCCCCTTATTTCCAAGTTCTCCAGTCCTTGTATCAATCCTTTGGTGTCTGTAAGAAAAGCACCAATTACAATTGGTATTATCGTCACTTTCATGTTCCACAATTTTTTGAACTCCCTAGCAAGGTTGATGTATTTATCCTCTTTTCAATTTCTTTCAATTTTATTCAGTGGTCAGTCGTGACGGCAAATTCCACAATGCCTTTTTTTTTTTGTTGTTGATTATAATAAGGTCACGGTGACACGAGTTCAAATCCTGGACGAGACTGATTGCATTTCACATAGTACTAATACCTTTGGAAAAGGTTTGAATCCAAGTATTCTCCCTCCAGCTATGGGTAAATAATAGAGCAAACTGGGTTCTTCGGCCTTCGTGAGGCAACTAGTCTAAGAGGAGGAAAACGCTGAATTCAAACCTGTTAAACTCCGCTTAAAAATTGACTTTGTGCCATATCCTGCCCGAGCGGATAGTGTGGTAAATATGGGAATAAGGTCTGGCTGTTTGGCCGAGATTAGGTTATCCATATTATCATTTTACTTCTTGAGAGTTTTTCACATCAGCTTTAGCTGGTGGATTTTCACTTGAGTTTGAGTGACAGCAACTCTCCTCAAGTCTCCATACGTCTTCGGTCATGTGTCATTTCCCGCTTTTCATTAATAGCGTGGCGCATTTTTAAATAACAAATGTTCTTTTTCGTTTTTGACAAACAGTTTGATGTCGTCCATGTTCATGAAGTGGTTGATCTTTACACTCAATTTACTGTGTTTGTGTCCTGCTGTGCATTTCCTAAGGTTATGGTAGAGCGGCATCACTGTATTTCAAATAGTAATATTCCCTGGAATATGCCTTTTTGGAGCTTTACCTCTGCTAAACTTTTTCTTCCTACTGTCAATTCCACTCTCCAGGTTTCCATGGTCTTCTCGATAAATGTACGGCCCTGTTGGATGTTTTATACATTATGAGACAGCGTTGTATCCAGTTTGGGGGGGCATATCATAAGCCTTTCTGTAGTCAATCCAGGCAATAGCTAAATTTTTTTCCGTCTCATTTTATCTCTTTGAGGATACGTTGATCTATATATAGTTCTCTGCTTCTTATTCTCTTGCGGCGTCATTTCTGTTCCTCGGGAAAGATTCTGCGGCTTATCAATGAATTGTAGACCTCCTCCCTTATTTGTGCCGCATTTTCAACATCATTGCTTGGCACGTTATGGGTCTACAGCTGTTGGCGAGGTTCTTTTAAGGGGTCCATTTAGATCAGATTGGTCTTCCAACGGTCATCCAATTGGGTATCTCATTTTCCTGTATGCATTTATTTATTTCGGTAGCAAGTCTGTCGTGGTTGTAGGGGATTTTTAAAGCAAAAAATTCGTGTACCCATTCAGGCGAGGGGTTTTCCAGTTTGATATTTTTACGTGTTGCTTTTGGTGCGTCGGGGTCATTAACCTAAGGGCCTTCTTCGACTCTTTGCAAATCTGTGTCCAAGTTGTTTATCTATTCGGCATTTTGGTTGGGATCTTTCCATTCCCATATTTTCCTCCAAAATATTTTGCCTCTTTCGCATCTGGTTGTTTGAATGGCTTCGCTCATTCTCTCCGTTCTTTTTGGTAGAAGTTTTAGTCGTTGTTTTGGGAACGTCCTGTTTTGTCTGTATAGTTTGGTCCTGTATCGGTATCATTTTAGTTTTCCCGCTTTCGTTTTGTTTTGTTTCTCCTCTAATTTTTTTTTTCGTTCTAGTTGAGCTTTTTTCAGTTTCTTACAAATATAATGTTCTGTTTTAGTATTTTTGCTTGTTGTCATAGTCTCTTTATCTGTGATTCTTATCTAAGTTCCCGCCCAGATTTTGACTTTATACCTGTTCTCTTCAGAGGGAACCCGATTTTTTCACAGATTAATTTTGCTACATTTATTAAATCGTTTACCTCCATGATGTTGTTTGTCGTTATATTTGTCAATAAGTCGATCACGTTCTCGGTTTCGGACTTGACTTTCATCCAGTCTTGTTCCTACGTGAAAGCAGTATGGTTTGCTTTTAAGACATGATTTTTTTAATGATATCTACATTCATTTGTTCCTGTTGGATCAATGTTTGCGTCTGTGTGTCTTCAGTGAATCGGTCATTATCATGTAATGTTTGGTTAGGAGTTACTGGCTTTCACGAATTTACTGTTTCGGTTATTGCATTAGGAATCTGTTAATGTGTTTTTCTACATATTTGTTGGTGTATTGTCTGTATTTCAAGGTCGGAAAACCAACAGTTCTTTGACATGGTCAGTGAGTCTTCGGTTTGTTGTCTTAAATCTACCGAATTCTGTTCATATTACTATCATTCTTTTTCTCTGACCTTTTGTAGGTTTACTAAAAAAACAGTATAATGTGAGTGTGTTTCTTCCCTAGTCCATTTTCTACAAGGAGGTCTCTGGTTTGAGTGGTCGATTTGCACATCGTTTTTAATTCTAAAAGAAGAACCGTTTGTGTACCTGGAAGAAGAACACCCAACAGCCAACCAGGGGTTGTTTATTATCTGAGCGCCTGATACAGATGTGATCGAGAACAGTTATGGTAAATGCTCATGTACAGCGGGTCACAAAACAACAAACATTCACACACAGGAATAAGCAATTAAAGTTTTAACTTAGTTAAAGTTCACAGACAGACTAGTTTGTAATTTACCCCTTACTATAAGTACCAGAGCTAATTTCAGGTATTCCTGTATCACCTTTTAGGTTTTATATTCAATACTGTAATTTGAGACTTCGTTTCCTCTGAATCTGGTCCTTTGAGAGTAAAGACTAGGCTCTTTACATATCTTACTAGTTTCATTAAGGAGGGTAATTGTTCTTAAGTTGCTCTTTCTGATACATTACTTGTTCATCTATTGCGAGAAAGCACTGGCAAACGATATAGCATTTTATCGCAGAAAATTTACACGTTCAAATCTTATTCATACTTTCGAAATAGTTTAGATGAGAAAAATTCTGGAAAAAATATCCTCAGTTAGATTACAAACATTTACCCAAAAATTTAACGATCAACAAAATCTCTTATGCATTTTGAATTAAAGACAGTTTTTACTTACCGGGTCTTCCTCCTTTGGTATAGTAGATAGTACACAGCAAAGATTTGTTCCTTGTAGCTACTGGCCAGGCGTTCGAATCTAAGCAGCCCCCATTTTTATTAGAGAAAAAAAGGTCTCGTTACTTTCGGAAATATTCGATTCTAAAGTCATCCCCCTGCTATTCAATTACTTTTACTGACCATCCAAGATACTTTTTTTCATCTATTGCGAAATGACACTGGTAAACTATATAGAATTTATCGCGTAAATTTAAAACGTTCGAATCAAATTCGTGCTTTCGAAATATTATTATTGTTATTGTTATTATTATTATTTACAATTATTAACCTTAGAATTATGTTGAGGCAATACATTTATGTTTTACTGCTTCTTTTTGGTGAATTTTTCGACCACAATCAGAATACCCTATCAATAATTTTTTACTCCTGGGGAAGTTTTCATATAAGCGTAGCACATGGTCGCTCAATAGAGTCTGAATGACAGCAAGTGCCCTCAGGTCTCCTGGACCATTTCTCAGTATTCTGGTCGATCTTAGTAATGCTGTACTTTTGACGGTTTTCGCACGTCCGATTTCCATTTGTTCCAGTCTCTTTAGCAAGACTTTGGAGACCGTTCCAAGCGCACCGATTGTAACTGATATTAGCGTTACTTTCATGCTCCATAGCTTTTTAAAAGATTTTCTGGCAAGATCCAAGTAATTTTCTCTCTTTTCGTTTTCATTGCCGGGACAGTAAAATCCCCTATTCGGCAGGCTCACTTAAAAAGAAATATCATAAAGTCTGCTCTTTTGGCCGAGATTAGATAATCTGTTTGTTTCTATAATTCCCTGAGAATTTTTTGTGCGTCATTCTTTTGGCGAGATTCTGGTTTGTGTAGATACCATTAGTTAGTATGATCAAATTTCAGTTTCTTGCACAAATCCCTGTGGTTCATTTTCCCCAACCCAATCTTGTCTTCTACACCTTCAGTGCTAATATACTCCATTTACTTATCATGTGATTGACCATTTTGACTTCATCACCTCATTATCTATACTTCGTATGGTGTAGCGTCTTATCTATTTTCGCTGTAACATAGTTGGTCCTTATGGCGTTGATTTATGCTTCTATTAAAAGAACTTCAGTTTCTGTATGTTAGTCATGTCCAAGTGATTTTGTGTGAGATTTTGTGTGAGATTAGCGTTGTGAAGTTGAACTTTCTGCTGCATTTGCTGTTTCTGATTTCTATAATTTGTCTTTCTTTGTTCTTTTTATGCTGTGTTTATGTTGTCGTATTGATGCTTCCACACTATCTTCTATGCTGGTGAGATCTCTTCCATTTTCATTTCTTGAAACATATATTTTGTCTATGTAAGTAAGTAAAGTTAGCGACCATAGTCGAGGGTGACCCGAAGGCTCCCTTTTCGATAGCTACTACACCAAGGTGTAGGGGAGGGTGCTACTCCATTCCCTGGATTGCTCCACTTTACCCTTGAACCGTATGCTGAGTGTTAAGCAAGGTGGTATCAAGTTCCATTTTTAAAGTCTTTGGTATGACTCGACCTGGGATTGAACCTAGGTCTCCCGGGCCATTGGCGAACACTCTAACCGCTGGGCCAATGTCCCGGTTTGTCTATGTAATCCCTCGAATTAAGGCCTTATGTATTATCATTAGTTCTTTTGTTCAGCGTTCCATTTGTTTAAGAATTAAACACCCATTTCAAGAATGTTTCGGAATATCTTAGAAGAGGGATAGCCTTGGTGTTTATCCTATTGATAAGATTCTTGTTACTTACCTTAGTTTCGTGAAGATTTTTGGTTCACCTTCGATAGACTATTGTTTTATTCTTTCTTTCATATTCACATCTAATATTCCAAAATACTTTTAAGATTCCTTTCCTCAGAGCAGCATGATTATCATTATTATTATTATACTCCTTTAGAGTTTTTAACATCAGTGTCAGCTGATGGTCTTTCACTGGAGTTTGAGTGACAGCAAGTCTCCTCAAGTCTCCTCAAGTCTCCAGGACTCATCTCAGGATTCTGGACGTTCTTAGCAGTGTTGTCGTTTGGATAGTCTTGACCCATCCACCAACTTCCAAGTCCTCCAGGCCTTTTACTAATCCTTTAGTAATTGTGCCTAATGCACCAATCACAATTGGCTCAATCGTTATTTTCATGTCCCACAGTTTTTTAAAATTCTGTATTAAGGTCGAGGTACTTATCCTTCTTTTCACTTTCCTTCAGATTTATTCTGTGGTCCGCCGGGACAGCAAAGTCGACAATTTTAGCAGATTCTCTTTTTTTTGTTGATTATTATGAGGTCTGGTCTTCTGGCCGGGATTAAGTTATCCGTTTGTATGTTAAAGTCCCATAGGAGTTTATGGGAGTCATTTTCTAGGACAGGTGCCGGGTTGTGCATATACCATTTGTTTGTATGGTCGAATTGAAATTTCCTGCACATTTCCCAGTGGATCACCTTGCCGACCCAGTCGTGTCTCGCCTTGTACCCCTTCTTTGCTAATTTGCTGCATTCGTTTATTATGTGATTGATCGTTTCGTCTCTGTCACCGCCGACCCTACATTTACTTTTTGTTGCGTCTTATCTATTCTCACTATGATTGGTTCTTATGGCATTGTCCTGTGCTGCTATTAGGAGGGATTCCGTTTCACTCTTAAGGTTTCCTTTTCTTAGCCAGGTCCATGTTCTCTGGTGTGAGATTTTTGTTTCCTAGTTGTCGTCATTCTTTCGTTTATCGTGTTGTCCGTATCGTTTCTGATGGTTGTAATTAGTCCTCGTTCGTGTTTTTCTATGTAGTCTTTGATGCATCAACGGTGTCTTCAATGCTGGTAAATCCTCTTCCTCCCTTTTTTTCTAGATACATATAGTCTGTCGACGTCGTCTCTGCATTATTATTATTATTAGTAGTAGTAGTAGTAGTATCTGTCTGACAAAAACAACCTCTTTCCACAAATAGATGCATGTTTAGCTGTCCAAGATTTTGCTTTTTGTCTGGAATAAATGATCGTCCATTGAAACCTTTATTATTCTTTTCATTCAGGCTCAATTTATGAATTGATTCCATATTTCTGATAATGTTAACAAATGAGAAATATCAGCGAAGATGCGGATTGCTTTTTAAAAGATTCCGATTACTTTTGTCAATTTGAATTCTTCTGATGTTTCGATGACGCTTTCTTTAAAATCTTCCATACAACTATGTGTGCCCATGTCTACTTGCGTACGATACGTCATTTCATCAGTTATGCAAACTGCCATGTTTAATCAATCTATTGCACGGCCACTCGGAAAGTCGAAAGTAAAACATTCACTGGCCCTACCGTCATTGCTGTTAAAGACATAGACAAACACCAACAGTATCATGATAAAGAAAGAAAAGAAAAATATTGACCAAGTGAGGGAAAGAAGCGCGAATGAAATAGAAACCTAGATCTGTTTGGGATAGGGTTGTGGAAGTGAATGCAAAGATTGCATATATTTGAGGCCAGATCGTATCTAATCACATCGTCGACCAATAATCCACATCGATTACACAGCTAACAGAGGTCCAAGCTGCATCTTACCATCCGGCCGACCGTTTGCTGTGTACTACTAGTCGTGTGATTAGCCGGTAAGCACTCTCAAGTTATTTGCTTGTGCTCCTGGCCACTTGATACAGTGATGTAATTAACCGCTACGCCTATCACCATGACCAAGTACATGCAGAACTTTGACGTTGTTATTATTGTTGCGGAATGGTAGCATTCGGTATGTCCTACAAGAGATTTGAATAAACTACGCCACGCCAAAAGCATAAAGTAGAAGTTGATGTTTTAGGATTTAACCTCTAGTCAGGTGAAAGAATAGATTAGAAATACCGTTTCTGCAGCATCTCACCATTTCTCTGCCTTCTTTCCATACTTCATATCCGGAGTCGGTTCAGAATTTTTATTCCTAACCAGAACCATTGTATTCATCGTTCACGCATTTGGTGTTTTCATTAGATAGATCTCCATTATCACATTAATACCTGTTTCAAATAATACCGATTCGTCTAAAAGTTTTTTTCGGTGAAAGGCTCCAGAAAATAAGATAAACATAATGTATACAAATTAATAAATGGGAATGTTTCATCTCAAAATTTCGAATACGATTAGTCTGAAATAGTTTCGGATATTGTCGTGCTTCCAGCAACTTTTACATGAAATTGAAATTCACAGATCTACAACTAAAATTGAACTGAACTAAACAGGTTTTTGTCTCACTGGCTCCACTAACCGAGATTCCATGGACCCAAAAATAACAAAATAATAAAACTAATAAAACTCAAGCCTATACAAAACCAAAAACTCGAATTTTAAGCATTAAAAAAAGGCTTTTAAACTCGCCAATTAAAACGTTTTTTTAAATTGGAATTATTCAGCCTAAACTGTAATGAGATCGACTCCACTTCTTTGGTTTCTTTAAATATTTACCGTATTTAAAGCAACTTTAAGTTTGGTTGCTTTGTTTAATGGCATATCAAACTTTGTGAGTTATTTAATGCCAAAGCCATCCTTGTAAAAGAACAGTAGTGATGCTATTTAAGGTTTCTTTGTTTAATGGTATATCAACCTTTGTGGGTTATTTAATACCAAACCGTGACTCTTTGATATTCTTTCCATTATATTCTAACATTGATGCTGTGAATGTGGATTGACACTTCTTCATACACACATGTTTTGGCAACAGATTCCATGTTTTTCTTATTTTCTCAGCGACTTTGCAAGCATCCACAGTTCTAAACAAGAACTCTTTGCGCAACATCGTCTTTTATTTTCCCTACTTGCAGAGGGGTAGAAAGGACCTAACCTATAGTTGTAGCAGAATTTTCAAAACATTATCCATTTTGGCCTCCGTAACAATATTTAACCAGCCTCCTCATGTTGAGCGATTCGATTTAAAATCTTGCGGTAGGTTATTTGCATTTCACTTCGCTCTGATACCCTTAGGGAAAAACTTGAATCAATTTATTGCCCCATCAGCTCTACTAGGAACAACTGTGTTATTTAATCTTGCAAAGGCAACTTGTCTTGAACAAGAAAAAAACACCTGTACTCTCCCTCAAAACTGACCTTGTGTAACATCCTCTTTGTGGCGGGCGATTTAGGTAAATAAATTCTATAAATTTGTTATTTGCACTAACAGTCATAAACGAAATATGTAAAAATATGTGTTGTTGATTTTTGTTTAATTTTTATGCGGAGATAAGAAGAGATTCGTGGATGATTAGCCGATTCCTTTTATTAATCCATACAGATTTTCTTTATCTTTTAACCTTCAAGCTTATACTGATAATCTGTATTATTTGAGTCATTTGTAATTTCCCGGATACTTGGTGTTTGAAAGGATTTACATATATTTACTATTCACCATGTTCCTTTATTAAGATTAGTATTGCTATTGGTGCACTAACACTGAGTACACTGTGGGAAAATTTTAGATAAAAATATATATACAATTAAATGGATACATGGAATGAAATAATAAATGTTTCAAAAATTTGAAATGTCCTTTAACAGATAAATGCATACATTGCTCCAACAATAAGTATAATAATATGCTGCTTGAAGAAAATATAACTTGCCCAGTCGGCTGGGGCTGTAGAATACACAGACTGCACCTCTGCAGAGGGGTAAGACCCCCCTAACGAGTGTCCTGATATGACACTAAACAATCTGATGGTGAGGTTTCAGCAGTGCTGGAGCTTTGGGGAATGTGGAGTACCCCTTCATTGCCATTACTCCCAGTTCTACTCTGGCCCGGAGTGGTAGCACCTTATAGGGCCCTATCTATGGGTTAAATAGAACTAACAGGATACTTATGCTAAAATGAATTGTTTGAGTAAAATGAATAGCTTGAAATAGAAATGTTTTTGACAATTAAACCGTACTTACATTTATACTGCGTGCTTATGCTTAACTGAATTATTTGAAATAGAGCTGTTTTTCGACATTAAAATTGTATTTACACTTAACTGAATTGTTACATATAACTTCTTGAATAGTTTGAAATAAATATTTTTGACAATTAGCAGCAAACCAACAAGAAAGAATAAAACTGTGGAAACAGCACTTCGAAAACTTACTTGGAAACCCACCAAAAATAACGCATGAACCAATCACCAGAATAATTAGCAAACAATTAGACATTAAACTTGGACCGTTCACACAAGGAGAACTCGACTCGGTTCTCAGAAAAATTAAAAATAGGAAAGCTGCAGGACTGGACGAAATTCCCCCGGAAGTATGGAAGACCAGACAATTCGACGACATACTGCTCCGACACTGCAACGCAGTATACAATCAAAATCCGATAGATAGATGGACGAAGGGATGCATACTCCCCTTCCCTAAAAAGGGGGACCTCGGATTAGCCAAAAACTACCGAGGCATAACACTTACATCCATAGCTGCCAAAATCTACAATGCCCAACTACGAAACCGAATAGAACCCAAAATCGACAACATACTTAGAAAAAACCAAAATGGCTTCCGAAGAAATAGATCTACGACCTCACAAATACTAACCATCCGCAGAATCCTTGAAGGTGTACGGGCAAAGAACCTACAAGCGACATTAATATTTGTCGACTTTACCAAGGCTTTCGACTCCATTCACAGAGGAAAGATGGAACAAATCCTACTAGCGTACGGCATACCTAAAGAAACCGTAGCGGCAATAACGATTCTCTATAGAAACACTAAAGTAAAAGTACGATCACCAGATGGAGACACAGAATACTTCGACATTGTAGCAGGAGTACTACAAGGGGACACGCTGGCTCCGTATCTCTTTATCATTTGTCTAGACTACGTACTTAGAACATCGATTGACAAAATCAAAGAGAATGGCTTCGAACTGACGAAGAAAAGAAGCAGAAGATACCCCGCAACAACAATTACCGACGCCGACTACGCCGATGACATAGCGATACTGGCAAATACACCTGACCAAGCCGAAACACTTCTGCATAGCCTGGAACGAGCAGCAGCAAGCATAGGCCTCCATGTTAATGCACATAAAACGGAATATATGTGCTATAACCAAACGGGGGACATCTCCACTCTAGAAGGAACCCCTCTTAAACTAGTAGACAAATTCACGTACCTAGGAAGCAGCGTCGAATCAACCGAAAAGGACATCGAAACGAGGTTAACGAAAGCATGGACAGCTATCAATAGGCTATCGACTATATGGAAATCAGACCTAACCGATAAAATGAAACGCAGTTTCTTCCAGGCAGCGGTTACATCGATACTGCTATATGGATGCACTACATGGACGCTAACAAAACGGCTGGAGAAGAAACTAGATGGCAATTACACAAGAATGCTGCGTGCAATCCTGAACAAGTCCTGGCAGCAACACCCTACAAGACACCACCTGTACGGCCACCTGCCCCCTATCACGAAAACTATTCAAGTTAGGCGAACCAGACATGCAGGACATTGCTGGAGAAGCAGAGATGAACTCATAAGAGATGTACTCTTATGGATCCCCACACACGGCCGCGCAAAAGCAGGACGACCAGCACGAACGTACATTCAGCAGCTATGTGAGGATACAGGTTGTTGTCCTGAAGACCTACCTAGGGCGATGAACGATAGGGAGGAGTGGCGAGAGAGGGTCAGGGATATCCGTGCTGCCAGCACGATATGATGATGATGATGATGACTTATGCTAAACTGAATTGTTTTAAATAGAACAGATTAATTACAAAAAAATGTATTTGGCATTAAATAACCTACAAAGGTTGATATGCCATAAAACCCAATAAACCAAACCAAACCAAACCAAAAAAAAATGTAAAAATAATGCCTTACTTTCTTTTTTGAGGTGAAATAGTATAATTCGCCAGAGTGTGAGCACAAAAGTCTCTTATCCATTCAATGAACAGAAATGAAAACATGTTAGTTTCGCCTCAAGATAAGTATAATATAGTGAAGTGAGGCGACGGAGAGCTAGAGTGAGAGAAATCTGAGAATGATTTCAAAAGTAGAAAAAATCGTCAGAGATTTTAGAAAAATAAAATAAGTACAAGGATTTTAGAAGATTGATACAATACGTTGTCAAAATCGAAAAGCAAGATATATTGTTAATGTTTTGGCTGGACAGAAAAACGAAATATGGGAATCGTTTTTTAAGCAGTGAGAGAAAAGATAGAGAAAGTAAAATATATATTTTGAATTGTTCTACAAGTGTTATTGAAGATAGCGAAGCCAAATTAATGACAAGGTGGACAGATAAGGTCGGATAAAGGGCTCACTCGTGAATTAGGTTTGTATGGGAATTTGATTTCGGAAAATTTAAAACCCTGAGAATGGACTGTGTGACTAGTGTGACGTGAGGTGATGGTCACATGACAGAGTGGGCCACCGACTACAGTAGAGGGCACAGTAGCCAACACGTGGAAATAGGATGAAACCCCTCTCCCTCTGAGTAACGGTCACAGAGAGTCACAGTTGAAGTGGGAGATAAGCAAGCATTATGGAATAAATTACTTAAACCCAACTAAGTAGAAAATCGTCAACAAGTATACGGCCACTTGGAAAAAGAAAAAAGAATTATATAAAAAGTGATTTTTTCTGCGGACGGCAGACAGAAGACTGAGACAGACAACCGAGACAATAGCTAGATGGCAGAGTGAACCCCTAATGTTCCGCACGTGAGCCTTGAACCATACCTTCTAACAAAGATAAGCGAGAACCACGTGATAATTAACGGAAAGCTGACGAGATAGAATATATAGTCATACTGAGAACTGCTTAGCGATTTGGGTAAGTGAAATATATCGACAACTAGATAAAACTGACTGCTGAGATAAATAGGGCTGGGTCTCAGAATCACATTATTTCACACATCGGGGAAGGGGTTTGTATGTAAAAAAATTCTTTTAAAAAGGGACTTGTTTCTTTTTAACAGATATGTTAATTTTTTGTTAACTAAAGTTTTTAATATTTTTTTTAACAACACCGAGGTAGTTTTGTCTCTGACATTGCGACTTCTTTTCTGAATGATCCAGCTTGTCTGATTTATTTGGCGATTGCCGATTAGCGATGAGGTACATTAAAAACTTTTCTCTTCTTAACATTTTAGTTCTAGAGTTTTTCCCATCTAATCACTGCAACATTTACTCACAGCAAATTTGGATAGTGCACTTTTCAGTATTGATATAATTTCGTTGCAAGATTAACTCTGAGTTATTTGTGTTTAAATTCGTGCTAATTTTCTTAGGAATGTGTTGTATGTATTTCGTCCCTTTCGTCAGTTATGAGTGAATTGTAGGGCAGATAATCCAATTTTTCTTTCTTTTGGTTTATAACTAATTTTCTGTTTAAGATAATCTTTGATATATTACCAATAGACTTTTTTACTTTAGCAAACATCGCAATGATCCTTGAAAATCACAGGCTGAACAAACTGTACATATTTTTCTTCTTGCCACAGTTTGATTAACTCTATCAGCTGATAATCAGACTGTCACGTGATTTTCCACCCTTTATGCCACGCAACCGGTCCACTTGCTTGATATTCCCGCCAATTTCCCGTGTTTACAAAGAGACATAAGGTGAAATAAGCAGGGCCTTAAACGCATTAGGCTCACGAAATAGCATAATAAGTGAATTCTGATAAACTTGGATTTCTGCCACAGACATTCCTATCAGACAATGTTATCTGCGAGTGCAAAGTCTAATAATTGCTTCATTTGATAAGAGAATTGAGAGTGGATTTGTGTAAACGCATTCATAAGTAGATTTACGAAAATGAGACAGGCATTAGAAACCAGACACAAACCTAAATAAGAAGACAGTGGGATACCAAAGAATAAACCTGTTCGCTCAAAAATTACTGAAAACATATACAGCTTAACAGCTAAAACAAAACATTTTAAAATATCGGATTTTTTTTACCAAAATCAGATTTAATATTTATTCACAAAGACAGAAATGAACAATGAATAAATCGTTTCTTGAAAATACTCCCCTTAGCATTCAATACATATTCCACTAATTTGACCTTTTGTTGAAAATACTTTAATATTTCTCTGTTAATAGGATGTAAATCTATGCCATCCTGTCTATTTCCATACCATTCATGTCCTAAATAGTTTCCCATAGCTAAATTCCAAATTTGGAAATAAGGAAATGTCACATAGAAGAATATCAGATGAGAATAGCATCGTGCTGCATTTTTATAAAAGTGTTTTCTAAACATTGCTAATCAAAACCTATGGTAATTACCAATAACAGATATCAAGAATTGGCGCTGATTCGTAAAAATGATGTTCAAATATCTAAACATTCTCCAAGTATTTCATCAGTTCCTAAGCTGTACATTATTCTACGTCTAAAATCAGAAATGTTAAGACTACTATATATATATATATATATATATATATATATATATATATATATATATTCTTTGTATGTCGCATAAGGTAAATTTTAAGTGGAGTAGAGCTATTTGATTCTAAATCGTTTCCTTCTCTTTTGCGAGCTGCTTAACCAATCAAAAAGAAAATTATCCGCGCTACTTTTTACCAATATTTGTGGATAGAGCAAATGTAGTCAAATATGTTGGTTGATTGGTTGGGTTTCATGGGATAGAAACCTAAGTTGTTAATGCCAAATACATATTTATGCAAATATATAGTTCAGTTTAAAACAATTCAGTTAAGCATCAATAAATAGTTTAATTGTGAAAAACATTTCTATTTCAAGCTATTTAGTTTAGTCAAACCGTTCTTATTCGAGAAATTCAGTTTAGTATTGGCATGGTTTTCATTTACACACAGTTGAATTTCAAAACAGTTCTATTTCAAAGAATTCACTTCTGCAGATGTAGCGTCAGTGTAAAAAACAGTTCTATTTGAAACAATTAAGTTTTACATAAGTACGCTGCTTAAACATCTTAACAGTTCTCTTCCAAGTAATTTAGTTTAGTATAAGTATACAGATAATTTTTATTTAAACCTTTGTTAAGGCCCTATCAGGTGTTACCACTCTGGGCCAGAGAGGACCTGAGAACAATGGCCATGAAGGGGTGCTTAACATTCCCCAAAGCTCCAAGCATCAATGGAACCTCACCAACAGATTGTTTAGTGTCATTTCAACGCCACTCGTTTGGGGAAGGTATTACCCCTCTGTAGAAATGCAGTCAGTATATTCTACATCCCCAGCAGACTGGTCAATGTAGTCAAATAGTTTTTTAGGGCATTAGTATTGAGTGAAATACAAACAGCCTCCTCAAGTATTTGACTTTGGTGCGCCGATTACCATTCTTTCAACGGTATGCCACATACAGTGCTATATATATATATATATATATATATATATATATATATATATATATATATATGTATATATGTGTGTGTGTGTATGTGTGTGTGTGTGTGTGTGTGTGTGTGTGTGTGTGTGTGTGTGTGTGTGTGTGTCTATGTCTGTGTATGTCTGTGTCTCTATGTGTGTATTTAGACATAGTGATATATTAATAAAATTTTATTAAATGATTGCTATTAGCTACAGTTTTATAAATTAGATTTTCACTCACGCACATCTGTAAAAGTTCATACAAACACCCGCCAGATTATATACGCGTATTCATAGTTGCATGAAAGTTTTAAGAACACTTATTTTATGGAAGCTAATGTTAACGGCGACATTATTCCCGGAATGTTAAGTAATTTATTAAAGAGGTTATGCAGTTCAGTCAATTTTTTATTTTCAATTTTATTTGTAGCCGGTCAATACTTTTACTTCATTTAGAGAATTAGACAAAGTACTACTTTGGAAATATGGTTTTCTCATGGATTTACGGAAGTGAACATGTGTCAATATTCAAAGACTTGCGAGTCACTTTTTTCTGACAAAGTCAAATTCATATTTTGTACGAGATACTTTTCCAGAAAATCATTGGATTTATTATGTCAATCAAAGGCAAGAAAATAACTGTAACACACTTTAATGGTTTCAGGATCTCGGCTGAATCTCAATCGACCGGGAAGTGTTCTCTTTGTGTGTTGTTGTGATACAATGGGAATGGTTCATTAGACATTGTTAAACCTTTAAAAAAACTGACTATTCTAAAAGGGAGTAGTGAATTGATTGAATGATTGCATTATAAAACCAAACAATTCCCCACACTTATAAGTTGTTACTCGAAAACTCATTTTTAATTGAACAAGATGAGATTACAGAGCGGAAGAAGAAGTCTTTTTAATCGTATGGGGAATATTCAATAGAATTTTTACCAACAGACGAACACCATATATACTTTTTAAACAATTCAAGATTCCCTCCCAAAATTGTTCCTCGTATACAAAAATGTTTACTAACAAAGGCGTTGCATAAGTAGATTATGTCACTATATATAATATATATATATATATATATATATATATATATATATATATATATATATATATATATATATATATATATATAGGTTGAGTTCTCTAGCGAAGAAGTATTCGTGTTGCCATTAGCGCCTTTGCAAGTCTCTTCGTATTTGAATTGAGATCTCGGCGGCCGTTGAACGGATGTATGTAAACAATACTAATTGTGATTCATAACCGTTTAAAAATGTACTTCGTAGCTAATTTCTCCTTGTAGCTAAATGGTTAGAAGCTTGGCTTGGTGTTTCAGTCAACCGGGTTTCGATCCCAGCTACGGGGAGATACTGTCTAGCCACACTGATGAGTTCTGATAGAACGAAACAGATCTGTCTGTGGATGACAATATATATATTTCGTGTTTTTTGATTTTATCAAAAACACATAGCAGGAGGGAAATAAATTCATTAATCCAAATGTGACCGGTTTGTGTTTTTTCTTATAGAAATTATTGCTCTGTAATGTCTGTTACATTGAGCTCTTTTTTCAGGAAAATTTAAATGTTCATTTTTGAATAGTTTTCTTGTCTAGATAGATTTACTCCCAACTACGATTTAACTGGACCAAATAATACATACATACATACATACGTACATACATACATTCCGGGGAGAGGAGTAGCGCCCCCCCTACACTTCGGTGTTGTAGCTATAGAAAAGGGATCCTTCTGGTCACCCTCGACAAAGGTCGCCAACAACAATATATATATATATATATATATATATATATATATATATATATATATATATGTAGAAAGAAAGAGAGAGAGAGAGAGAGCAAGAGAGAAGTTAATTTTTACGGATGAAAATATAAATCTAGGACTTGATAAAGTTTTCACCCTCATTTATTTGATAGATATATGTGGAAAGTTTAATAACATTCCACATATTTCTTTTTTACCGTCTGATTTACTACAATCTATCATTTCAACAGTCCAATTTATATATATATATATATATATATATATATATATATATATATATATATATATCTTGTGGTACGTCCTTAATTTAAATATTGCTTAAAAAAAACGTGCACGGAATTAAGAACTTTTTAGAATGATAGAACGAATTAAGATACTAAAAAAAAGGACCCCTTCTTTCGGTCACTTCTCTTCAGAGGATTGTCAGTTGCAATCGATTTTGTGCTTGAGGAAGTAAGCATGGGATGGAAAAAAAAAAAACAAGGAGGGATGAACCAGAACATTTTTTTAAAAAATTACTGTGTCCAAGCAGAGTTCGTACGGTTAATGATGTTTTTTTCAGGGCGTATGAGAAGGTTATTAAAAAGCAATGGACTGCTTCTGGATATGTAATTTCGGTTTGTATTTTTTTTATAAGTAATGCTTCCAGAATGAATAGCTGCTTTCTGAATATATATATATATATATATATATATATATATATATATCAGCAAAAAAACTTCTATCAAATGACTTCAAATGTGGCGAAATTACACACCTGTTTAAGTCGAGAGTTACAAAGTAAATATTTGTATCTCATATCAGTGTATGAATTTGATAGTATTATACATCTATTCAGGGTTCCTATCATACATCTTTTACTTTATTCATTATATATAATATGGCTTTTATTTTATTGTCGTGGTCACTGTATTTCACTCCTCCCTTTCTTTTTTTTCCCTTTGGTCATCTGTCGATCATGTTGCTCTTTGAGTCACAGTTTTTTTTTTTGCGCGTTGTCTTCTGTTGTCATCACACGTTGATATAAGTACTTTTTTCTACTAGGATCATTATTAGCAGTATCATTAGTAGTAATAGTTTTTCATATCAGTTTGAACTAGTTAGCCAGGTTTTGGTTTGTATCTAATTTTGCGGATTCAATCCTAATTTCGTTATCATTTTCCAATAGCGTCTTTATGTAGAATTGCTTTAAAAATAACTCTTGATTATATTTTTCTTGTCTTCTGTTAAGTATTTTCGCTTTGCATTTGTTGTATTTTGAACTTCGACCCGACCCAAAATGCCATTCAAGGTGATGCACCGAAAGGAAGTGTCACATTCCAATGGCAGTTAGGAGAGGAAATCGCGTGGGCGGAAACTCGCTTACGAAATGGGACAGCTAAAAAATCCCATGATACTCTCATAGACTGACGAACTGGAAGAGAGTAACCTCTGAACTGCATGACAGTTATTTCCGCTTGATGACGATTAAACATGCGATTTCAAAGATCGAGTGGGCGATCGAGTGGGTGCTGAACTATTATATAACTCAGTCAAGACAGAAGTCAAGGCAGTTGAGTTCGAGATGCAGTTACAGTTGGAGAGGAGTTATAGACGAGATAAGGTAGGGAAAGCCACACCTAGCCGAGGGGGCTCTCGGGAACCCCGATGGAGTTGGGGTCAAGAGAAGATGCTGATAAGATGCAGTAAAGAAAGCCAGCACCCAGCAGAGTGGACCCCAGGGCCTCCGGTTGAGCATCAGGAGAATGAGAAAGACACAACGTTGACGGCCATAAGAGTGGGGGTCAAAATATTACAGTTTATGTTCGGTCATCAGCTCCCTCTAACACGCAAAACTTTAATAACCTTTTCGAACTCTTACAATAAAGTGAGAGGTACAAATATTTTTCTAAAGAAGTCTTCCTGTGTATGTTATTTGTGTCACTATGTATCCTGCATGAACATGTATATGAGAATTCAACACATTGATCACTAAATTTTATTCTTATGCTTTTCTAAGTTTTAACTTTTAAAAAGTTTAACAATGTATAATAATAATAAGAAGAACAACAATAATATTCTCCCACAAAGCTGGATATTACACTGTCTCAAAATGTACAAAATATCACATGAAGTCATAAACTTCATCGAACAGACCATGAAGACCTGGAGAGAGGAGTTGACAGCAGGAGGAAGAAGCATATCTTAAACAAAGGTCCAAAGTGGTATCTTCCAAGGAGATGCACTATTGCCATGATGGCACTGAACCAAATACTCAGAAAATGCACTGTCGGATACAAACTCAGCAGATTGCAAGAGAAGATCTACCACCGAATGTACATGGATGACATTAAATTATTTGCCAAAAAAGGAAAAAGAAATAGAAACTCTCATACACGCAGTTAAAATATACAGTCAGGACATAGGAATGGAATTTGGCATAGAAAAATGTGCCATGCTCGTCATGAAAAGTGGCAAACGACATATGACTGACGAAATGGAACTACCAAATCACGACAGAATTAGGACGCTCGAAGAAAATGAAACCTACAAATACTTGGGCATCTTGGAGACTTACATCATCAAACAAGTTCAAATGAAAGACTTGATCGGAAAAGAATATCTCAGGAGAACGCGAAAACTACTCGAGACAAAATTCTCCAGCAGACACCTCCTCAAAGGAATAAATACTTGGGCTGTACCACTAGTCAGATATTGGGGACCCTTTCTCAAGTGGACCCGAGAGAAACTTAAACTAATGGACCAAAGGACAAGAAAACTAATGACCATGCATAAAGCATTACACCCCAGAGACGACGTTGACAGACTATATGTATCTAGAAAAGAGCGTGGAAGAGGACTTACCAGCATCGAAGACACCGTTGACGCATCCATACAACGGCTCGAAGACTTCATAGTAAAACACGAACGAGGACTAATTACAACTATCTGAGTCGATACGGACAACACGATAAACGAAAGAATGACAACAACTAGGAAACAAAAATGGTAAGGAAAACAACTCTATGGCCGTTTTAAACGTCTAATAAACATCTCACACCAGAAAACCTGGACCTGGCTAAGAAAAGGAAACCTTAAGAGAGAAACGGAATCCCTCCTAATAGAAGCACAGGACAATGTCTTAAGAAACAATCGTATCAAAGTAAATGTAGGCTATGCGGTGACAGAGACGAAACGATCAATCACATAATAAGCGAATGCAGCAAATTAGCACAGAAGGAGTACAAAACGAAACACGAATGGGTCGGCAAGGTGGTCCACTGGGAAATGTACAGGAAATTTCAATTCGACCATACAAACAAATAATATATCCACAACCCGGCACCTGTCCTAGAAAATGACTCGCATAAACACCTATGAGACTTTAACATGCAAACGGATCACCTAATCCCTGCCATAAGACCAGATCCCATAATAATCATCAAAAAAAAAAAAAAAAAAAGAAAATTTGTAACATTGCCGACTTTTCTGTCCCGGCGGACCACAGAATAAATCTGAAGGAAGGTGAAAAGAAGGTTAAGTACCTCGACCTTGATAGAGAATTGAAAAAACTCTGGAACAGGAAAGTAACGATTGTGCCAATTGTGATTGGTGAGTTAGGCACAGTAACTAAAGGATTATTAAAGGGCCTGGAGGACTTGGAAGTTGGCGAACGGGTAGAGACTATCCAAACGACAGCATTGATGAGGACGGCTAGAACACTGAGACGAGTCCTGGAGACTTGAGGATACTTGCTGTCACTCAAACTCCAGTGAAAAACCATCACCTTATACTGACGTGAAAAACTCTAGAGGAGTAAATAATAATAATAATAATAATAATAATAATAATAATGGTAAAACTGAAAGAAAGAGAAAAGACAGATAACTACCAACACCTAGCTAGAGAATTGAAAAAATATGGAAAATGAAAGTGATGTTGAAACCAATTATAACTGGTGAGCTCAGTAAAGTCACCAAATGTTCGGTAGAAGGACTAGAGGACGTGGAAATTAGAGGAGGAGTTAAGACCATCCAAACTATAGCATTGTTGAGAGTGCCCAGAGAGAGAGAGAGAGAGAGAGGAATACCAACAAATGGATTAGAGAACAAGAAAACTAATGACCATCCGTAAGGCCTTACATCCCATAGATAACGTAGACTATGTATCAAGAAAAGAAGGTTGAAGAGGATTGGCCCAAATTCAAGATAGCGTCAATAAAACAATTAAAAGAGTACATTAAAATCGCAAAGAAAGTCTAATTACAGCCACCAGAAACAACACAACATAATATCAACGGAACGAAAATAACGAGAAAACAAAAATGGGAAGAAAAAAAACCCAACTATATGGATATTACAGGCGACAAACAAGTGTAGTCTCCCACGAGAAAACTTGAATATGGCTAAGAAAGGGAAACCTTGAACAAGAAACTGAATCTCTTCTGATAACAACGCAGAATAACGCTATAAGGACGAATTATGTCAAAGCATTTTTCTCCTTTGACATAATTAGTCTTTATAGCGTTGTTCTGCGTTGCAGACAAGACACCAAAAAATACCAGATGTATATTATGCAGATTATTATGGAGATAAAACGATTAATCACATAATAAGAGAATGCAGTCAGCTCTCACCAAAAATATACAAGTGGTTGGGCAAGGTGATTCACAGTGTAAGAAGCTAAAATGTGACCATTCGAACAAATGGTATATGCACAGTCGAGAATCTGTCCTGGAGAATGAAACGCATAGAGTTTTTTTTGTTTTTTTTTTGTTATTTTGTGATTCAAGCGGGTAGCCTAAACTTGGCAAGACGACCAAACATAGTGATACCCCCCATAAAAAGAAGATAACCTATTGAATTGTGGACTTTGCGGTCCCGGCTGCCTATATAGTAAAACTAAAAGAAAGCGAAAAGAAAGAAAAGTCCCTGGACCTTGCTAGAGTACAAAAAATGTGGAACATAAAAGTGGTGGAGATAACAATTGTAATTGGTGCGCTCGGTACAGTGTTCAAATTATTTTAAAAAGGAACAAGGTGACTTGGAAATAAGATGGCAAGGGGAGACCATCCAAACGACAGAATTATTAATATCAGCCCGAATACTAAGAAGAATCCCAAAGACTTGAGGAGACTTGCAATCACTCAAACCTCAGGTGAAGAAAATTATGTATTTTTTATGTAAAAAAAACTCTCAAATGAGAACATTAATAATAAAAAAATAATTATACGTTAATCGATGCTGGAGTTAAACTGATAAAATACGCATTCCTAATAAATCCGAAGAGAAATAAAAAACCTTAATCGGAAATTACGATAGAATGGCTATTAAAGAAGTGCTTATTGTGCAGGAAACCTAACAAAATGAAAAATTCCTGAAATTACTACAAACGCTTACACTGACAGCATAACTATAACAAATAAATCAAAAAGATATTGGTGAAAAGGGGGAGGCTCGAAAAATGCTGGGTTAGGCTCAAACAATACTAACAAAACAGAAAATTCCAAAATAACGAAAGAAAATTCTGTCAGCATGTTGGTGGAGATGGTACAGAGAAAAATGCAAAAGAAACAAAACAAGTTTGGAATAAAATATGGAAACAGAAAGAAAATACTGGAAATTGTGAATGGATAAATAACGTGAGAAAAGATTTAAAAGAATTTGATCAAGGCTGCGAAGCAAATACACCTGTGTTGTATACTCATATAATACAACTATATATATATATATATATATATGCTGAATACATACTGACGCAATGAATAAAGACGAGCGAAAGCTTCTTTAAAAAAATATACCTCTCACTTTATTGTAAGGTTTGCATCTGACAGGGAGTTGGAGACTGAACAAAGACTGCAACATATTGACCTCACCAGCCCCTCCGGACATAGCCTTGTGACGTTCTCGTTCTCCAGATGCTCAACTGGAGGCCAGGGGGCCCAGCTCTCTACTGGATGATGGCTTTCTCTACCGCTACTTGTCTCCAACTCGTCTGACTCCAGCTCACTGACTTCCTGTCTACACCGAGTTATGTAATCGCTCACTCAATCGCCCACTCAATCTTTGGAATGGCATGTGTGATCGTCATCAAGCAGAAATAACTGTCATGCAGTTCACAGGTCACTCTTTCCGGTGCATCAGTCTATGAGTGTACCATGGAATTTTTACATTGTTCCATTTTTTCAGACCCGTCCGCCTACGGCTATATGCTTAGAAAAATTTCTCCAAGAACAAAACTAATATCTTAGGGGAACACGAAGGATATAGATGATATGTGATTATTGTTCTCGCACTTTCGTCTCTTTTCTTAACTCTCCTTGATTTATCTTTTTTTTCTATCTAAGCACAACTTCACGGATTCTACTCCACCTAATTTACTCTTTTCGTTATCTCTTCCGGCTGAACCGATAACCACATATATTCAACTGCAGAACTTGTCAACAAATTAATCCTGTCCTATCTGACTACTGTCGCAATATATCTTTTTTCAACTTGAATCCTTAATTACTGTGGTAGCATTTCTTGTAATCACACTTTTTAGAGTCCATACATACACACTCGTTTATGTATTTAACAGTTATTGGCACAACAATAAAGGTAATAATAAAAATACGAATAAGCTTCATGCTAGTTCTACGCGGTATACTTCTCAAATTTATCATCTATTGAAGATGCTTTATTGGTTAAGCCTTTGCAAGGATATCTAACGATATTCAGAAATATCCATTATGAAACTACTGACAGAAATATGTTTTTTTAATATATTTTTTCGAAAACAACATATGACGTGAAATAATGAATTTTTATTCAAATAAAACCGAAACACTTTTATAAAAGATACACAACATATTTCATGCAAAAAAATGAAGAAATTGCTTTACTCGTTTTATTTGACTGAGTTTTGTGGCAAATATGTTGTTTCTATGATTGGATGTCTGTATGAATGTTTGTTTGGGGTTTTAACCACGGAATAAGTAAGGGAAACTCATTCAGAAATCAAGCACAACTTCACTGATTCTACTCCACCTACTTTACTCGTACTTTCGAAAATAAATGAAACCTTTCAAAACTTGAATATAGATGTAACTATTTTATCTGCCTTGAAAAAGTTAAGACTTCAAGACAAATCACATCGATTAAACAATGAGTGCGAAACTGAAAAACATTTTTTTTCGCTTTTTAGAGGCAAAATGGGCTCAAATCCCCCAGTTGTTAGATAGTTGACCTGCAATAATAGGTAGTGTTTAAAAAATGTCATATAAAAAATATATATTATAATGCATATGTATTTAATTGAATAGAATTTTTAAAAACTATATTGTTTTTTGCTCGAGTGTTTAAATTTGTAAACCGTATCACGTGATGCTTGAAAATCTTTTAAATATCTAGAGTAAAATCTTATATTAATGACTTGGAATGTCTGCTTCATATAAACCATGTCACACAAAAATGACGAGCAAGTGCTCATATCTTTTGCTTTGAAGTGCATTGTTCAAAAACACATGAACAAACAAGTTACATTTACTAATATTGATCAAACTGAATGAAAATAACATTATTGCATTCTTCATATAAGGTGCACTAATTCTCAGTGGTGTTTCACTTTATGTCCCTGTACGTTGTTAATTCTATCAGAAAAATCGTAAAATCTAGCAGTTTTTAAAACCCAAATGAATAATATTTACAATACCAGATTCAATTTATATCCATATACCACTCACTGGATGCTGTAAAGAAAATGAACCAGGGCAGAAAAGTAGATGATAGCTATATCTGACTAAAAAAGTAAAAATAGTTTTACTATGGGAATTATTTATTCGTGTTTGATGTTAGTTATTTAGGAAAATATTCGGCTCTCTAGTACACCCTTCATATCAAAATTAGTGTTAACTAATGCACATAATAAAGACAGGTGTTAATGAAAAATATTAGTTGAAGTCATCAGTCTGTTCTGACAGAATTTGGCTTGTAACAATTATTGAATTAATATGAAAAATATCTAACTGATATTTTACTGTAGAAATTTATATATTCCATGAATGCATGCAACATTTATACATGAAAAAACACGTATATATATATATATATATATATATATATATATATATATATATATATATATATATATATATATATATATATATATATATATATATCTTTAAGAAAAAAACGAAAGACCGGTTAATTCATGATTATAAATTTATTTCGATCCCGTATTTTCAGTTTCTGGCGTGAACCAAAAGCATGAAGAAAAAAATTTATACAGGACTTCTTCAGACCCAATGGAAAAATTTAAATGTTCAGCTCTTGAATGATTTTCTTGTCCTGAGGGAATTACTCCAAACTTTTTAACCTGACCGAATATTACCCCTATATATATATATATATATATATATATATATATATATATATATGGGGGGTGCGTGTGTGTGTGTGTGTGTGTACAGAGAGAGAGAGAGAGAGAGAGAGAGAGAGAGAGAGAGAGAGCATTCACTTATGCTCGGAGACAAATCTGAAAACTTATTTTTCCCTCATTTGAGAGTGTGATTAGGACAATTATTTCTGCACCGAAATATTATTTTTCGACAAAGATTTGGCAGACAAATCCTTATTGAACAATAATATTTATGTGCAGATGTGTCTGTGCAAATCACACGCTCATAACAAGCGTTTTTCTACAGTATTTCTGTTATTTACGAAGGTATAATTAAACGTTTAATTCTTATAAACACCCAGAAATTAAATAGTTTTTGATAGAATATTTGCCTAGCATCCTTTTTCCAAAAATCGGAATGACAGCAAGTCATCTCAGATTCCAAAGACACTTCGAATTATTCTAGTTGATCTTAACGCTGATGTTAACTGGACGGTCTCGATTCACACTCCGATGACCAATTCGTTCATACTCCATTTTAAACCTTCCAGTACCATTCAAAGCTTATCATTTACAATCGATATCACTACCTCTTTCATGTTCTACAACTTTTTCTGCTCTCTTGAATGATCTAGGTATTTATCGATATTTTCGCTTCCTTTTCTTGTTTTTCCCCTGTTAATTTCATTACATTAGTTCTAACAAGTGTTATCAATAATTATTTGTTTAATATAATGGCCGAGGGATTTTGTTTTATGCCTTTCGGTTTAGTTAGGCTGAGAAACTTTCGGCTCAGTGCATGGGTTACTTAGGTGCAACATTAACGCAGGTGTTCACGCGCGTGCGCGGGCGGAGCGGACGTGTCACAATAGCACAGATGGGAAACTGGGCAAGCAAGTGCGAATGACGTCACGTACCGGAAGCGCGCGAGGGATTTGTGGATTTTTTGAAAAAGTCAGAAGAGTTGAGTTCTGCCTCGGGAGAAGACGGTTGGCTTTCGCTTTCTCGTTGAGACTTTGTGGCGGGTACCACACGCGTTGTGGGCTGATGAAAAAGCCAGAATAGAAAGAATGTGTATCTCTCTCCTTATGTCGAAGAACCTTTTAACTTAAAGGTAATAAAAAGTTTCGTACCTGAACTAAGAAATCGTAAGTGTTTTTCGCGTTTCGAGATTCCTATGTTCTATCTTTATTGACATTCTAATGTACGTTTCACACATAGCCGTATCTGGCTATGGTACATTTGCTCCCAGTGAGTAACAGTATTATTATTTATCTTTGTTATAGTAACAAAATAGTAGTTCTAATATATGCAGTAATATTATTATTAGTACTAATAGTATATGTACTTATGATTTTGAATAATATTAGGATGCATCTATTCAAATGAAATAGATAATTATTCACATCCTGACAAATTTAAGACATTACTTAAACCAAGCTTACAATCCATTGAGATGAGTGAGTGATTTTTCTTAATAGAATATCAACCTGTCTTGGGTTACTTTATGAATAGAGGTAAGATAATCGCGGTCAATGTACTTTCATATTTACATCTTTTATGTATTTGGTTTTGAGATTTTTGGCACATGCTCTTATTGAATACGTATAATTTATAAAGTGATCGATTTGACTAATAGATTAGACCCTTGAAGGTGCTTTTACCTTGAGGTAACATAAATCTTGGAGTTACGACGTTGAAAAAATATTTCTTACTCAGTAGATCTCCAGATTTGAAACCTTATCAGTCATGTAATGAAACAATAATCAAGGCATAAAACTAGTTTAAGCTCTTTAAGAGTATTAAATTAACTCTTGAAATAAATACCGGAAGAGAATGATCAATACTTATCGATTATAAAATTCTAAAATAGAACAATCCTTAAAGACTTCGGAAAATCAATGGGCACTATATCTTGATAATTTTACCAACGTAAAAGTACTTTATTAAGCCCGAAAATATATTTAATACACACTGATATATAGCGTTATTATTCTATTAAATTGCAGTGAAGAAGGAAATGTTACTTTAATATATTTTACGCTTTTAAAATCACTTCATGGACTCAAATGCTTGTTCTAACCTTTATATTTTTTATATTAGTTAAATATATTTGTAATGACTTTTTGATATTATTAGTTTTTGTTTTACCTGCATAGCTGACAGCAGTCTTCCTGATTCGTTGAATACAACATTCGTAAATCTCATCGTAAAAAAATAAGTTTTGATGAAGTAAATATTTGAAATCTGAAAATAAAACAGAAATCCTTTTTTTTATTCGTGAAAAAAAAAATAGAAAAAGAAAAAGATAAAAGATAAGCCTCTAGCTGACATGCGATAAGTTTGTCGAACGAGACATCACGTTGAGAAAACGTGAAATCTTCAAGAAATGAAAATAATTGCTCGCCTTAAGAGACTGTCGCTGCGTAATCAATTTATCTAAAACAAGACATAATTAATATAATTAAATAACACTAGAAAAAGAATGTATAAATAATTCGTTTTACGTTTTACATTGGTTTCTTGCATATTTATAAACCAGAAGTTTCGAATTTTTAATCAGAGTTATTTGTGAAATTCACAATAATTGTTGCGAAAATTATTTCCTGATCTTCTGGCGTTATTCCTTAGGGAATCCTTGAGGCTCTCTGGTGCATTACTTAGAGCAATGAATTTATAAATATATATCTATTAAAATGGTGACATTTTTTCAATTTATTAAATAGAAATCATGAAATTCAAATGATTTTGAGGGAAACAGAAATATGATTTCGGATATATATATATATATATATATATATATATATATATATATATATATATATATATACATGAACACACACAGAGACACAGACACACACAGAGACACAGACACACACAGACACGGACACAGACACACACACACATATATATATATATAATTATTTCATCCATTAGATCTGAAAAAGTCCCATTATTTTTGCTATTATTGATTCATATCAATACCCATAACAGGATGGAAATAAATTTATAATCCTAATGTGACAAGATGGAAATAAATTTAATAAATTATTATTATGATTATATTATTATTAGGATTATAAACTAATAAATAAATCTATAATCCTAATGGGACCGGATATTTTTTTCTTAAAGGTATATATATATATATATATATATATATATATATATATATATATATATATATATATGTATGTAAGAAACACTTTTCTATTAGGTTTACTGCTCATTTATGTTTGCGTTTCATTTTACCCAAATGACTTTCCTAAATCAATGAATCGATCTGTTCTGACCCCACTAAGAGGGACATAATAGGGCAGACGAGGAATTCTTAGCGTTGATTTGGCAACTAGACTAGGTGAAGGATAACTGAATTCAAACCAGCTGTGTTCCGCTTAAAATGTGATCATCGGTTACCTTTTGCCCAAAGTGGTAGGATTGAGTATATACTTAGATGATCATAAACCTTCACGTGGCAGCTATGCCAGGAGAACGACAAACTCTGAATTCAAACCATTTGTAATCCGTGGCAGAGTGGTTAGGTAAATACATTCTATGTCAGCAAACACATCAATCTAAATAATCAAGATATATCATACCTGATCATCTTTTTAAAACGATTTCCCTTCGTGTTTAATCTGACTCATATTATACATATTTTCAGAGGGAAAATAGCAAGAAAGAAATGAAAATATTCGTCGGGCAAATCTTGTTTATTTCTTACGTTTATCATATAATCACTTTAAATCATAACCGAATAAAAATATAAAAAAGAAGAAAATTGAATAATTAAAACTGGTTGTATCTACTTCTTTTTGTCGATTTTTTTATCAGCGGGAACGATGACAAATTTTTATCATTTTTTTCAAAAGACCAAAAATCTTATCTCATGTCTTTATTATCCCTTATTTGACGGGGTTCTTTAGCCTTAGTAAGACAACTATTTGAGAAGATGGAAAACTCTGAATTCAGCTGTACTCCGCTTAAAGATTGATCTTGTATCGCCTCCTGCCAGTAGCGGTGCAGGTATTTACTAAATCTTTTGCTTAGATATGGCACAATGCCATATAAATAGGGCACCCAGTGAGACTCAAACTTACTCGTGGAGGTTTGCTAGTTTAACTTGCTAACTATTACACAACCTGAGGCACCCTTTGCTCTGAGCGGAGTAGTTGGATTAATTCACACACACACACACACACACACACACACACACACACACACACACACACACACACACACACACACAGAGGGACCAATGCACTCATCTATTTGAAAGTTTTTGTCTCTTTTTCCGACTGTCTGTTAGTTTTCTTCTTGCATTTCTCCTGGGCAATAAACAATTTATTAATTCAATTGTTGTTTCTGCCATTGTTAGATGTTCTAAAATATTAACACTTGGCTTTCAATATTGTTGCCAATGTATTTTATTTAGAATAGATTTAAGCAATCAGAAATTATTTATGCATGACTTTTAATGCTGTTTATTTTGTAAGTACTGTTAAAATTGGAAGCGTTATGCTCACCAGATTAAAGTTGTTGAATTGAATTAAATTTATCGGAAATAAAATAAGCTCGGAAATCATAAAAGCAGTGACACCGAAATGTAGATAAATTATAACATAAAAACCATAAAAATGCGATGTTTAAAATATGTATACTCTTATCCTTTTAATAGTTTTTCGTTTGAAGAGAATGAAGTGTGATATATGAAATGTATATTTATCTTAATGCTATGCTGTCAGAGGATGGTTGGTCTTGTTTGGTTTAAAACTTGTTGAAGAAATAAATAAAATGATGAGCTGAGCAAAAGAAAGCAATGAATGAATAAATAAATAAATGAATAAATAGATAATTGGTCAGCCCTCACACAGACTAAATAAATGAAAAATCCTTGACAGGATATTAGCCATTCTTTGAAGTTTATGCTTGAATGTTTGGTTAAACTGAGGCGAAGATTTGTTACTCGTAAGCAAATGTATCTTTAATGAAAAGTTTTTAATGATATATACAACCACCAGGAAAAAAAATAACTGTTAAATGTTAAAACAGAAATAGGGTATTGTTCCTTGAAAAGAAATTCGTTGAAGTTCACGCAGATGTGAAAGAGAGAAATGAGATTAAAATTATGATTAATTAGCTTTTAATTTCTTTGATTGCTTATATATACAGAGCCGAGTCTCAATACCATCAGTGTATACAATAACGTAATCACCGACAGTCCGAAGGATTTGATCTCCCATATCAATGAGTCAAGTTCGTGTCTGAAGTGAGTCAAGTAAACTACCTGTCAGCCACTCTTCTGCACTTTTTCCCTCTTGCCCTCATCATATTGCCCCCATCATTCTTGTGTAGTTGCCATCTAGCTTTTTCTCCATCCCTTTAGTTATCGTCCATGTAGTGCGTCGATATAGCAGTATCAAGACGACCGCAGTTTGGAAGAAACTGCGTTTCATTTTCTCGGTCTGGTCTGACTTGTATATATATATATATATATATATTTACCAACCCCTCCACTCGGGCAGTATATGACACAAGGTCAATTTTTAAGTGGAGTTTAACAGGTTTGAATTCAGAGTTTTCCTTCCCCTAGACTAGTTGTCTCACCAAGGCTGAAGAACCCAGTCTGGCCTACTATTTACCCATAGCTGGAGGGAGAATAATTGGATTCATACCTTTTAGTGCTATGTTAAATGCAATCAGTCACGTACAGTATTTGAACTCATGTCGCCGTGTCCATTTCCTACGACGATAACAATTACACTACGGGCACCATATATATATATATATATATATATATATATATATATATATATATATATATATATATTCAAGAGAATTTTGAAGATCAAGAAATGCTGTTATTGAAAAGGTAATCCTAAAATCCATTTAATATTATTTTGCCAAACCCAAATGTCCACACTCATGTGATTACACATGATTTTATCTCTCTGTTCCTTTCTCTTCGCCGGCAAAATCGATCCTTTTTTATTGTTCTTTTGTCACCCTTTCAATATATATCTAAGTTTATACCCGCACACTCAGAGATATTCTTCATATCTATCTATCTATCTACACTCACACATTAACCCCGCCCATGGGTGTGCCTAAATGCGTACGCTGAATATCATCGTCATGTCGAACTGCCAGTACAGATTTCCCTGACCCTCACTCGCCACCCGTCTCTATCATCCATCGCTCCCGAAAGGTCTTCAAGATTATATCCTGTATCGCCACAGAGTTGTTGTATATAGGTTTTAGCTGGTTGTCCTGCTTTTGATTGTTCATGTGAAGGGGTCCACAAAAGTATATCACTTATGAGTTCGTCTTTACTTCTTCAGCAGTGTCGCGCATGTCTGCTTCGTCTAAATTTGATCGTTTTCCTGATCGGTAGTAGGTGGCCGTACAGCTGCTGTTTTGTAGGTAGTTGCCTCCAGGATTTTTTCAATATTACCCGTAGCATTCTTGTGTAAATGTCGTTAAGCTTTTTGTCCATTCGTTTAATTAGCGTACGTGAAGTGTATCCATATAGCGGTATCAACTGGACCGCTGTTTAGAAAAAAAAGCGTTTTTATTTTATCGGTCAAATATGACCGATAATCTAACGTTAGCTATCCATGCCTTTGATAGTCAAGTGCTGATGCATTTCTCATTTGATGAGACTCTGCTCCTTAGGCAGGTGAACTTGTCCATTAGTTTAAAAGTCCCACTCTTCAATGTGGAGATGTCGCCTCTTTGATTAAAGCACATGTAATCTGTCGTGTCTCCAATAGCATGAAGGTTTATGCCACCGGTTGCTCGTTCCAGACTATAAAGCAGGGCTTTGGATTGCGGGGGTTATTTGAAAGATACTCTGTATCATCGACGTTGTCGGCGTCCTTAATAGTTTGTGGGGCGTATCTTCTGCTTCTTTCCTTTGCCAGCTCAAAATCGTTTTCTTTCAATACATCAGTAGACATTCTATGCACGTAGTCTTGGCAGATATGGAGCTAATGTGTCTCCTTGTACCACACGTGCAACAATTTCTAAGTAGTTAGTGTCTCCATCCGGTGAGCGGACTTTTACTTTCGTGTTTTCAATATAGCATCATTATGGCTGCGACAGTTTCTTTCGGGATGTCGTTGGCGAGAAGTATTTGCTCCCTTTTCCCTCCGTGTATAGAGTCAAATGCCTTGGAGAAGTCAACGAGTATTGTTGCTGCCTCAATTTTTTTTTTTGCAGGTACACCTTCTAGAATTCGACGGATAGTCAAAATTTGTGTTGTCCTGGATCGATTTCTCCGAACGCCATTTTGGTTCTTACAAAGTATTTCATCAATTTTCGGTTCTATGCGGTTACTTAGCAGATCATTGTAGATCTTGGCCTCTAGGGTTGTAATGATTTTACCTAAGATGTTTTTGGCTATTCCGAGGTTACCCTTCTTAGGGAAAAAAAGGATTCGCCCCTTTTTCAATTTGTCTATTGTGTTTTGTCAGAGTATGTCAGAGCAATATGTCGTCTAGTTTCTTCGTCTTTCATATATGGGTGTATTTCATCGAGCCCTCCTGCTTTCCTATTTTCAATTTTTCATGAGTAAACTTTCCTAATTTGATGTCTTGTTGATTACTAATAATTTTCGTGATTGTCTCATGAGTAACTTTCGGAGGTTTTCCGAGTAAATACTCGAAATTTTGTTTCCACAGGTGCATTCGTATATCTTGGCACGTAACTTTTAATTTAGGTTTAGCAGTACTCTTCCTTCTGCTCACTTTTTTTACTGTCTACCATGCTATCCTGAACTATCTTCAAACAAGTCTCTAATCTTATTGATATGACATTGTATGTATTCTATTAGTTCTTTTCGGATTATGTTAGTTAATTCATTTTCTGCCTTCAGAGCATTGATATAGGTTGGGTTATTTCTATTGAATTTGGAAGCAGTTTTTACGTCTGCACGCTTTTTTCTAATCACTATTGTTTCACATGGGATTCTAGGTTTAGCTCCTTCTTTAGTTGGTATGCATTCAGCTGCCGCTTCTAAGTGGGCGTTGACGAGCTCCTCATAATCGACATTCGAGTAGGTGTTTCAGGATATCTCCTGAAGTGCTTCGAATTTAGTTTTTAGTGTTAACGTGTATTTTCATATAATATTCCTGTTGTTAAGTAGTTATATATATATATATATATATATATATATATATATATATATATATATATATATATATTACGATCCGTTTGGTTTGGTTTATTAATGTTACATTAACCTTGGTGAGTTTTTTAATACCAAAGTAATCACTACATTAAAACAGCAGTAGTACTATTAAATTAATTGTTAGGGGAATAAATGGGTTCCAGGCTTTCAAAAGAGAATTAGTCCAAATGGAAACGTAATTGCGCTAATGGATTTCCAACTCGTTTACTATGATGTATCAGTTCATCACGCTGGTCACGATGCAACGGGGACTCCCTCCACTGTTATATATATATATATATATATATGTGTGTGTGTGTGTGTGTGTGTGTGTGTGTGTGTGTGTGTGTGTGTGTGTTTGTGTGTGTGTGTGTGTGTGTGTGTGTGTGTGTGTGACTGTTTGTGTTTGTGTCTGCGTGTGTGTAATTAATCAGCATAGATTAGCAGAAACATAAACACAAGTAAAAGTATCACCTTTTATCATAAATCTTAATTAATAAATGTTGATTGATATGCCATGACCTCAGTATCAGTTTACAATATATATATATATATATATATATAGATAGATAGATAGTCAATAAAAACATGAAATACACCAGAAACAACATAACACAGTTTTAGATCAATTGTCAGCATCAGTAGAATGATATAAATTTGCATCACTTAATATAATTAAGTTTCTCTTTTCATAATTCTTATTCATTTATATAATTTTATATAGAACATAAAGTTATAATTAGTGCATTTTCAACCTTGTTAACCGTATCCTTCCTACATGCACATAACGCACTTGAACCGAATTCAGTTGGTGGATTCTGAATTGTGCAATAAGAAATGCTAATTAATTTACGGGGATCAAAATTACTTTCAGAAAAAAAAAGAAAGAAGGAAATGATAAAATATCGAACACAAAATGAAATTGATTATTTAATTACACTTTTTCTCAATAGGATTTGAATGTAACTCAAGTTATAAATGTATTAACTAACCCCTCATCAAGAGACACATGGTCAGTCTTTAAGCAGAGTTTAACGGGTTTGAATTCAAAGTTTTCGTTTTTCTAGACAAAGTGCGATATCAATGTTAATAAGACCCCAGTCTGCCTAACATTTTATCCATAGCTTTTGTGAGAATAGATAGCTTCATACCTTTCGCAGGGGTGTTGGCTCTATAAGAAATACAAACAATCCCATCCAGAATTTGAAGCCGGGTCTCCATGTCCATTGTCAACGATAATGAACATTACACCATGGGTATGTCAAACACAAATTATGTATATCCAAAGTCATCTAAATGAATGAAAACTTATCTTAATATATTCTCGAAATTCTATTTATCTTCAATTATTCTCTTTGGATTCTCTTTCATCTAAATTTAAATTCTTATCTTACAAAAAATAATTAGATAATATCAGTATAAAAGAATAAATCATGTTTACAGAAACAAATTGATAAGAATAAACGCTTTACACCTGTTTAAGAGAGAAAGTAAAATTTTATTCGCATAAATTCTCAAAATTCAAAACAGTGAAACGTTTTCTAAAAAAGAAGTCCTCCTTTAACGTAAAGTGTATATCATTACGAGTGTTCAGAGGGTAGTCTGGATAGTGTTGAAAATTTGGTGTCACCAGATTGTAAGGAAATGTAGATTAATGTTGTAGCAGGTAAGTTTTCCGGGTACTGTGATAATGATTTTAATGTTGATATTAATTTTAAATTATTCAGGTATATCAATAGTTAATGAAAGATATATTGTGTGCGTATTCATTTTTGTATGTGTACAGTGTATGAATATGTTTTAGTAGTCTTTTAAAAAGCTCCATAGCAAGTTGGTCCAAAAATTCCTTTGAGAGTATGTGTTAGTTGTTCTTGGGAAATTTGTGACTGGTATTTTTGTTTAGTCTTTTTTTAGAGACTGCTCGACTATAACAAACTAGTGCAGGTGATTTCAGTAAACCATCGTACACGTATTGTCGTAGTTTTATCTTTAGATATGGTTACACATGTCGGTTATAGACAGTTAAACGACAATGTAAAATACGATTAATGTAAATCCAAGCTACAGTTGAACTCTGAAAAACAAGGTAAGATTTTTTAATACTTTTCGAAATATTACTAACTGTTTGAAAACCAAAGTTAGAGTAAGAATGGAATAATTTGGGAATTTCGTGTTAGGTGATGAAATAGAGGCAGGAACGGAAGGGGACTAAAATGAATGGAAAAAGAAAGAAAACACTACAAAACACGTGTATATCTCTATAAAAAAGGAAATATTTAGAAACTCCAAGTCCACCATAGAATCAACTCGCCTCAATTTAATGAACCCAAAAGAAAAAGAAAATCTATAGCTAACTCTGCTACTGGTTAACAAACGGGTGAATTATCCTCTCTCCTTTTGCTATATTGTCATTTTAAAATACATGGAAAACTTTATTATGTATGAAATCATTGCTGAATATTATCTGTGTTTCAAAAGTAAAATACTATTAATATAAATCCAAGTTCCAGTTGAACCATGAAAAAGGAGGTAAAATATTTTAATATTTTTGGAAATATTACTGACTATTAGAAAATCTAAGTTAGCTTAGCGTGGCAGACGGTAAACAAAGTGAGCAGAAGGAAGAGTACTGTGAGTGCTAAACTGAAAGTTGCCAGGCAAGAAGAACGAATACACCAGTGGAAACAACATTTCGAGAACTTACTTGGAAAATCTCCGAAAGCTACGGACGAACAAATCAAAAAACTAATTAGTAATCAACTAGACATCAAAATAGAACAGTGTACGCATGAAAAACTTGACTCACTACAAATAAAAAATTAAAAATAAGAAAGGAGCAGGACTCGATGAAATACCCCGAGAAGTATGGAAACTATGTGTATTTCACGACATGCTGTTCCGATACTGTAAGGCCTATATAACCAGAACACAATAGACAAATGGACAATGGAACGCATCCTCCCTTTCCCCAAGAAGGGTGATGTGGAAATAACCAAAAACTACAGAGGTATAATCCTTACATCCATAGCGCCCAAGATCTACAATGTTCTACTACGCTCTGAAAATTGAGAAAATACTTAGTAAGAACCAAAATGGTTTTCGGGGAAATCTATTCGCGACTTCACAAATATTGTGTATTCCATTTAATTCTCAAATGTTCATGCAAAAAAACCTGAAGCAAGAATATTACTCGTCGATTTCTCCAAGGCATTTGATTCAATACATAGAGGGAAGATGGAGGAAATACTTCTTGCCTACGACATCCCCAAAGAAACCGTCGCAGCCATAATGATGCTATATAAAAAGTCTGCTCTCGGGATGGAGACAGAAAATTTCGACATTGTAGCCGGCTTGCAGTAAGGAGATACATTAGCTCCATACCTGTTTATCACCTGCCTAGACTACGCACTTAGAACGCCTATAGTTTTAATAAAAGAAAACGGTTTTAACCTGACAAAGGAAAAAAGGAAGAAGATACCCCCCAAAAAATTAATGTGCTCGCGTACTCCGCGGATGACTTAGCGCTTCTAGCAAATCCACCTCTCCAAGCCGAATTCCTGGTACATAGTCTGTAACAAGCAACAGGTGGCATAGGCCTCCATGTCAACGCAGATAAAACAGAATACATGTGGTTTAATAAAAGGGGTGACATCTTCACACTAATGGGTAGTCCTCGGAAACTAGTGGACAAGTTCACCTACCACGGAAGCAGCGTACAATCAACTGAGATATACATCAACATTTGACTAGCAAAGGCATGAATAGCTATCGATAATCTACCGGTCATATAGACGTGAGACCTGACCGATAAAATAAAACGTAGTTTTTTCCAAGTAGCGGTCGTGTCGATACTGCTGTATGGATGCACCAAATAGACGCTAGATAAAAGTTTTGAGAAAAAGCTTTACGGCGATTACACGAAAATGCTACGAGCTTTGTTGAATAAATCACGGAGGCAACACCCAACAGCAGCTGTATGGCTACCTACGACCCACCACGAAAACTATGCAAATTAGACCAACCAGACTTGCGGGACCCTGCTGGAGAAGTAACGACGAACTCATAAGTGATATACTCCTGTGGACTCCTTCATATGGACAAGTAAAGGCATGATGACCTGCTAGAACCTATATACATCAGCTTTCTGCTCTATGTAACCTTAAAGACCTACAGCGAGCGATGGACGATAGAGACGGGTGGCAAGAGAGGGTCAGGGAGATTGGTGCTTGCAGCGTGACATGATGATGATGATGATGATTTATCTAGATAATTCTAGATCAACATAGTTCGGAGGAGTCTCTTGGACGTAATGGTTTAAGTGTTAGACTGTGGCCTAGAAACAAGCAAGGTCGAATTTAAGTCGCGCTATTGAGTTCACTTTCGGGCTAATGAAGTATGAAGCCGGCTCTTGGTTAAATTGTTTCAGTGTTCTTCTATGAAGATTGGTTTGGTATTAGACTACCCAAGTGTAACATACTCATATGCAGATGCATGCAGAAACATGCTCAACACTATAAAGACGAACGGGCACAGTTCTTTAGAAAAATATACCTATCACTTTATTCGAAAGGGTTATGAAAGGTATTATCTGTGAGAGGTGAGTTGGAGACTGAACAGAACTGCAACATATTGACCCCCCCCAACTCTTCTGGCAAACGGGGGCCTGGGGGCCCAGTTTCTGCTGGGACATGGTTCTTATTCCAGCATCTTCGCTCCAACTGATCTGAACTTCCTGTCGCCGGGGTTATATAAAATTTAACGTCCACCTACTTCTTGCGAGCGTCACATTTGTACTCAATTCAACCCGTTGACTATCAAGGTTATCCCCTGATCCCCTGATATCCTCGACCGGATGAAACTGCTATTTATTCTGGTGCATTTCTCATCTGACAGCCTGGCCGGGTCGGAAGTCAATATGTTACACCAAGTACTTTGAACAAAGAAACTACAGCTAACCAAACCAAAACTAATGTTTGAAATTAATATATAAATGAATTTGTTTAGTGTGGGGAATGTTTAAAATGTTTGTTTTTACTTTAGCTTTCTTTGGAAATACACATATTTCGCAATCTAGCATTGAGGTGTAATTATTGATAAATTAAATGATTTTGGAAAAAGGCTAGATTACGATGGAAATATAAAAAAAAGTACACTATGGAAACGCCTTGCCAGACAAGATTGGTAATAAAAGTTCCGATATATGTATATTTGCCTGGAGGTTGTCTATATAAATACATGTATATATGGTGGTTTTTTGTACCAACGTATGTAAAAGTAAATCGGCCGACCATAGTCGAGGTGGGGGCGAAGGCTCACTTTTCAATTGCTACAACCAGCATTACTGGAATCTCACAATAAGATTGTTTAATATCTTTTCCGGGACACTCGTTGGGGGAGTCTTACCCCTCTGCAGAAATACAGTCGGTGAATTCTTACTCTTGACCCGTACCTTATAATGCTGAGTGTTATGCAAGGAAGTATTGAGAACCATTTTTGAATCTTTGGTATGACTCGACCTGGGATTGTGTGACAATGCCCCTTCGGCTGCCTCGAATACATCATCTTCTTAAAACCAATACTATTCATGGCCCATTATTCATTTAGTGGGTTCCGACTGGATCATCACATAGTACCACTACTCTTCTTCTAGGAGAATGGCTTTGGCATTAAATAACCAACAAAGGTTGACATGCCATTAAACAAAGAAACCAAACCAACCTGGAATCTCAGTGATAGCATGTGTTCAGGTTTCTTCAACTCTGGTAGGTCTCAGCAATGCTGTACTCAGGATGGTCTCGATTCTTCATCTAAATTCCAGTTCTTCAAGTCTCCTTTCAAAACCATATGGTACGGTTCCTGTGGCCAAAGTATCAATTAATATGTTCCATAATTTAAAAAAAAAAATTAGCCAGGTTTAAGTAACTGTCCGTCTTTTTACTTTCTTTTATTTTCACTCTGAGTTTAGCTGGAACGGGATAATCCACAAGACGAGTTTTTTTTTTTTTGAAAATTAGCAATAAATCTGGTTTTCTGTCCTAGATTAGATGTTATTAGAATTATCATCATTCCTATTATGTTTTTCACATCAACTTTAGCCGATGCTCTTTCACTGGAGTCTGAGTTACAGCAAATCTCTTCAAGTCTCCAAAACTATTCTCAGTATTTTGGCTGATCTAAATATTGCTGTAGTTTGGATGGTCTTAGCACTTCATCCGATTTCTTTCTCTTCAAGCCCCCTTTTCAGGCCTTTGAGTATTGTTTCAAGCGAATCAATTTGATACCTTCACGTTTTATAGCTTTTTTGTTGTAGGTCTGATTTTCTAGACAGGATTAAGTGATCTGTTTGTCTCCCAAAATCCCAGAGAATTTTGTGCGTCCCATTCTCTAGGATGAATTTTGGTTTGTTCATATACCATTTGGTAGTATGGTCAAATTTCAATTTCTTGCTTGACTACACTCATTTTTTTGCGTTTGATATAATTATTATTATTATTATTATTATTATTATTATTATTATTAATATAGCCATCATCATCAAGTTGCGCTGGGGGCACGGATTTCACGGAATCTTTCTCTCGCCAATCGTCTCTATTATCCATCGCTCCCGGCAAGGCTTCTACTTTACATCCTGTGTCCATAGAGATCTATTGTACGAATGTTCTTTTTCGTCCACCACAGGCGCGTCCATATAAAGGTGTCGATAGGAGAACGTCACTGATTTCGTTCTTGCTTCTCCAGCAGTATTCTGCACGCTTGTTCCTCCTACTTGGGTGGTTTTAGAGATAGCAGGTAGGTGGCCGTACAATTTTTGTTTCATGGGATATTGCTTTAAGGATTTGTTCAATACAGCCCGTAACATTCTTGTGCAGCTCCCGTCTAGCTTTTTCTCTATATGCTTCGTCAGCGTCCATGTGGTTCATCTACACAGTAGAACCGACGCAACCACTGATTCGAAGAACACGTTTTATTTTATCGGATAGGTTAGACTTCCATATGAACGATAAACTATCAATAGCAGTACATGCCTTTCCTGATGTTTATTGATGTCCCTTTCAGAAGATGAGACGGCTCTACGCACGTATGTGAATTTGTCCACTATTTTCAGAGAACTGCCATTTTGAATGAAGATGTTTCCTTTTGAATTAAAATACAAGTATTCTATTTTGTCTGCATTTACATGGATGCCAAGTCCATCTGTTGCCTGCTCCTTACTATACAGCAGGGATTCAGCTAGCGTAAGTGTATTTGCAAGAAGCGCTATGTCATATGCATAATTGCGTCCGTGATAGTTTCTGTGTGCTATCGTCTGCTTTTTGCCGTTTTTTTTAGTGTAAAGCCATTTTCTTTCATTGGATGTATCGCTGTTCTAAGTACATAGTTTAAGCAGATTATGAACAGATATGGGACTAATGTAACCCTTTTCAGAATACCCACAGTTATGTCAAAAAGGCTTGTGTCTCCATATAGTGAGAAAACCTTAACTTTCGTGTTACTACAGAGCACCATTATGGCTATGACAGTTTATTTGGGTAGACCATACCCTAGGAGTATTTTTCCATATTCGCTCTGGGTATGGATTCAAATTCTTTGGAGAAATCTACCGAAAAGAGTGTTACCTCGAGGTGTTTTTTTCACGAACTCCTAAGATTCGTCTGATTATCAGAATCTGTGATATCGGTTTCTCGGAAAACCATTTTTCTTCTTTCGAAGAATTCTCTCAATTTCTACTGTGCCCAGTCGGCTCATGCTGTAGAATACTCCGACTGATTCTCTGTAGAGTGTTAAGACCCAAACCAACGAATGTCCTTAATATGACACAAAACAATTTGATGGTGAGGTTTCAGTGATCCTGGAACTTCGGTGAACGTGGAGTACCCCTTCATTGCCATCGCTCCCAGGTCCACTCTAGCCCGGAGTGGTAGAACCTGATAAGGGTCCTATCTATGGGATAAATAGAACTAAACCATGGTTTTTTGAGTTTACTTGGGATTTTTTTTTTTTGCATTTAAACTGCGTATTTATGCTAAACTGAATTGTTTAAAATAGAAGTGTTCTGACATTTAAACTTCGTACTTATGCAAAACTAATTTGCTCGAAATAGAACTGTTTTGACTTCTAAAGTGTGTACTTATGCTAAACTGAATTATCTGAAATTAAAATGTTTTGACAGTTAACTTTGTGTATTGCTCAGTCGGCTCGGGCTGAAGAATACACCGACAGCTTCCCTGCAGAAGGGTAAGACCCCTCAATGAGTGTCGTGGATATGACTCTAAACAATCTGATGGTGAGGTTCCAGTGATGTTGGAGCTTTGAGGAATGTGGAGCACGCCTTCATTGCCATTGCTTCCAGGTCAACTCGATCCCGGAATGGTAGCAACTGATAGAGCCCTATCTATGGGTTAAATATAATTTACTGCATTCTTATGCTAAACTGAGTTGTTTGAATTAGAACTGTTTGACTAAACTGTATAGCTTTAAATAGAAATGGTTTTGACAATTAAACTGTACTTACATTTGTACTGAATGCTATTATTAAACTGAATTGTTTGAAATAGAACATTTTCTACATTGAAACTGTTCTTACTGTAAACTGAATTGTTATATATAACTGTTCTGACATTTAATTGTGAGTAAAGAAAATATGTATTTTTACTTAGCGGAATTGGGACTGTTTGAATAAACTGAATAGTTTGAAATAGAAATGTTTTTTGACAATCAATCTGCGTACTCATGCCAAACTGAATTGTTTGAAATAGAACTATTTGCATAAAAATGGATTTGGCATTAAATTACCTACAAAAGTCCATAAGTCATAAAACCAACCAACCAACCATCAATTTATGCTTCGATGCAATTGAGGACCAGAGCATTATAAATTTCAACTGCTATGTACGTAAAGTTTATACGCCGGCAGTTATTGACGAATTCGAGGTTACCTTTCTAGGAGAAGGGAAGGTTGCAGCCTTTTTTTTCATCTTTCTATTGTGTTCTAGATATTCATGGCGTTACAGTATTGAAGTCGTAAGTCATCGAATTTCCTAGTTTTCTATACTTCTGGGGTATTTCATCGAGACCGGCAGCTTTTCTGATTTTAATTTTTGTTAGTACCACGCTGAGTTTTTCTTGAGTAAACTGTCCTAGTTTGATGTCATTTTTGTAATTAATAATTTTCATGATAGGTTTACCTGTGACATTAGGGGAGTTTCCAAGCAGATACTTGAAATTTTCTTTCCACCTCTGTATTCGTCTTTCTTGGCTGGCAACTTTTAATTTAGATCTTGAGGTGCTCTTCTTTTCACTCTCAACATATACTGTCAGCTACACAATTCAATATTGTTTTGTTGTATATTGACTTACGACACGGCCGGGCTGTCAAAATAGGAAATGCACCTATGTAAATCACAGGTGCATCCGGTCGAGGAATATCAGAATTATAACCTGGACCGTGGATGGGTTGAATGAGTGCAATTGTGACGCCCACAAGAAGAACGGGGCGTTGAACTATTATTTAACTCGGTGAAGATAGGAAGTCAGTTACTTTGGAGACGAGACCCGTTGGTGACAAGATGTGGTAGAGAAAGCCAGCACCCAGTGAAGTGGGCCCCCAGGCCTCCGACTGAGCTGTCTAGTAGAACGAGAACGAAACACGGCTATGTCCGGAGGAGCTGGAGAGGTCAATATGATGCAGTCTTTGTTCAGTCTCCAACTCCCTCTCACACACAACCCTTTCAATAAAGTGAGAAGTACATTTTTTTAAAGAAGTCTTCGCTCGTCGTTATTATTGCATCAATATGTATTCTGCATGCATATGTGTATATGTGCATTTTTATTATGTGGCTATACAACAGTTTTTCTTCTACAGAGTTTCTAATTTTACTGATCTGGCCGGGAATGTATTATATTTGTTCCTTTTGGTATGCGTTAATTAATTCACTTTGTGCGTTCTTAAGTTTCTGAATGTTGGCATGAGTTGGGATTCTTTCATCAAATTTCACGTTATCTCGTTTTTTTTCTGACTGTTAGTATCTCCTATGGAACATAATGTTTGGCTCTTTGTTTGGTTGGTATGCATCTGCTGCTGCTGCTTCCATATCGGCGGATATGAAGTTCTCATAATCGTCATTCTGAATAAGTGTTTCGAATATTTCCAGAAGATCATTCAATTTGTCCCTTTGTGTTATCGTATATTTGTTGCTAATATCTCTATTGTTAAATGATGACCAGTCATATTCTGTGTTTTTGGCTGTTTGTGTCGTATTCCTGCATAGGTTTAGATGTATGTTTGCTGTGACAATTTTGACATCGGAAGATACTCCTTCAAAAAAAGAATATATCTCCCAGTTCAGAGCGCTATTAATCCATTTCTTATTCTGGAATATGTAATCTATCAAGGCGTTAGCTTTATTTTTTGGGTGTGAGTCCATAGTTTTCGCTTCCTTTTCTGAAATTTAGTATTAAGCATGTTAGTCTGTTTTAAAGTGAGGATTCTGTTAGATGATCCTTATCTCTGTTTGCCGAGTTGTGTCCACAATATTTATTGTTTTTCTCGTTACCCATTTGGGCATTATTAAGATATATTATTATAATTATTATTATTAGTAATTATAGTATTCATGTTGGATTAGTAGTAGTAGTAGTAGTAGTAGTAGTAGTAGACATGTTTTATATAAAATGGGCATTAAAGTATCTTCGTCAATTTAGCAACGGACACAATTTCTCTAGAGCATATAAAATGTCAAGAAAACCAGAAGGTACGATTCTAAACATGGCAAAAAGATATCGTGTTCCGAATTCTGAGTGCATGTCAGTATGGATGGATATAATGGCTGCTCTTTTATGCACATATTTTTCAAATGTGATGAGCCAACTAAGTGGCAGTAGAAACAAAGCGAAAAAGCCTGTATAAGCAAATGGAAAGATATTGGTAAGTTGAACCGCTGTCTTAACTACCTGAGATCATGTTCATGTGTCGTTGTTATAATCTATTTGGAGAATTTAAAAAATAAAGTTATTGATATTCAATTGAACAAGTATTGTTTTTAATGTATGCCGGTTAATACGTGAAGACAGCAGTGTCCCGCGTGTCTGGTTCGTCTAACTTGCATAGTTTTCGTGATGGGGGGCAAGTGTCCGTATAGTTGGTGTCTCGTGGGGTGTTGTCGCCAGGACTTGATTAATACTGCTGTCAACATTCTTGTGTAATTTTCGTCTAGTTTCTTCTCCAGCCGTTTAGTTAGCGTCCATGTAGTGCATCCATATAGCAGTATCGACAAAACCGCTGCCTGGAAGAAACTGCGTTTCATTTTATCGGTTAGGTCTGATTTCCATATGATCAAGAGCCTATCGATAGCCGTCCATGCCTTCGTCAGTCGTGTGTCGATGTCTTTTTCGGTTGATGAGACGCTACTTCCTAGGTAGGTGAATTTGTCTACTAGCTTCAGAGAAGCTCCGTCTAGTGTGGCAATGTTGCCCGTTTGGTTGTAACACATATATTCAGTTTTGTGTGCATTGACATGGAGACAAAGGCCAGCTGCGGCTCGTTCCAGACAATGCAGTAGTGTCTCTGCTTGATTAGGCGTATTCACCAGTAACGCCAAGTTATCAGCGTAGTCTGCGTCGGTGATTGTTTTTGCGGGGTATCTTTTGCTTCTTCTCTTAGTCAGCTCGAAGCCATTTTCTCTGATTTTGTCGATCGAAGTTCTAAGCACGTAGTCTAGACAGATGATAAAGAGGTACGGGGCTAGCGTGTCTCCTTGTAGTACTCCTGCAACAATGTCGAAGTATTCCGTGTCTCCATCTGGTGAACGTACTTTCACTTTTGTGTTTCTGTAGAGAAACATTATCGCTGCTACGGTTTCTTTTGGTAGGCCGTATGCTAGTAGCATTTGCTCCATCTTCCCTCTGTGTATGGAATCGAAGGCCTTGGTAAAGTAGACAAATAGTAATGTCGCCTGAAGGTTTTTTGCCTGAATGCCTTCAAGGATTCTACGGATGGTCAGTATTTGTGAGGTTGTGGATCTATTTCTCTGGAAGCCATTTTGGTTTTTCCTAAGGATGTTGTCTATTTTGGGTTCTATGCGGTTTCGTAGTAGGGCATTGTAGATTTTGGCTGCTATGGATGTAAGTGTTATCCCTCGGTAGTTCTTGGCTAGTCCGAGGTTGCCTTTTTTAGGGAAAGGAAGGATGCATCCCTTTATCCATCTTTCTATCCTATTTAGACTGTAGACTGCGTTGCATTGACGGAGCAGTATATCGTCGAATTGTCTAGTCTTCCACACTTCTGGTGGGGTGGGGGAACTTTTCTAGCCCTGCAGCTTTCCTTTTTTTAATTCTTCTAAGAACTGAGTCGAGTTCTTCTTTGGTTAAAGGACCTTGGTTAATGTCTAATTGCTTACTGATAATTCTGGTGATCGGTTCATTCGTTATTTTCGGTGGGTTTCCTAGTAGATTTTTGAAATGCTGTTCCCACAGTTTTACTCTTTCTTGTTGGCTTGCAGCTTTCAATTTTGCTTTGGCTGTGCTCTTCCTTCTACTTACTTCGTTTATTGTTTGCCAGGCTATCCAAGATTGTCTATCTTTCAACCAGTCTCTAATCTTATCTACCAGAATTTGTATGTATTCTGCCTGTTCTTTTAGCTATATTCCTGCTAATTGATATTGTGCCTTTTCTAGTTCTCGGGCATTTGTGTTTGTTGGGTTCTTCCGATAGCTTTTGGAGGCAGTTTTCACGAGTGCACGTTTTTCTCTAACTGCTAGCGTTTCCCTATGGACTCTATATTTAGTTCTAGGTTTTGTTGGAATACACTTTGACGCCGCCTCAATGTGTGCTTGTACAAAATTTTCATATTCGTCATTTGGGGTACCTTTTTCTGTCTTCTCTTATAGTACTTCGAATCTGTTTCTTATTTCTAATGCATATTTGTCTCTAATATTTCTGTTGTTAAGTAGGGCCCAGTCATAGTGCTTGGTTGTCGCTTTTCGTGTGGCTTTTTTCGTAGGCTTAGTCGTACTTTGGCCGTAACTATTCGATGATCGGAGGACACACCCTCGAAAGAGGTGCATGCCTCGCAATTCATCGCACTATTTTCTTCTTGTTCCGTTCATTTGCTGTATTACTTTTATCGTATTCGGCGAGAATTGATTGATGTATTTTCTATAATTGTATATATCCCAAGTACTTTCTGCCCGACTTTAGACCATCATCAGTTTGGATTTATTAAAAAAGTGATGTAACTTTTGTTTTTGCATTACTACTACGTAAGAGCGTCTTTATCGTTAGTGAGTATAGCGTATGACTTTAAATGTGTTTCTATAAATAGTATCAGTAGTTAAAGACATTTAAGTACATTAGCACTGATAGGAATACGTGGAACAACATAACTGCAAACACATGAATATTACTAGTATACCTATTTCTCGTGAGTTTTCACACCAATTTTAAATAGTATATGTTTTCATGTCTCATGGCTTTGGGATTGTCACGATTGCCCCTGTTCTCCAACACCTTCCAAGGCCTCAAAGTGTGATTCTTATTCTTGTTTTAAAACTCTTCTGGTTCTCTGGTTTACTATACCACTTGTTTACTTTCATTTATTGCGACTGATTTGCTGGAACGACAATATCCACAAGTTAACATGCTATTATTATTATTATTATTATTATTAAGTATATTCAGGTCTGTAGGACTCTTCTCGGTACGATGCGGTACTTATGATCTATGCTCATCCTTCTATATCCATCTCATCTAGACGACCTATCAAGCCTTTTGGAAACGTTCTAAGCGTACCAATTGCAGTTGGTATGATTGTCGCCATTATGTCTCCCTTTTTTTTACTTCTCTGGAGAGGTTTAGGTATTTATCTCCCCTTTCACTTTCTTTGATTTAACTCTGGGGTCTGTTGTGACGGCAAAGTTCAGTAATCGATAAATTATCTTCTTTTTTTGTGTTAATTATTACTAGATGTGGTGTACTGGCGGAGATTTAGGGATCTATTTCTAAATCAAAATCACAGAGATTATTCTGCATCGTATTCTTTACGACAGATTGTAGCTTTGTGCGTGTACTATTTCATAGAATAATCAAATTCGAGTTTCTTGCACAATACTTTCTGGGTAACATTCCTCACTCATTCATGAATTTTCTTGCGTTCTTTTTGTGCTAATTTGCTGTATTCACTAATAATGAGAAAAAAGGTTTCGTCTCTATCACCAACTAACATACAATTTCTATTATGTGGCGTCTTATCTAATTTTCAATATGAGATAGCTGGTCCCTACGACGTTTTTTGCGATTATTATTATTATCATTATTATTATTAAATCCGAGTAGTTACTGGAAACCGTATAATAGTTTAAAAAATATGAATGTTTGATAGAAAAAGTTAAAAGCATATATTTGTGTGTGTAATATGACCTTTGCAAATATCAGTCATCAATTGGAAAGAGTTAATAGATACCATATAATTGTTTTCAGAAAAAGGATTTAGTTTAGCATTAAATAAACTAAATGCTATTACGTAGTAAAACTATTAAGAAAAAAATATTTGTCCATCTGAAGGGCTGGACGAGATTCCTCCAGAAGTATAGAAGACCAGACAATTCGACGACATACTGCTCCGCCACTGCAACGCAGTATATAATCAAAATCCGATTGATAGAAGGATGAAGGGATGCATTCTCCCCTTCCCTAAAAATGGGGGACCTCGGATTAGCTAAAAACTACCGAGGCATAACACTTACATCCATAGCCGCCAAAATCTACAATGCCCTACTACGAAACCGTATAAAACCCAGAATCGACAACATACTTAGGAAAAACTAAAATGGCTTCCGAAGTAATAGTTCCACGACCTAACAAATATTAACCATCCGTAGAATCCTTGAAGGTGTAAGGACAAAAAACCTACAAGCGACATTACTATTTGTCGACTTTACCAAGGCTTTCGATTCCATTCACAGAGGAAAGATGGAACAAATCCTACTAGCATACAGCATACCTAAAGAAACCGTAGCAGCAATAACGATTCTCTATAGAAACACCAAAGTAAAAGTACGATCACCAGATGGAGACACAGAATACTTCGACATTGTAGTAGAATTATTACAAGGGGACACGCTAGCTCCATTCCTCTTTATCATTTGTTTAGACTACGTACTTAAAACATCGATTGATAAAATCAGAGAGAACGGCTTCGAGCTGAGAAAGAAAAGAAGCAGAAGGTACCCCGCAAAAACAATTACCGACGCCGACTACGTCGATGACATAGCGATACTGGCAAATACACCCAACCAAGCCGAAAAACTACTGCATAGTTTGGAACGAGCAGCTGCAGGTAGAGGACTATATGTCAATGCACACACAACGGAATATATGTGCTATGATCAAATTGGGAACATCTCCACTCTAGACGGAACCCCTCTTAAACTAGTAGACAAATTTACTTACCTCGGAAGCAGCGTCGTATCAATCGAAAAGGACTTCGACACGAGGTTAATTAAAGCATGGACAGCTATCAATAGGCTATCGATTATATGGAAATCAGACCTAACCGATAAAATGAAACGCAGTTTCTTCCAGGCAGCGGTCGCATCGATACTGCTATATGGATGCACTCCATGGACTCTAACAAAACGGCTGGAGAAGAAGCTAGACAGCAATTACACAAGAATGCTGCGTGCAATCTTGAACAAGTCCTGGCGGCAACACATCACGAGACACCAACTGTACGGCCACCTGCCTCCTATCACGAAAACTATTCAAGTTAGACAAAACCAGACATGCAGGGCACTGCTGGAGAAGCAGGGGCGAGCTCATAAGTGATGTACTCTTCTGGACCCCCACACATGGCCGTGCAAAAGCAGGACGACCAGCACGAACATACATTCAGCAACTATGTGAGGACACAGGATGTTGTCCAGAAGACCTGCCTGAGGCGATGAACGATAGGGAAAAGTGGCGAGAGAGGGTCAGGGATATCCGTGCTTCCAGCACGACATGATGATGATGATGACGAGGATCATTAAATGTTTCCATACTTTTTTCGTATGGCCACTTTTATTGATAGTACATTTATGAAACTCTAGTCCCCTTCGAAGTAATCTCCTCCGGCTGCAATGCACTTTTTGTACCGTTCCAACAACGTCTGGAAGGCCCCATGGAAGACCTCTTATGTGAGTGTGTTAATGACCTTCGTCACAGCTTCTTTCATCTCCTCAATTGCCTCATAACAACAGCCTCTGGGCTTAGGGAATAACCAAAAGTCATAGATAGCAATATCTGGACTATACGGAGGGAGACGAACTGTCTTGATGACCACTTTGGTCAAACAGTCTGTGACAAGGATGGAATTGTGGACTGGTGCATTGTCCTGGTGGAAATGCAACTAACCCAATTTGAAGAGTGCTGGTCTCTTCCGACGGAATCTCTTCCTGAACTCCCTTAAAACTCAACATAGTAACCCTAACCCTAACCCTTTGGCCAATCGACTCTGGTGTATTGACTTCCTTACTCCTCCCACACCTCTCATCATCCCTCACAGACTCCCTGCCTTCCTTGAATCTCTAATGCCACTCAAAAACTGATGCTCGATCCATGCAAGCAGGTCGAAAAGCAGCCTGAAGTATTACATACGTTTCTGTGGCATTTTTCAATGTTTAAAACAGAATTTTATAGCATATCCTTCTTCTAAAGTGTCGTCACGTCCAGATTGCATTTTTGAAATTCACCAACTGTTACAATGAGGCTTTAATAGGATGTTTTCCAATTCCTCCTGTAGCTATTCATTTGAACCTTAAATGATAAAAATTGGTCAGTCATCTCATAATACGTATAGCAGTAACATACTTAATTTTCAAGAGTCAACGACAATTTTAAATGCCTGTAAAAAAAAAAGTCTGGAAACATATTGAATACATCACGTATTTTGAAGCTTAAGGTGCATTTACTTAAACAAAAAAGAATAGTGACTGAAAGATTAATTCTCTTCAAAATATTCCCTTCTTGTCTTCAACACACAAATTTCAGTGAAAATTCTAATTTGATTTATATAATCAGACCATTTCGATGTTTCACTTGATCTGTCAGTCTTGATTAAATATTTTTAGTTTGCTTCCAAATCAGTTAAATTTCATTCGTGAGTCAGAGAAAACCCTAACAATACCAACAATTTGAACAAAAGAAAAAATAGCCATATAAAACAGCATTTTAGAATATTTTTGTTTGATTTCCAACAGAGAAAAATCGTAATCACTAGAAAACAATATGTTCGTTCTATTGTGTAGTAGTGCTGAACTGATATCCTTCTGTGTTTCATCAAAAAAACTTATTTACGTGATTTTCTTAGCCAGGTTATTTTTCTTTTTCAGATCACCAGTATCTTAGAGAATTTTCAGTTGCTATGTCGTCATCCATTTAAGTACTGAAAAGTTTCAATTTCGCTTAACTACATTCATCTAGTAAGGGTAAATGTCTTCAGTGTAACTTGACCATTAAGTCTTTATTACATTGATTTTGTTGGTTTTATAACAAAAATATGGTTAATCGGTGTTCGTTGAAACAGTAAAAGTAGTAACATTAAAAAAGAAGAAAGGAACCAAATGATCCACAGTGCAAAAAGAGACGAAAGTGGATCTCTTATTTATATGAGGCTTTTATTCACTTTGACTAATTGCTACTATTAGCAAATTTGATCAGATCTATAACAGAATGCTAGCTAGAATCTCGATTATCGCTAAATTAATTGCCACTTAACTTCATATATCAACTTATTTGCTAATCTGAACGACACTCTTGATTATCAACGGAACACAGACCAGAAGTTATCATTTGGTCACACCAGAGGAAGATTTTTTTCGCCCAGAAAACAAGTCTGGATTATTTAGAAATCAACAATTAAAACTAATTTAGAACACTACCACATTCAGACCCCACCACCAAATAAGTCTGTCTTCTCTAGCTTCCCCAAATTCTATCACTCATTAATTGCTTGCTTCTAAATACCACTGCTTCTGTAAATTCCATTCCCTATTTATTTGCCCATCACCGGATGTTATAAAAAAAAACTTATAGGAAAGTGTCTGCATCTAGGCATCACGTTTCACAATTTACGCGTGTATCTCTTGTTTTTTTTTTTATCCATATATCCTAGTAACTATTTATTTCCCCATCATTCTGCAGTGTAATAACACACTGGTAAATGTCTCACCCTTAATAATATTCTATCACTCATGCAGTGCATGTTTCTGTTACACCCGTATTTTTATTACCTATAAATTTATCTCCTCAATAAAAAGCATACTGCTGGATGTCTGCTCCAAGGCATCTGGGAGCCGGTTTTTAAAATATTTATTTATTTATTGCTCCGTAAATGTGTTCAAGTAAAATCTTTGAATATAATGAGTAAAGACACTGCCATTTTGAAAAACGACTGTGATAATTCTAAAAGTATTTTCTTTCTGGAAAATAGAAGAAAGAATAAATGAATCAATTCTCTGCGAAAGAAACTTAGAATATGTACAAAAAGTACCATTTTTAAAAGATTCATTTTGTAACGAACTTAGATGGCCAGCTGTCTGTTAGTCAAAGGTATAAACTTAAACAATTTAAAACCGTTTCATAGTTGAACATGGGGAAAAATTCTAACAAAATCAGACCTGAGGAGATTTGCTGTCGATTAGTCTCCAGTAAACAATAAAGAAAAGATAGCAATAAAAACTCAAGATTGTTATTATATTCATAAAGTAAGAACACCACGTCATTTCTCAAAGATTTTCTATTGATTTTCAACCTAAAACAGCGATATTATTTCATCAAAGGTGACATGCCAGTCGCCCTACATAATGTCAAATTGTGACAGCACTATAAAAATAGTTAAAAGGAACAATATAAACGTTCCATTTATAAGTCAAAAGAATAAATCATATAAAGAAGGAACAAAGGAACAAACCTGAAAGTAGAAACAGAAAATACTTATTTCACCATTTTTTTAAAATATTGCATTAAAATATATTTATTACAAGGCAGCTTCAGTGTTTGGTGATAAAATAAAACTTTCTTTATTGTTTAAGTGCAGCATAAAAGAAGCGCAATATCTATAGTATAAAATGTATATTTTTAAAAATATCATTTCAAATATATAAGGCAAGAAATCTATCTTGGAAAACATTGATATATGACCATTATTTTTTTAAAATCAGAAATCATTCGTCACCCAGTTAACAGATCTTAGGATACGCAAACTTTATCTATGGGTCAAATTGTTCAGTTTAAAGATTATTCGAATTCGATGACCCAAGTGAAAAAAAAATCTTTATAAAGAATAGTACAGAATATCAATTTGAACATACAATGAACGCGAGTTCCTAAAATCTCTGCATAAAATAACATCGTTATGAGTTGTAGTGTTGTTAAAATCAATCAGTCAACAAACAATTTTTTCTCATTAAGGGTTTTCGGACTATTGTATTCATCTTTACTGTTATTTCGACAACGTTTCGCCTGACTGCATGCGAGTAACAATACAGGAATACTTACCGCTTGTACCCGGCTGTGGGTAACGGAATCAGAACAGGCGAACCCCGTGGATTGAATAAATGACGTCGTTCGAAGTTCCGTGAAGGTTCCCGAGTTCGAAAAACACCTTAAGATGGCCGTAAAACATATCGGACAAAACGTTTTGGAAATAACAATAAAGGTGAAGACAATAGTCTGAAACCCTTAATGATAAAAATCATCAAGCTTCGTCTCAGAAACTTAGACAACTAAGCAATTTTTTGTCTACTCGTAATGTTGATTCAATGTAGGATCTAACTTAGTGTTGCTAAACTCACCAGACTTAGAAGACCATTTTATTGGGGTTTCGGTATTTAGAAAGCAGTAATATAAAATTGTCATCCAAGCTGATTATTGATGGAAAATTAAAGACAAAAAATATTAAAAAAATATAGAAATATCGGACCTTCCCCAGAGGGCCGGAAAAAACTGTGGAACATGAATGTGACAGTGATACCTTTCCTAGTGGGAGCCCTTCGATCAATCCCAAATAAAAGGTGATAAAATACAGGTGGAATCATCAATTAGGAAAAGATTCAGGATTATCCAGGCTACAGCACTATTTAAATGTGCTGGATTAAGTAGAATATCCGTGGAGATCTGAGGCGACTTTTCTGTCTCTCTGATTTCATTAAAAACCACCAATTACATCTTGTTTAAAAGTTTCAGAGGGAGTAAACTAATGATTGACTTAGCCTCATCTAAGAAATACATTACTCGTATATAAATAAGAAAAACTAATATGGCACAGAAAGAACGGGGGCGAAGCGACAGTTGAAGTATGAGTGTGATTTATCATTCCCGACTTGGCTTTCACTAGGAAAAGTTTAGTGTTAAGTGTCGCCATTACATAACATTATTTTGTCTCGTAGTCTTGGTGATCTTTAAAATGTCTCAACTACCAAATGATGAAAACGTAAAAAATACATTTTTTTAAAAATTGAGAAATGGCAAACAAAATTAACAATCATAATCCATGGATTTAGTTTTCATCTAAAGCAATGCTGATCTCTTTGTCCAGTTTTCATACACTGTTTCTTTCTCCCGACGTCTACTTTAAAAGTGTAGTCGCGTATAAACATCGAGTTTTTGTCCGTCTACTACCTAAGACGTTGCGATACAGCCCTGAGCATATCCGAGCACGTGGTGGTACAACTGTACATTTTGTGTGTAACCATACAACGTTCTATTTGATGCAGTAACATTAAAACATCTATTTGGTACCGTTATTGTTCACATTTATATATTGGTTGTTTCATATTGTTTCCCATGTATGCACTTTATATTAAGAATAAATTAGAAGATAACTATTCTTAAAATGGTTAATCCACTTTACTAATTTCTGTCGGGTTCAATTTCTTTTTATATCTAAATATTTTTGCGATTCATTTTAAAACAATAGCAATAATATACGTGGAGATGTCATAGGTTGTTTTTAGAACTGTACCCGAAAAAAATCATTTATTAAAAGGTCCTTCCTTCATGTAAGTGTCATCCTATTTGTCAGCGAAAAAAATGGTTAAATATCATCTAAGAAAAATGTTTTTCATATTTAGTGGACCACGACAATGGTTTGGCTTGGTTTGGTTCTATGGTACTTTAACCATTGTAGGTTATTACTACCAAATCCTTTTATGTATATAAACACTACTGTTTTAAATAACTCAGTTTAGCATAAGTACACTGGCTAAATGTTAAAAACAGTTCTATTACAGACAATTCAGTTTAGCATAAGTGTTGTATAGCCATGAACAACTATACATACACATATGCAGATGCAGGCAGAATCATAACGACGACACAATAAAGACGAGCTACACAGTTCTTTAGAAAAATATACCTCTCACTTTATTTGAAAGGGTTCGAAAGGGTTACTAAAGGTTTTACTGTGTGAGAGTTGAGTTGGCGGCTGAACAGAACTGCAACATATAGACCCCCACTCTTAAGGCCATAACAGCGTTTCTTTCCCGTTCTCCTGGGTTGCTCAACCGGGGCCCCAGCCTCTCTGGGTCATGTTTAACATTCCAGCATCTTATCTCCAACTGATCTGATCTCCAACTGCCTGACTTCCTGTCTACACCCGGGTTATATAATTGTTCGACATCCACCTTCTTGTGGGCGTCACATATCGCACTCAATTAAACTGGGGCACGGTCAAGGTTAAATCCTGATATTCCTCGACCGGATGCATCTGTTATTTACACGGTTGCATTTCTTATTTTGACAGCTTGGCCGGAGTCAATATGTTACATAAGTATTCAGTTTAAATGTCAAAAGATTCCTAGCTCAAATAATTCAGTTTAACACGAACAGACAGTTTAGTTCTATATTTGACGTATAGAGAGGACCCTATCAGGTGCTATAACTCTCTGCCAAAGTGGACTTGGGAGCGATGGAAATAAAGGGGTGCTTCCCATTCCCCAAAACTCCATTATCACTGAAACCTCAACATAAGATCGTTTTATGTCATTTCCAAGACACTTGTTGGGGTAATTTTACCCCTCTGCAAAGATTTGGTCAGTGTATTCTATAGACCGAGCCGACTGGACATGGACGATGACAAAAAGGAAAAAATACTGCCTCAATATACACAGGTGCGTACATGTGCACCCTGTTTGAGGGAGAATGGGTCAAAAGTTATGCCACATTTTGGTTACGTCAAATCTGGCAGCGGCAGATGTTTTTGCCGTATTCGTGACGGTGACGAACCATTGTGGATCTTAATATGCCGAGCTCACCTAATGATCTCTGCGGTTTACTCACAAGGGTATGGCTTTGAGCATAACCTCGAATTCCAACGTTTCAGGTCTACCTGAATATGCTTGATCGTTGAAGTTAATGCTACAATATTTTTTTTAATAATCTGGTTATCGTGATCAACAGCTGCTTCACCTTTCGTACTGCAAATATGATGTTGACACTGCGGCATTATGGCACGGTTAGAAATTGACAATTTGACTACATTACACATTCATCTGAGCAACTTTCAAATCTTACAGGAAGTGAAACAATATAGAACGTGTCAACACACCAACTAATGCAATGCTACTAACCACAGCAGATATTTTGCATGGCTTGAACTTCCGTCATCTGATGTAAGAGATTAAAACTTTCAAACAACAAATATGTACTTGTAACCGGTTTGCCTTGTGTAAGAATTTGGAAAATAGTCTAGAGGTCATAGATATTGAATTCGTTTGTCACTGGCTGCCCCTATATGTCTAGCCTTTCCTAAAATAAAGCAAAGTTTAGTAAATAACAACATATTTTGACCAAAGAAACCAAAAATCAGGTTTTACGAACGCTACATTCAAAGTTAGTTTTACTCTGCTCATGAAATAAAATGTCTTTTTTCATTACAAAAATCGAATGCGTCTTCATATATCTACATGTGGTGACCGTGTATGTGTATGTGTATAAGGGGTGTATGTGCGTGTGTGCGTGTGTGTGTGTAAGAGTCCATACTTCTATATGCTTGTATGTTGTGGTAGCTTCTTACAAACATAGAAAGTTATCTTTAATTAGTAAATGTTTGTGATAAGATTAATGGTTGTGGGCAGATTTGAAAGAAAGACAAATTCCAAATTATGATTTCGATTTATTTATTTTATGACATTTTCTCTAAATGCAGACAGTTGATTTAATTCGACTGTTTCTGAGTTACAACTGTCACGTCACTAAAATGTTCATAAAGAAACAGTAAAAAAAACACAAAAAAAACAAAACAAACTCCAGAAACAAACAAAAAGCAAACAACAAGCGAATATCAAATATAATAACGAATAACAAAAATATCTATAGAACAATCATTTAAAATGCGAAATCGGATTTTGTAAATTCGTAAGTCTAATGGGCACGAAACTGTTTGGCTTTCGTATGGCATTGGGATGATGAAAAAATGACAAGGTGAGTTTTGAATAAGAATAAGAAGCTTAAAGGACGGGAGAGAGACAAAGTCAGTGAAGAGTTTTATAAATGATTGCTTATTACATTTTGACAAAGATGTATTTTCCAACCATTAGAAAGGAAAAATCTTGCAAAACTTTCAGTATATATTCCACATTCGTTCTCTCTCTCTCTCTCTCTCTCTCTCTCTCTCTCTCTCTCTCTCTCTCTCTCTCTCCACATATATATGGGGAGGTGAGTGTTTCCGTGTGCCTGCTCAAAAGCAATTGAAAACTTGAACAAATAAATTGGTTCTTGAATTTTTCAACGAGTAATTACTGACCAATATTTATATCCAGAGAAAAATAATGAATTTATATATATATATATATATATATATATATATATATATATATATATATATATATATATATATATATAAAACGTGGTAGTATATATATTACATGGTAGTACATACATACATATATATATATAAATATATATATATATATAAAGGCTGTATCATTGATATTGAGCACTATTTGACAATACCGCAACATTTGGTACTTTATCAAATGACCAAGATTGCTAGAAAAAACATAAACCTTATATATATATATATATATATATATATGTGTGTGTGTGTGTGTGTGTGTGTGTGTGTGTGTGTGTGTGTGTGTGTGTGTATAATGTTGATCTATATGTGTGTGTGTGTGAGGTGGTGATGTAAAATGATTGGGTGATAATTAATCATAGTAATTATTTAATGGATGATTGATTGCATCAATAATTTCCTTATTTAGTTTGGTGAAGTTGTGTAATGTTGACAAATCTTTGAGTGTAAGTGTAGTTCCTTGCAAAAGTCAAACATGTGGTGACTACATTTGAATACCTCAGGTCAAAATAACTTTTGTTGACACCGGCGTGGGAAAATAAGAATAATATGAATTGCTGATGCAATAATTAAGACAATATATAAGAAAAGATAATTTTGGATTTAAGAGTAATCAGGAATTGAAACCCCATGAGACAAGTTGAGTTAGACGTTAGTCGGGTGTACTTCTTTGAAGCTGCATGCTAAATCCGCTCCAATACCCTTCCAAGGTTTTCCGCTTCCTTCATGTTTGTGTCGGACTGTTCTACAAAATGTACACACTCTGAATAAAGACATTTTCGTATTCCGTATGACCGAGTCGCATTTTAATTTTCCAAATTTTAATATTCCACATGCTCGATCGTAGTACAGTGACTGTAAACGCACCAAAGTTTCACTATCGGCATAAAAGAAAGTTAGAAATGGAAATCAACATGTTATATATATTGTATAAACATTGAAAAACTTGAATGAACAGTGTACATAACTATTGGAACGATCTGAACTGTATAATAATACATGCACTTACTCAGAAAGGCTTCTAAATTCTTGGAGGAACAGACATCATTCAGTTAAATTAAGCCTGAAAAAATCCTGAGAGTCGATGATATCACTCGATCACCTGTAATCAGTTGGTTTAAACATTGTGAAAAAAAGATTCTTAAAATAAAATAAACTGAATATGAAAATGTTAAATGTATTTAAGTGTAATCATTTTGAGATAAGGCTTCTTAATCTGAGAATTAATTTTTTATTTATTGCGGACTTTTTTGGCGCAGCGGATAGAGACGTTGAGTCTCTACGGTTACAGGTGAGTATTGTCAGAAGATAGCGGTTTCAATTCCAACCCAAGCCGGCCAGAGGTTTACTTGGTCTAAAGCGTTGTGTGATAGACAGCAACTATGGAAGGCAGTAATTACTGGGGATACGGTTAGAAGACTCAGCATTCCTATCCGAGGTCGCGGTTAATCACCTGAAGAAGGCCAGAGGTGAAATCTGGCCGATATGTAGTGAAGAAGAAACAACACAAAAACTACCAAGATAAGGACAAAAAGTCCGCAATAAATAAAAATTAATTCTCATGAAAAATGTACTTTATAAGTCACTGGTATTTTTATAGTTCAAACTTGGAGATCGAATTTTTACAACCAGATCTGCTTGTTTTCACCCTCACCCAGAGTAGTTGACGTTGGGGTGTCCTCGTGGTGTAATTCTTAAAGGGCTGGAACATGGTAATCATTGTAAGTGAGTTCGACCTCCACCCGTTCACTTTCAGACAAATATCCTTTGAAAATTTACGACCCTCATTCTCCTAGCTATGGGTTAAAAATACCACTACTATTTTTCTAGAAGGATGGTTTTGACATTAAATAACCTACGAAGATCGATATACCATTAAAATTAAACAAGGATCAGTTGTACGTGTTATGTTCTCATCTATAGATCAAACAGTATAGTTAAGTTATTTATAACATATTTTTACTAGTTATATTAAACAAAACAGTTGAGTGAAAAGTGTTTATATTAGATAGGAATACTTGATAAATGGAATTACAAATCTCAATGGCAAAATTTGAAACCATTTAACTAAGAACAAACAAATTATTAATATTAAATAGAATTATTCGTGTTAGCAATACTTGAAGACATTTAACTATGTGCATACAAATGAGCTCTAAAAAGCCATTAAAGATATTACCTACAAACTCTTCGTTTACAAATCATACATATGCAAATACAAGCCAAGTCTTACGAACTATTGTCGGGTAGATAATGATTCAGGCTGTTAATAAGAACGTTTTGTTCCTTAAAAATAAATCTGGCATTAAACATCTTGCAGAAAATATCTTTAGGAAAATATTACTGCAGCTGAGTAACAGACCATCAAGCATTTCTTCTAAATACACTGGCTCAGGCTAAATTTCTGTCGCATAGGCTAGAGCAAGCAGCAAGAAGCATAGGTGTCTTCATCAATTCAAATAAAATTGAGTTCATGCGTTTTAATTAAGAGAGGACAATCTTTTATTTATATGACAAGCCTCTGAAATTAGTAGACCAGTTTATATACATCGGTAGTAATATCTCATCCACTGAAAGTGATGTCAACGCACGCATTGGTGAAACATAGACTACTATGATAATATGGAAATCTAATCTGCTTCTTGGTTTCTTTGTTAAATGGCACATCTAACTTCGTGGTTTATTTACCATACTTGTAGAAGAAGAATAGTGGTGCTGTTTAATCTTCCAAGTGTATTAGTCTGAAAGTCAACGTAATAGCGTAAATAGAGGTTGAAATAACTTACAATGAAGTCCAGCACATCAGTTACTTCAACACGGATTCTGCCTCTTCGAAAAAGTAGCCATGTCAGTACTACTATATGATTGCACTAATCGGTTTTAATGAAACACTTGGAGAAAGAAAAAAGATAGTAAAAACAGAATCATGCTGCTTGTGGTTTTGAACAATTGTATATCCACTTTTCTCCCATCTCACAAGTCAACCAAGTTAGACGATTTATTTTCAGGGAATATCAACCTTTATAGGTTATTTAATGTCAAATCCTGTTTATACATATATATCAAATATAAATGATTTGTATATACATTTTGTAGATGCAATTCTTAAACTAGCCTAAGCTCTTTTTGGCACACAGTTTACTGGTTTCAAGAATTTGTGTCAAACAGTTACAATTTAACATAAGTCAGTTGCTTGCACATAATTTGTTATATTTGACCCATACATAGGACCCCATCAGATGTGTTATATAGTAGCTTGTACCACGTGACTTCTGGTATCGTGGAAGTATAAAAGACGCTGTGTCTCTTAAGCTAGCGAGACGGAAGCTGAAGCAGAAAGAGAAGCAGATAGACAGCTCTTAAGGACGTCTTTCAATGGAAACACCAACTTCGGACGTAATACCAACAACATGAGACTTATAACGCTAATCGGACTGAAACACTTGAGTTAACAAACAATTAGCTTTATTTCACAGTGAATCATTTTCCTCACCACGATACGATAAGATGCTACCACTCCGACCCAGAGTGAACCTGAGAGCAATGACGATGAAATTGTACTCCCCAAATGTCCAACGCTGGAGCCTCACCATCATATGGTTTAATGTCATATTACGGACTCACGTTGTGGACTGGCTTACCCTTCCATAGAGATTCAGGTGGTGTATTTTACAGCCCCAGCCGACTCTGCTGTTAGCTGGAATAATGTATGTAGATGTCACAAAAGAATCGCTTGTCTCTTAAATAGAAACATAAGAACGCATACATTTTTATGAACTGCTTTATTACTTGTTATCTAAAATCTTATTTTCTCAATTGAGTTATTTTGCTTATAATAAGCCAATTTCTAAAATCGAAATATAAACTCAAAGTTCATGACTCGTAAAACCTAAATGTATTATATCTGAAAACTCAACGTGTGCAGTAAAATTATTTCGCCAACCCGACAGTGTATAGTCAGTTCCAATAAGCAATTCTAGTTTTCTCGTATATATAACAATTTTGTTTTAAAAAATGTTTGATACAATTGATCTATTATTTTGTTTAAATGTTTCATACACTAAGTGAAAAATTGATAATTAAGATGTCTGCGGTAACTGTCTTCAAAGAAACAACTATTATATTATTCATAAATTTAAGAATGCTGTTGTTTCTAATTTCCTTGTATGCAGAGAACGCATAATATATATATATATATATATATATATATATTCAAACAATCCATCCGCCTCAGACGGAGTATAGTCGTTTTGAAATCGAATTTTTTTTGTTTTCGTTTGGTTTCTTTGTTTAATGGCATATCAACCTTTGTAGGTTATTTAATGCCAAAACCATTCTCGTAGAAGAGCTGTTGTGGTGCTATTTAACCCATAGCTAGGAGTATAAGGGGGTTCATACCTTTCCTAAGAGTATTTTCTCGAAAGTGAACGTAATAGCGCGACTAGAGTACGAACTCGCTTACTACGATCCCGCAGTCCATCGCTTTAACCATTACACCACGAGGACGCTCCCTAATTTTTTAAAAAATTAGCTTGTGTTAAAGAGTTGAATCGACTTTACTAATCACAGTGAACTAGGGGGGCAAATATAAAGAATTTTACCTTTCTCAATAATGTTAGAGCTTTGTAAAAGGCCAGTACCCTCTTCAGGAATTGGAGTATAGACAGCGGGCTATGTTTTTGTAATGACAACCATTGCCCAACGAGCATCTCTTCGTGTATAGATTGTATATTTTCCATCAGCTCGGCTACTTTGATGAAGAATATGACACCGTGTATTTAGTAGATAGTTATACACAACCAACAATCAGAACGAACAACATACTTAAATTTATGAATGATATAATGAAAATATATGGTAGATAGTCATAGTAAACAACTTAATCGTGATTTTTTTGGTAATTGAAAAAAAAGTTATTTACCAGCAGAAGCACAAATTAATATTCTTCACTTCGTTCAATTTAGTATGGTGGCGAACTGGATACCATTCCGGACGGCAAGATTGTAGCTTCGTTAGTTATCCAGTATTCACTTTCAGGATAATTACTCTGAGACAAGAAGGAATCTCCAAATACCACCTGCTATGGATAAAATAGTATCACTACTAGTCTTAAAATCAGCATTAGATAATCCATGAAGTTTGATATGCCATTTAACTAAGAAACTCAACCATGAATAATATCAATTAAATTACTATGGCCAGAAAATCTGGCAAACAATGCGCACTACATACGGAACAACTGGACTGCTGTTTCAACTTTATTTGTCTTCATTTGGAGTATATACTATGATTTCCCCAAGTAGATATTGGACAAGCGACTAAAAAGTGGAGAGCTGAAAATCTACCTTTGAGCAACAGGTTCACATCGCACACAAGCGCTGCACAATTAACAAGTCATAGCAAATGCGCAGCCAATAAGCCTGCTGTGTCTTGTAGTTACATCTGTAATCTTACAGAAAATACAGCCACCGACTGGACTACGTCTACCCAAGAGTGTTGGAGAACGCACCCGCTTTATCATAACGTTATTGGCATGGAAATAAACGTACATTTTTTGTGATTTATAAGTAGAGAAATTATATATCATAAATTGAATTGACATGACCTGAAAATCAGGAAAGCTCTGCGCTCGACATATGTGTCCAGTAGTTCCGTATGTCACTCACAGTGTTTGTCGGATCTTCTGGTTATGTTAGTTCAATTTATATCATATAATTCCTCTAACATATATGTCAGTCGATAATAAGCTTAGCTTTTCGTTTTTGTAACGTTTATTAAATTTTAGTATCAATGAAACTTAATTTTATAAGGATAATTCGATCTATAAAAAAACTTGATATTTAATCAGCTAATCTGTATTCAGCACACTAATTCTCTTTTCGTTTGATTAGAAATCCCTTTTTACAAATAATGATTCATAAAACTTAAAACAAGTTGTAAACATGTTTTATAATATGAGTATGTTTCTTGCATGTAAAACTACTCAATAGAATTCTGCTTCTCATCCCCTAAAACAAGTGTTAGTTTTATTCTATTTTTATGGGGTATTTTATTACATATATAAGAGTAGAATCAGTTATTTTTTTCCAAACAGCATTATATCGGCAAAAGTTAATTCTCATCCAACAAGTACATTTTAAACATATTCAAAAACTCAAACAGAAAAATATCTTAAATTATGTTTCAAAGGCAATATTTTTTTTAATTTTTAAATTTTAATGGCGATATAGTTGAATACTGAACCTTCTCGATGAGATCCAACGTTTTCACATTAAAGAAGTAATGCGTTTTAATTGGTTTGTTTTCAGCGATTGCATCCATTTCCTTTATATAATGCTTTCAGCAAAAGATTTGATTAAATCTTTTATTTTGTTATGAACTAACATCGATTTTGTGCACAGAGAATTTATTTTCGGATGATTCCGATTAAGATGGATGTGTTAAAACGAAAAGATACCGTTTAATCTGTGTTTTATGTGCTAAGGAAAGATAAGCAATTGCTATAATTTCTTTGTCTATTTCGTAGATTTTTATTATTTAATCACGGAGATTCTCCAAATAACTAAAAAAGCAAACAAACAAAAACGTCTAATTGAATATAAATATATACAACAATCGACATATTAAAAAAAATAATTTGGATTGTTTTCAATTTTCAATTAGCTTGCAGAACTTTCAATTTGTAATGAAATATATTTTTATATAAATAAATTTCTATCACAATACTGGGGATGATTGAAAGCATGGGTAACTTATGAATAAAAAGTCGCCAAATGAGAGGGTCTTTGATTACGCTGATTGTACAGGATGCAAAAACAAAATTAGGATTGTTCTAGTTTAATGATAAACGACCCTATTATAAAAAAAAGGAGGTGCCCGTGGTGTAATGGTTATCGTCGCAGGATGTGGACGCGACGACGCGAGTTCAAATCCTTGACGAGCCTGATTACATTTCACATAGCACTAATACCCTTGGGAAAGGTATGAATCCAAATATTCTCCCTCCAGCTATGGGTAAATAGTAGGGCAGACTAGGTTCTTCAGCCTTGGTGAGGCGACTAGTCTAGGAGAAGGAAAACTCTGAATTCAAACCTGTTAAACTCCACTTAAAAATGACCTTGTGTCATATCCTGCCCGAGAGGAGGGGTTGGTAAATAGGATAAACGACCATATTATAAAAAAAAATTATTTTAATTTAAAAAAAAAAGCAATATAAGAAGATAGCCTCAAAGGAGTAAATTTACTCAATATAGCCACCATTTATTTCAGTTATTGTTTGAACACGCCTTCAAAACGATTTCTATGCCTTCAAAATGAATTCTTTAAAGATTTTATTTCATTTCTCGTCAATAGCAGTCCTAAGCGAACCAATGTTTGAATGGAGATTTGCATAATATAATTAATTATCATTCTTAAAAATATTAAAGTATCTCTTCATTGACCTTGATTGGTTGTGGCTGTTACGGTCCCTACTGTTGGTTTTATAGAACTGTTCAATCATTTACTCAGGATTTGTAGAAGCAATTAATTGAAATCATACATTGGTGTGGAAGTTTTTTATATTATAGAAAAAAATGAATAAATGGATTTATAGATGTTAATTAGCAATATTTGAGACCATCCTTGAAGGCGTAGGGACAAAAAAATGTTCAGGCGACATTACTATTTGTCGACTTTACCAAGGCCTTCGATTCCATTCACAGAGGGAAGGTGGAACAAATCCTATTAGCATACGTCCTACAAAAAGAGACCGGAGGAGCAATAACGATTCTCAATAGAAACACCAACGTGAAAGTACGTTCACCACATGGAGACACAGAATACTTCGACATTGTAGCAGTACTACAAGGGGACATCTGTCTAGACTACGTGGTTAGAACATCGACCGATAAAATCAAAGAAAACAGCTTGGAACAGTCAAAGAAATGAAGCAGAAGGTATCCTGCAAAAACAATTACCGACGCCGACTACGCCGATGACATAGCGATTCTGGCAAATACACCCAACCAAGCCGAAACACTACTGCAAAGTTTGGGACGAACCGCTGCAGGCATTGGCCTCCATATCAATGCACACAAAACTGAATATATGTGCTATAATCAAACAGGCAACATTTCCGCATGAGACGGAACCTCTTTGAAACTGGTAGACAAGTTCACCTACCTAAGAAGCAGTGTCTCATCAACCGTAAAAGACATCGTCACGCGGCTAACGAAGGCATTGACAACTATCGATAGGCTATCGATCATATAGAAATCAGACCTGACCGATAAAATGAAACGCAGTTTCTTCCAGGCAGCGGTCGTGTCGATACTGCTATATGGATGCACTACTTGGACGCTAACGAAACGGCTGGAGAAGAAGATAGACGGCAACTACACAAGAATGTTGCGAGCAATATTGAACAAGTCCTGGCGGCAACACCCCACAAGGCACCAACTATACGGCCACCTACCTCCCATCACGAAAAGTATCCAAGTTAGACGAACCAGACTTGCATGACACTGCTGGCGAAGCAGGGACGAGCTCATAAGTGATGTACTTCAATGGGCTCACACATATGGCCTAGAAAAAGCAGGAGAACCAACTCGAACATATATACAGTAGCTATGTGAGGATATGGGAGGTAGCTCTGAAGACCTGCCAGAGGCGATGAACGATAGGGAGAAATGGCGAGATAGGGTCAGGAATATCTGTGATAGCGGCACGACATGATGATGATTAACTCTGAGCAAACAGATACTTGATATTAACTAGAATCCTTATTGTTAGATAGGAATACATATAACGATTTAACTATGTGCAAATAAATGATTAATATTAAGTAGCATTATTTGCGTTACATTTTATTATGTGCAAAAAAATATTATCAGATAGAATTATTAATGCTATAAGGGAATGCTTAAAAGCATTTAACTATTTTTCCAAAACTACCTCTATCAACTTGTTTAAGAATAATGTTACCAACTGACATTCACTAACAAATAGTGTATATCTATGTGTGTGCATGTGAAGGTGCATATATATATATATATATATATATATATATATATATATATATATATATATATATATAACAGGTTTTGACATTAAATAACGGCATGGTATACTGTAACAACTACCAACAAACCAACTAAATAACTAATCAAAACTATGTTGAATTTCTAATTATCATATTTAACTTGAAATATTCCAGAATTGTTGCTCATATTGACTCTTCCACATTGAAGATTCATGTGCCGAACTAATCTATGTCCAGTTCTTTTGATTTCTTCCAAACCATAAAAGATATAGAACAGATATCTTAGGCAGATGTATAGATGAAATAAGAATTGAAACTTTAGTCGCTGCTTCACTTTTATTTCTTCATTGAAACATCGCTAGACAAGGTCCAAAACAGTGCAGGACTGAAAGAACTTGGAGACAACAATAAATAAACCCTCCTCTTAAAATATTTCTATTGAACGCCGGCTGTGCTCACCTCGTCTGACCTAGGCAAGGCTGTCGCGGCTTCATCGTTATTGATAATCTATCGTGATATATTGGACTGGGAGATTATGGAAGATAAGTAAAGAAAAGTAATAATTCAAAATTTCTTCATATTTCTGGAAGAATATTCAACTTTTACTTCTTTCTTTTTCCGAGTTTTCTTCTTTTTTACTCAGCCTTCAATTTTCCTGAAGATCTTAAACATTCTCGACATTTTATGCATTGATTTTCAATAGTGTTCCCTGCTTGGTTTTATGGCACGTGTTCAAAAGAAGAATATATCCATGCTTCATATGTTGTTATGAAAATAATCACAATCGCTTTATCATGGACACACTTAAAATTATTCTAAAATATCATTATCACGTGTCTTTCCATAATCAGTAATATATAGAGGCCTTTCTATATGATTGAATGATTTCGTTTTCTATGCTTCAGTACTCCCTATTGTCTCCCTGTATTAAAATATAAGAGCGTTTTGGACGATAAAAACAACTTCGATTTCATCACATTCTTGGGTATTGTTCCACGGGATCAAACTTCGATTTGTATAAGTCACCGGCATGCTTCTTTTAGTTTTTTGAAGATCCAGCAATTTGTTCCGTTTATCACTTTTTTTTAATTTTTACCTTCTAGTATGCTGGAATGTCAAAAACCACTAGTTTACAAGTTCTGGAATAAACTCAGTTCAGATTCCTCGCATTGATTAGATAATCAATTTTTACCTGAAATTCCCAAATAAATTTATGCGGCTCCCAGAGCCTATTCTGGTTTATGAATGCTATATCAGTTTAGTCCCCAACCAGTTTCTGATATTCTTCTGGTATCATCATCATCATCATGTCTCGCTATCAGCACGGATATTCCTGGCCCTCTCTTGCCACACCACCCTATGGTCCATTGCTTTCGGCTGATCTTCAGGTCTATATTCCGTAACGGCACAGATCTGCCGTAGGTAGGTTCGAGCTGGCCTTCCTGCCTTTACTCGTCCATGTGAAGGGGTCCGAAAGATTACATCACTCCTGAGCTCAGACCTACTTCTCCAGCAGTATCCTGTGTGTCTGCTTCGTCTAATTTTGATAGTTTTCGTGATGATTACTTGGTGGTCGTATAGCTGCTGCTTTCTGGGATGCTGTCTCCAGGACTTGTTCAATATTGCTTGCAGCATTCTTGTGTAATTGCTATCAAACGTTTTCTCAATCGATCTAGTTAGCGTCCATGTGGTGCATCTATATAGCAGTATCAACACGATCGCTGCTTGGAAGAAACTGCGCTTCATTTTATCGGTCAGGTCTAACTTCCATATGACCGATGGACTATAGATGGATGTCCATGCCTTTGCTAGTCACGTGTCGATGTCTGTCTCGATTGATGAGACACTTTTCCCTGGGTAGGTGAACTTGTCCACTAGTTTCAGAGTGTTACCTTTTTGTGTGGTTTGGTTCAAAATCCAATCTTTTTTCTTTTCGGAAATGGTCAACGCATTTTGATGCAGTCTCGTCTATTCCCGCCTTTATGTAATTGACTCTGATGCATTTGTTATGCTTTGCAATTAATTGTAAGGCATATGCAATTATTTGTATATTCTCGAGCACTTTGCCTATGATATTTTATGATAGAGTTTTTACCATGACTTGTTTAGAGTCCTTCTCAAAGCCTCTTCTATTGCTTCTTCCTTATGCCTATTCTGATTATCCTTCTTCAAGCTTCCTTTAATAATCTTTCCCCAAGACTTTTCTAATGATCTTTTTTCCGACATTTTCTTTTGAGCATTGTCTAAAATTTTCACTCATTTTTCCATGTTTCTTTTAATGATCCTTTCCGAGTTTCTTCTTGCGGTTTTATACAACTAACATCTAGAGAATCTTTTTTAGATTCTTATAAAAATCCATTTTTTTTTCTAGCTATCCTTTCTAAGTTTTTTCTTTTGATACTTGTCCCAACTTCTTCGCATGATCCCTGTCCACTGTTCTTCTGGTGATCTTTTTCTAGCTTCTAGTGATCCTTTCCCAGTTGCTCTAAGTGATCTTTTCTCGTAAAAGTCCAATATTACACTAAAATGATCTGCTAAATATATAGACAAACTGCTTAGACCTTTTCTCCAGATCCAATTATTTCCATTTCTTTTATGTACGACATCAAATTTTGGACGTTTATATATTGCTTTAAGCTAATACGTTCTTTTTGTCTATCGTTTTTTTTTTTTTGCACACACAGCCGGTGCAATTTCTGAGTTGAAAAGTTTTGTTTTTAATCATAAGTACCTTACTTTGTCACAAAATATATGGCATGTCTCGGATGTAACACCTTGTAAATAGTCATCAATCTCCTTGTATTTTTCCCATTTTTCATTATTTGCATGGCATATTTTTCAATGCCCAATTCCATTTCTCTATAAGGGCTGATCATTCCTATATTTTTTATATCATGGTCTCCTGTGTTTTTCCATTTTTTCCCAATATACTTTTTTCGTCTATATACTCAAGATTATTAAGCTTTCCTTTTTTTTTTTTTTTTTTTTAGATTTGTAGCCACTCTGAACATTTCCTTTGTACGTTGGTGTGTTATGTATTTGTTCTAAGGAATAGTAGTTGTGAAAGGGAGCATTCCAAGAAGATAACTCTTTGGATTTTTAAATCTTCTAGGGTTTAACCTCCCACTACCAATTTCTCCCCCCATTTTTCCATTGCATTTGAATGAAATTCATGATTTAGTTGGATATTCATTTCTTTTTCAGACTGTCTATTATGCAAGTTTATTGGATCATATCATCAGTCTTTTTGCAGACAATCGATGCAATAACTGCATTTTACCACCAAGTTGTGACGCATTCAAGGATATGAAACTTATGCACACAAACACACACACACACACACACACACACATATATATATATATATATATATATATATATATATACAGTAGCGTCCAAAACTAAGGGACAACATTTTAAAACCTAATATTTATTAGACATAACAAATGTGAAAAGCTGAAATTTTGGCAACTGGTAGTCGTTATCATCCATAATAACATACTAAAATTTGAATCATTTGCAAAGGATAGAAAAAGAATTATAACAACTATCTATTTATTTTCAAATTTGGAACGTCCAAAAGTAGGGGACAAAATTGAGAAAAAAACAATGTAAACAGCTAAAAAACAATAAAAATACATGTACAATCAATATTTAGTAAATGAGCCCTTGCTCTCAATGACAGCTTCACATCTTCGACTACAAGAACGAATCAGTTCTTGACAACCCTCGATACTAATTTTAGACCATTCTTCTTGAAGCTTCACCTAGTTAGAGGGACTTCTTTCCATAACTTTCACTCCTAAGGTCTTCCAAAGATTTTCTATTGGATTTAAGTCAGGACTTTGCGGTGGCCAATCCATAATTTCGAAATCTTGCTCGCAAAGATAACTCATTACTACTTTTGCCTTGTGACATGGGGCATTATCTTGGATAAAGGTAGCCCTATCGAAACCTGAATTCTTTATGATTGGCACAAGATGATCTTGAACAATGTTTTTATATATCTGTGCGTTTAAACGAGTTTGTAACCGGACAAGAGATGTTGTACCTTGGCTAGAAAACATTCCAAATTCCATGACGCTTCCGCCCCCAAACTTGATAGTTTTCTTAGTACACTTTGCACTTAATTTTTCAACAATACGTCTCTTTACATTGTTTTTTTTCCATCATTTCCAAATAAATTAAACTTGCTTTCATCACTGAAAAATACTTTTGACCAATTTTCATATGTCCAAATTACATACCTGTTTGCAAACTCTAATCTCTTCTTCTTCTTCTTCTTCTTCTTCTTCTTCTTCTTCTTCTTCTTCTTCTTCTTCTTCTTCTTCTTCTTCTTCTTCTTCTTCTTCTTCTTCTTCTTCTTCTTCTTCTTCGAACTAACAAGTGGTTTCTTCCTTGGGGTTCGATTAAACAGCCCTATTTCTTGCAGTCGAATAGAAACAGTCTGTTTTGACACATTAACACATAAGGTACTATTCATAACCCTTTTAATTTCTGTGCAAGACTTAAAACGGTCATTTAATGATATACGCTGCATTATTCGATCTTCTCTTGTCGAAGTTTTGCGGGGTCTGCCGGTTTTAAAAGCACTATCTATGTTGCCAGTATCATTGTAGGATTTAACAACCCTGCCTACAACACTCTTGGAACGTTTCACTTTCTCTGAAATCTCTCTAATGGTGTGCTTTTCCTTGTGTAGCTTCACAATAGCTTGTCTCATAGAGTTTTTGGCGTTTCGCCATGGTGCCGGCTGATGCAACGTTTACAAATGACTAAGTGAGACTTATTCTTTAGAGGAAATCAAAAAATTTGAATATAGCATACTGTTTACATTGTTTTCCTCAATTTTGTCCCCTACTTTTGGACGATCCTATTTTGAAAATAAATAAATAATTGTTATAATTCTTTTTCTATCCTTTGCAAATTATTCACATTTTAGTATTTTATATTGGATGATAATGACTACCAGTTGTCAAAATTTCAGCTTTTCACATTTGTTATTTCTAACAAATATTAGGTTTTAAAATTATGTCCCTTAGTTTTGGACGCTACTATATATATATATATATATATATATATATATATATATATATATATATATATATATATATATATATTAAGTCATTTGTTTCTGTTGTTCTCTTTTGGAATCTTTTTCTTCTCTGGAAATAGTCTGTGAAATACAAGCAAGGAATAGATTTCTTCCCTTATCCTTGTAGTCAAGATTTCTCGCGTGATACGTAAACACATTATCGATGAGTAGTTGTTGGAGAGTCCGATATTGGGAGTAATTCTCTATCTGGGTAGTTTTCTCTTTCGTCATTTATTTTGGATATGTTTATTTTTTGCAGTTATTTACTCGGTGGCAGGGTCAATCTCTCATTGATGGAGTGACTTTTTGAAACCAGAATAACATGACCTGGCCGTTTTCAATTTGATATTTTCTTCAGTGATGATCTCAGCGTGTCCAGGTGTATATTTTCCTCGGGACGTGGATCACATTTTCCTCATTTGTTTTTCTAGTTATTTATCAATACATTTCTCATATGGTATTTCAGGGCATTTTCTACTCCAAAATTTCTTTGTTTTTTGTTACATCCGATTGTCGATTTGTCATCTCTATGCACTCTCCACCAACATGTAAGTCGAATTTCCTTTCTTTATTTCTTAATGATCTGTTTTATTTGTATTGCAAGACTACAGTACCTTTCCTTGCTTCGTTCTTTCGCGAATAGTTTTTAAATTTTATTTCTTACAGTTGTGGTATCAGACTTATCTGCAGTTGTTTTTTTATTGTGTTTTTTTTTTTTCCGTTGGGTTCTATATATATTACCTTCCTTATCATTTTTGCTTGTTGTAACAGTGCCTTTATTTCTGTTTCTGGTCTTAATTCCGCTTCAGGTATTGTATTTCTGTTCAGATTCCATAAAGGAATAACTATTTATCACAAATTTTACTCCTGCATAGATTAACTTTTTAAGATTCGTAATGGTGTCCGGTGGGATATGTTGCAATAATTTATTTATTTTTCGGTCTCTACATCGATTTTTCCAGTTTTAATTTCTTAGAAATGGTTATATAATTATTTGTTTATCCCTGATATTTCTATTAATTCTTCCTTTTTTTTTTCATGTTCCTGTGTTGAAGCAGGGTTCAGTGTTGATTAAGTTTTCAGTATTTTGCGTTTAAATTCGTTTAGGGGACTCTCTTTGAGTATATTTTTCAAGGTTTACCCGTCCATATATTTCTAGCATCATGATATCAGACAACCAGTATTCAAACAATAAAAATAAAAATTGATTTTTTGGCAAGTCTTTCACTAATATCTAATCCAGTGTATTCTGTCCTGATCTTCATATTTCTTTTTCTATAATCCTTTTGCGTAGTATTATTTTTTAAATAACAGTGAATTACTTTTTTGTTTTCTCTGATCCATTTTTCCTTTGATGTATGTCAGATGCATTGTTATTTCGGTCTTTGAGTAACTGAAATACGAAAAACCAACATTCGCATGTTGCCATTCGGACCCTCCTTTGCTGGCAATCAGGAGAGTACCTGTACATTGAGACACCGAGATTTATTTTCTACGTCCGACATTGACTCAGATGCGGATTTGTCACTTTTTATGCGTTATATATACATATTTACCAACCCCTCCACCCGGGCAGGATATGACACAAGGTCAATTTTAAGCGGAATTTAACAGGTTTGAATTCAGACTTTTCCTTCTCCTAGACTAGTTGCCTCACCAAGGCTGAAGAACCTAGTCTGCCCTACTATTTACCCATAGCTGGAGGGAGAATAATTGGATTCATATCTTTCCCAAGGGTATTAGCGCTATGTGAAATGCAATCAGTCTCGTCCAGGATTTGAACTCGTGTCACCATGTCCATTTCCTACGACGATAACCATTACACTACGGACATTATGCGTTGTATATTGTTGGTATAAAAGACTCAGGATTTGATATTTATCTGTGCTACTCTCACTGATGTGATCTCGTACTCAAACAAGAAATGCAGCAATTAAGCGGGAAATTGTGGAGGTATAATACAGGGTGGAACGATAAAATTGTCGTCCTAAAAAAAACACTACAGCTTTATTTTAAAACTTTCATCGAAAAAATCAATTCACGTAACTTGATTATGTAGTCGCACTGACATCTATTCAATGTAGCCGACTTTAGCCTCAATCACCGCCTCGATACGGATCCGGAACTGGGAGCCTGCCTTTTCCACAAGCGCCGGCGGGAGCTCAGCAAATTCCCGGCGGATGGCGTCAATCAGGCTGGCTTTGCTGTTGTGAGAGGTTATGTTGGTGATGTTCTCAACGTATGACCAAACGAAATAGTCCAGCGGATTCAGGTCGAGGAAGGAGAAGGGCTACTGAGAGAAGGGTACAAAGTCGTAGCACTCCTTCTGAAGTCAAGCCTGGGTCTCTTTGGACTTGTCGGCCAGGATCTGCCACCGGCCTTCTAATTGAACCAGGGGATCACCACACTCTTCAGCACATCCAGGTACACTTTGGTATTGATTTTCAAGCCGACTTCAAAGATGTGAGGTGGCATGATGTGACCCTCACTTGAAACCACACCAAAGACCATAACCGTGGCTGGAAACTTTGTTTGCATCACCCTGGGCACGTCCCTGTTATCAGCAATCCAGATTTTCATTTTGAGGGTGCTGGCAATAGTCCTGTTGTCATAAGTTGGATCGGTAGAGAGCATGAGTTGTACAGCGGCGCATCTCCAATCTCGTTCGTTGAACATTGTGTCACTGTCAGACTTGTTACAAGGCTACTATCACTCTTGAGATTTGTACACAACTGACCAACTAGTGTTGTTTTTTTACCTTTTGACGCGGCCAAAAATGCCATTCCAAGATGATGCACCGGAAGGAAGTGACACATTCTAATGGCAGTTATGAGAGGAAATCGCGTGGGCGGAAATTGGCTAATGAAATGGGACGAGGTAAAAAGAAAATCCCATTATACTCTCATAGACTGACGCACCGGAAGAGAGTGACTTCTGAACTGCATGACAGCTGTTTCCGCTCGATGACGATCACACAGGCCATTCCAAAGATAGCGGAAGTGACACATCCCGATCGCCAGATATCGGAAGAAATTGTGAAAGCGTGGAGGCGTGTCCATATCACCGTGTGGGAGTTTGAAGGTAATATAAGGCCGACGAATTGAACAGAAGGACAGGCGAGTAGAATTGAAGAAGGAGGTAGACGAGATGTACTATGGAAAGCCAGCATCCAGCAGAGTGGACTCCAGGGCTCCGGTTGAGCAGCCCTGGAGAACGAGAAAGACACAACGTTGACAGCCATAATTTTGGGGTCAAAATATTTCAGTTATGTTCGGTCTCCAGCTCCCTCTTACAGTAAAACCCCAGACAACCTTTTCGAACCCTTGCAATAAAGTGAGAGGTAAATATTTTGTTAAAAAGTCTTCCTGCGTCTTTGTCATTGCGTCTGTCTTTATCATTGCGTGCGTCTTTATTATTGTGTCATTATGATACGGCACATGACAATGTAACACTAGTAGATGGTATGAAACAAAAGAAGAAAACCGGTTTTCATTAAACAGAAATGGAATCATGTCGTCTTTTCTAGGGCGACAATTTTATCGTTCAATCCTGTAATTGCAAATTGTTTACTATTCAAATTTTTCTGTTCTTTTACTAATTTTCCATGTTCTCTTTTGTTTAAAAAAAACAAAAAAAAAAACAAACAAAGACCCTTTTCAGAGTAAAGCATACAATATCTTAAAAATATTCATAATCGAGCAAGTATTTTAGCATATCAATGAAGATAACAATTTCATGAAGTCCGTAAAACATGTTTTCCTGCCTTTTCCTAATCCAATATTTTTGTAGCATATCCACATAGGTCCAAGAGATCGACCAAGATATGAATATGTGAAATAGACATAGGGAATCCGAAAAAAGCACGTATTTGGTTCAAGTACGAAACTTTTTATTACCTTCTTTTAGTTTAAGGTTTTTCAACATGAGGAGAGAGAGAGAGAGAGAGAGAGAGGGAGAGAGAGAGAGAGAATTTCTTTCTATGCTGACTTTTCCATCTGACCCCACCACGTGCGGCACATTTCGTAGACCCCAACTGGTCTCGCTGAGGCGAGACCAAAAATCGACCACCTCTCTCTAATGACAGATCTCAAACTGCTTTTTTCAAATTCCCCAAATCCTCAGCACTTCCGGGTATGACGTCATTCACGTCACTGGTCCTGTTTTCTATCTGGGGTTTTTATTGTGACATCTCTGATTGTCACATCCGCCCCGCATGCACGTGAAAACCTGTGCTCAATGTGTGCACCTAACTAACCCATGCACTAAGGGAATGGTTCTCAGCCTAACTAAACCGAAAGGCAAGCTATATAAAACGAAATCCCTTCGCAATTAAATTTTATTTTCACTCTCGGCCTCGATTCCAGTGTTGTAGTCTCATGTCCTTTCTTAATCATTATTATTATCCCACTTTTAAGTTTTTCCCATTTGTGTTAGCTGATGGTCTTCCGCTGGTGTCTAAGTGAGAGCTAGTCTCCTCACGTCTGCAGTATTCTTTAGTTTGGTTGGTCAAGTTTGGTCCACCAATTTCCAGCTCATTCATCCACCTTTTCCAAGCTTTTGATAGCCGTTGCAATTGCTCTAATTACAATGAGTATCACCTTCAATTTCATATTCCATAGCGTTCTAAAGTCTCTGAAAAGATCAAGTACTTTTCTCTCATTTTGTTTTCCTTGATTTTCAACCTCCTGTTTTACTGCAACGAAAAAGATTGTTTAGCGGCAAATTCTCTTTTTTTTTTGTTTGTTAACTATCACAAGTTAATATCTTCTGGGCGGGATTAGGTAATCTGTTTCTTTCTCAAAATCCCAGAGGATTTTACGAGGCTCGTTTTCTCGGAGGAATTATAATTTATACATATTGGTAATATGGTCAAATTTCAGATTATTGTACAATTTCCAGTGGATTACTTTCTTCACCCAGTCGACTCTACTCTTAAAAGTTTTTTTTGCGTTAGTTTGTTACATTGGCTTAATATATGATGTATGATTCCGTCTCTATCACCAATGTTTATTGTACATCTATTCATTTATTTATTTATTTACTGATGTAGTTACTTACTCGATACTATATAACAGAGACAAAACGAATGATGTTTCTAAATCTGGAATGGGTACTGAAACTATTTAATTCTATATGAATCATAAAGATTTGATTGGAATACTATGACTTTGTTCAAACATGATTATCGATTGATACAAAGATTTTCAACCTCTAAAACTATTGTTTGGTTGGTTGGTTGGTTGGTTAGGTTTTATGGCATGCCAACATTTAAAGGTTATTTAATGCCAAATCCATTTTCATACAAATAAATAGTTCTGTTTGCAAACAATTCAGCTTAGCATACGTACACAGTTTAATTGTCAAAAACATTTCTCTTTCAAGCTATTCAGTCAATTCTTATTCAAACAATTCAATTTAGTATGAGAATACTTTTTATTTAAACGTGAAAACAGTTCTATTTAAACAGTTAAATTTAGCGTAAGTACGTAATTTGAATGAAAAGACAGTTCTATTTCAAGCAATTTAGTTTAGCATTAGTACGAAGATTAAATATCAAAACAGTTCTATTTCAAACAATTCAATTTAGCTTCAAACAATTCAGAGTAGCATAAGTATGCAGTTTACTTCTATTTGGCCCATAATTAGGAACTATCACCTGCTACTACTTTGGGCCAGAGTGGACCTGGGATCGATGGAATTGAAGGGGTACTCCGCATTCCCCAAAGCTCCTGCAATAATGGAACCTCACCATCATATTGTTTAATGTCATATCCAGGATACTCGTTCGTGGTGAGTCTTACTACTCAGCAGAGAAGCAGTCGATGTATTTTACAGCCATAGCCGTGTGAGCAAGCCTTGAAAACGATTTGTGTCAGTAAAATTTGGCTAGATCATCTGTTTATAGTCTTGTAACTCTTATCGATGTATTTGGAACGTGGTTTGTTTATTTTTTTAAGTGAGGTTTTACATATTAATATAATTTAGTGACTGTTATTTCTGATTTTTTTTTCTTTTACTGCGGCAATAATTTAATACTTATTTCATTTATTCATATTTTATTTTCTTTATACCTCATAGTCTAGTTGTCTCGTAATAATCTTGCACTTCTTTGTAGTCTTGTGATCTATATTCTAATCTGATTTCCCAAGTGTTTTTCTTATTCCTATTAACTTTGGTCGATCTTTTTTTAATTCTGAACTTTTCTACCACTGTATTTGCATAACGAATGTTAGGTCATTCAGGTCTATGATTTCATGTCTTTCGAAGTTTCTTTTGGCAATGTATGTTCGTTCTCATATTTAGCTTTTATCAGTTCTTGACTACTTAAAAATATTATTGTTTTAATCTTTTCCTTCATCATTGATATTTGATTTTATTTTCTTATGAGAGCGATTGTTTCTTTATTCTGTCTTTCTTTAACTCTTTTAGTCCAGTACACTGATATATTGGTGATATCTTTATTCACTTCAAAAGTTCCACCGGTTTACCGGTGCGGAGATTGCTGATCTTAAATTTTTAGGAATTTAGATTCAGAGCTCCGTGCAAAAAGGTTTAAATCAACTTTCAGAGTTCTTAATCTTCCCTATTTATGCTTGCTAGTTTTAGACACTTATATTCCTTATGCTGCTTTCAAAAAAGCTTCTGTCAACTTTAAGAAAAACCAAAGCTTTTATACTTTTTAGATCATTGCCATTTCCTTTTGTTTGTTTCGGTTGGGTTTTATGGTACGTGGTGCATTCAATAAGTTTCTTGACTTTTTTGTACAGCCATTTAAAATTGCCGTAGACTCTTGATAATTCAGTATGTTATTGCTATACATATTATGAGATGACAGACCAATTTTTATGTTTTCAGGTTCAAATGAACAGTTACAGCACTAATTGGAATACACCCTACTGAACCCTGATTGTCTCAGCAGGTGAATTTCAAAAATGCAATCTGGACGTGAGGATACTTTAGAAGAACGACATGCCAAAAAACTTTTAAAATTTGGAAAAAAAATGCCACAGAAACGTATGGAATGCTTCAGACTGCTTTCGGACAATCTTACATGAATCGAGCATCAGTTTTTGAGTGGCAGAAGATATTCAAGGAAGGCAGGGAGTCTGTGAGGGATGATGAGAAGTGAGGAAGGAGTAAGTAAGTCAATACCCCAGTGTTGATTCGCCAAAGGGTTAGGGATACTATGTTGAGGTTTTATGGGAGTTCAGGAAGAGATTTTGTCAGAAGAGGGCAGCACTCTTCAAATCGGGTCAGTGGCATTTCTACCAGGTCATTGGATCAGTCCACAACTCCATCCTGGTCACAGACTATTTGACCAAGGTGGACATCAAGCCGGTTCCCCAGCCTCCCTATAGTCGAGACCTTGCTCCCTGTGACTTTTAGTTATTCCCTAAGCTCAGAGGCTTTTTGCTATGAGACAATTGAGGAGAAGAAAGAGGCTTTGGCGAAGGTCATTGTCACGCTCACACAAGTGTACTTCCATGGGGCATTCCAGACGTTGTTGGAACAATAAAAAAAGTGCAGTGCAGCCGGAAGAGATTACTTCGAAGGGGACTAGAGTTTCGTGTGTATACTATCAATAAAAGAGCCCATACGAAAAAAAACTGGAAACTTATTTAATGATCCTCTTATATCAACCATTGTAGATTATTTAATGCCAAATCTTGTTTATACTTATATATTGAATATGTACATTATTTGTTAACATATTTTGTTGATAGTATTCTTAAACGGGCTAAAGGTCTTTTTTGCACACAGTTAAATGGTTTCAAGTATTGCTATATAAGTAAGTAAAGTTAGCGACGGTAGTCGAGGGCAACCAGAAGACTCCCTTTTCGATAGCTACCACACCGAGGTGTCGGGGAGAGCGCTACTCATCCTCTGGATTGCTCCATTACACTCTCGATCCCTACCTTATATTGCTGAGTGTTAAGCAAGGAGGCATCAAGTACTACATTTTAAAATCTTTGGTATAATGCCACCTGGGATTAAACCCAGGTCTCCCGGACCATTGGCGATCCACACAACCAATGAGCCGGTTATAATTGCTATATAACACTCACAATTTAACATCAGTCATTTTGTAGCATAAGACCAAAAAATTATCAAAACATTGTGTCTAAAAGAAATGAATTCACAGAAAAGAAACACTCAAAACTTGAATCGCAAGGAAGAAAATAGTAGTTGCTTTTATTCTTGGGGATTACAGCGGACTGTTATTAAAAAGTTCGTTCAATAGCATTCTCCCCACCTTCCCTTTAATTTTTTGTCGCTATCAAACGTCTTCTTTCTGTATCACTCTTTCCCATCACGGACTTCAGCTGGCGTTTTAGAAAAGGTTCACCTTCCTCTTCTTGGCGATGACGGCAGCCTTGTTATCATCGGCCTGTTGATACTAATCATATCAGTCGAGTTGCTATGACAGGCTGAGGTATGACATGGGTCTGGGCGTGGGTCTCTATTGAAATCTGTTTGGAAACCTGTCTTGAACTCCAAAAATCTCGCTGCTTGATTTTCTTATATACCGATTTGATGGATCAATTCAAAGGTTCCCGAAGGTTCGATGATCACCAGTGGAACAGTAATGCAACACGTAAAAGTTCACGCGTGATTATATTAAAATCACGCTTGAACTCTACAGGTCACTCTGCCTGCACGAGAGAGGTTCGTGACATTTTTGATCGTCAGACCTTTGTACCCAATGACTGCTGACAGCTGATGTGCTCGAATGTTCTTTAACCTTGAGACCGCTGCAATCTAATGACAGCACCCGTCCGTAATTTAACAATTTGTTTGCCCGGTTTGTGCTATTTGACGCATTGATAGGACCCTATTAGGAAATACCGCCCTGGATCAGAGTGCACCTGGGAGTGATAGCCATAAAGTAGTACTCAACTACTTTGGAGGTGCCCGTGGTGTAATGGTTATCGTCGTAGGAAATGGACACGTCGACACGAGTTCAGATCCTGGGCGAGACTGATTGCATTTCACATAGCACTAATACCCTTGGGAAATGTATGAATCCAATTTTTCTCCCTCCAGCTATAGGTAAACAGTTGGGAAGACAAGGAGAAGGAAAACTCTGAACTGAAACCTGTTAAACTCCGCTTAAAAATTGACCTTGTGTCATATCCTGCACGAGCGGAGGGGTTGGTAAATATGATAAAGTAATACTCAACATTCACCAAATCCCTAAACCTGGAGCCTCGCCATTTAACAGTTTGATGTCATATTCAGGACACTACACACAAAACTCCTCCTATATAAGCACACACACACACACACACACACACACACACACACACACACACAGAGTCACATACAGACATACCCACAGATGAACATATGCACACACGCTTATGCTGTAATGTATAACGAGATATGGTAGGTCTAAGTTATAAAGAGAACAAGAAGCTAATTTTTGAGAGACAGAGAGAGAGAGAGAGAGAATGATAAGAGGACCAAAATGCAAGCTGACCTCTGAATGACCCAGGCTAAAACGCTGGTTGTAGGTCAGCCAGTTAATGGTGAATGAAACCGGTAATTATACATGACTCGAAAAAAGGTTAGTTAGCAACCGCACGAAAAGCGGTAATGACGCAATTGGACATTAGCCAAGACAATGTGAAGATAATCAAAGAATTGGAGACCGGAAGCACAGTGTTGAGGATAAACCCCTTTGAGGAAGGACGTGTGAGACTTAGAAGATGAAACGCGCAAGAAAATTCGAGGTTTATGGGTGGTGACTATCTAGTGTAATGGTTAAAACGCTGGACTGCAGAATGTTTGTAATGCGAGTTCGAACTCCAGTCGCGCTATTACGTTCACTTTCGAACAAATACCCTTTGGAAACATATGAACCCTCAGATCCTCTTAGCTATGGGTTAAATAGTATAAAACATGTTCTCGGAGAATGGCTTTAGCATTAAATAACCTACAAAGGTTGATATGACATTGAACGAAGTAACCAAACCAAACCAAACCAATCAAGGTTCATGTCCTCTCTCTCTCTCTAATTTGTGGCTTTCTTTGCCCAGCTAAGGTGGCCGACCCAGTTTTCATACTCGGGTTGTTCTCCCGATAGCTATTTAAAAATTTTAATAGCGAATATTTTTTTATGTGAGAGAACTAAGACAGAGTTTTATGTGTTCGTCAACTCTTTTCAAGGTGAGTTTACAACAGGGTCTGAGTACTACTTAAGACATAACCATGCAGCCATGAATACGTTCGAGCACGTGATGGTATAACCGTGTATTTGGTGCGTACTATACGGTGCAGTAACTTTTCAACGTTCTTTTTGGTACCGTTTTGCTACATAATTTGAAATGTAACTGGCACCCGGAGTTAAAATCATGGACGAGGTTGTTAATATTTTCCTATAGTGCTTATCCCTTTGTGAAAGGTATTAATCAAACTATTCTTTCCCCACACTCTGCTAGTAAGGCAAATCGTGTTCTTTAATTTTACTCTACCAACCGGTCTAGAAGAAAGAAAATTTAATTCAAAACTGTTAAACTCACATAAAAAATGACCAAATTTCGTATCCCGCTTCGAGGGCTATGTAAATACATATATACACAGTATATCATGAAAAAATAAGATGGATTGTGACATGACAAAAGAATATCGACTTTTGTCTCGTAAAATCAACGCATCCCCGAGCCATGGTTATGAAATTGAAACAAAAAAGATGCTTATGTTCTACTTAAAATCAAGAAGGCAAATTTAATTGACACCGATAAAGCGCAAATTATTATTCCCAGAAGACTATATCAGTGCAAAAGGGCTATGATTGTCCAATAAATATGTTTTGTTGTCAGGAGTACCTTTCTGTCGTGGTTTACGGAGGATTATTTACTATCAAGGAACAAGTTATAAAATCATTAAACCAATCAGAATGAAAACGAAATATGGGAAAAATAAAAAAAAATTGCATATTGCTTAAATCATAGCGAAGTAAATAATTTGGACCAACATAAGGAATTTCACTTGTGTATTGGTTTGTGAAGAAATTGTGCTACAGTAACTATTGTGCATCAATGAAATCAGTTTTAATCCCAAGCACGATTCGGGAAAGAAACTTGAATCAATGAACGAACATCACGAGATATGATTAACCTTATTTACGGCTGAAATATGGCGGGTGGAAAGTTACGAATTCATATTTAAGTGATTCAAGGGTTAGCACGAGGATGCATTGTAGTAAAATACAATGGCATAATCTATTTTGTTTTCTGGAGATGTTCTGCTCAGAGATGTATATGTAAGATAGGTCATGTACTAATCAAGTCAACAGCATTGAGAACTCATTTCTGACAACAATCTTCTCTGGTTATATTGCGATCTTTTCTGAAGATAATGAGTCATATACAACTAAAAAAGCCAGTGTCCTTAGCCAACACAGATAGTATGTGTCACAAGGTTAATTTTTCAGCAAGGCTAGATTCAGATTTCTTCCTTTTCGAGAATGATAGTCTAAGCGTGACTCAAATATATATATATATATATATATATACGTATATATATATCAATAAAAAATGAATAAATCCACAAGTTAATCTGGTTTCAAATTTCATATTTTTTTGTTTCTTCTCATGTTTCTGACGTCTTAAGAAAATTAATTATGTATTTGAACGCTCCTCTTTGATTTTATAATGATAATTGTTTTGATAAAGTTGTGGTACTTTTTAATTCGCGGATTTGTGTCTCTGAATGTCCAATTGGAGTTAATCCTATTTACACAACCCCTCCGCTCGGGCAGGATATGACACAAGGTCAATTTTTAAGCGGAGTTTAACAGGTTTCGATTCAGAACGAAGAAGACGTATTTGAACTCAGGAGCCAAGTGGAAGAAATATGTCAATATTGGTCAGTATGTCTTTAATTCCAATTTAAAATGCTGAATTTTACAAAATGTTATGCTGTATTTTGTTTGTAAAATAATGCTTAAACTATGCGTTTTAAATGTAAAGGCACGCTTACTCTACTGTAAAGCCAATTTGATATTAAGCCTATCCACATGTCAGCGAACAAGGCAGAATGTTTTTAAATATCTTCTATCGAATAATTTAAAAATTCGTAAAGAAAGCCCTAACAGTAGTTAAGAAGAAAAAGCCTAGAATGCTACTACAGCCCCCCCCCCTCAGAAAAGGAAAAAGAAAAAAAAACAAAAAAAAAAAAAAAAAAAAAACCAACAAAAACGAATTGTCCCCTTCACCCCACTAGACCGCCCCCAAAGCTACCTAAAATATCAGTAGTAAATAAAAGTCCCAACGAAGAAGACGTATTTGAACTCAGGAGCCAAGTGGAAGAAATATGTCAATATTG
>OY757904.1:24948791-25016291 GCA_963585895.1 Sepioteuthis lessoniana
CGTCCTTATAAACAAGAAATGGAAGAATAGTGCATTGAATTGCGAGGCATACTCCTCTTTTGAGGGTGTGTCCACCGATCACCGAATAGTCACAGCGAAAATACGGTTAAGCCTACGAAAAAACGACAAACGAACAGCGACCACCAAACACTATGACTGGGCCCTATTAAACAACAAAGATGTCAGAGATAAATACGTATTAGAATTGAGAAACAGATTCGAAACACTACAAGAAAAGACGGAAAAAAGTACACCAAACGACGAATACGAAAATTTTGTCAATGCACACCTTGAGGCAGCAGCAAAATGCATTCCAACAAAAATTAAAACTAAATATAGAGTCCCATGGGAAACCTTAGCGGTGAGAGAAAAACGTGCACTAGTGAAAACAGCCTCCAAAAACTATCGAAAAAACCCAACAAACACAAATGCCTTAAAACTAAAAACGGCACAATATCAATTAGCAGACATATATATAAAGGAACAGACAGAATACATTCAAAATCAGATAGATAAGATCAGAGACTCGGTAGAAGATAGACAATCTAGAATTGCCTGGCAAACAATAAACGAAGTGAGCAGAAGAAAGAACACAACCAAAGCAAAACTTAAAGCAGCAAACCAACAAGAAAGAATAAAACTGTGGAAACAGCACTTCGAAAACTTACTTGGAAACCCACCAAAAATAACGCATGAACCAATCACCAGAATAATTAGCAAACAATTAGACATTAAACTTGGACCGTTCACACAAGGAGAACTCGACTCGGTTCTCAGAAAAATTAAAAATAGGAAAGCTGCAGGACTGGACGAAATTCCCCCGGAAGTATGGAAGACCAGACAATTCGACGACATACTGCTCCGACACTGCAACGCAGTATACAATCAAAATCCGATAGATAGATGGACGAAGGGATGCATACTCCCCTTCCCTAAAAAGGGAGACCTCGGATTAGCCAAAAACTACCGAGGCATAACACTTACATCCATAGCTGCCAAAATCTACAATGCCCTACTACGAAACCGCATAGAACCCAAAATCGACAACATACTTAGAAAAAACCAAAATGGCTTCCGAAGAAATAGATCTACGACCTCACAAATACTAACCATCCGCAGAATCCTTGAGGGTGTACGGGCAAAGAACCTACAAGCGACATTAATATTTGTCGACTTTACCAAGGCTTTCGACTCCATTCACAGAGGAAAGATGGAACAAATCCTACTAGCGTACGGCATACCTAAAGAAACCGTAGCGGCAATAACGATTCTCTATAGAAACACTAAAGTAAAAGTACGATCACCAGATGGAGACACAGAATACTTCGACATTGTAGCAGGAGTACTACAAGGGGACACGCTGGCTCCGTATCTCTTTATCATTTGTCTAGACTACGTACTTAGAACATCGATTGACAAAATCAAAGAGAATGGCTTCGAACTGACGAAGAAAAGAAGCAGAAGATATCCCGCAACAACAATTACCGACGCCGACTACGCCGATGACATAGCGATACTGGCAAATACACCTGACCAAGCCGAAACACTTCTGCATAGCCTGGAACGAGCAGCAGCAAGCATAGGCCTCCATGTTAATGCACACAAAACGGAATATATGTGCTATAACCAAACAGGGGACATCTCCACTCTAGAAGGAACCCCTCTTAAACTAGTAGACAAATTCACGTACCTAGGAAGCAGCGTCGAATCAACCGAAAAGGACATCGAAACGAGGATAACGAAAGCATGGACAGCTATCAATAGGCTATCGACTATATGGAAATCAGACCTAACCGATAAAATGAAACGCAGTTTCTTCCAGGCAGCGGTCACATCGATACTGCTATATGGATGCACTACATGGACGCTAACAAAACGGCTGGAGAAGAAACTAGATGGCAATTACACAAGAATGCTGCGTGCAATCCTCAACAAGTCCTGGCAGCAACACCCCACAAGACACCAACTGTACGGACACCTGCCCCCTATCACGAAATCTATTCAAGTTAGGCGAACCAGACATGCAGGACATTGCTGGAGAAGCAGAGATGAACTCATAAGAGATGTACTCTTATGGATCCCCACACACGGCCGCGCAAAAGCAGGACGACCAACACGAACGTACATTCAGCAGCTATGTGAGGATACAGGTTGTTGTCCTGAAGACCTACCTAGGGCGATGAACGATAGGGAGGAGTGGCGAGAGAGGGTCAGGGATATCCGTGCTGCCAGCACGATATGATGATGATGATGAATTGGATTCATACCTTTCCCAAGGGTATTAGTGCTATGTGAAATGCAATAAGTCTCTTCCAGGATTTGAACTCGTGTCACCGTGTTCATTTCCTGCGACGATAACCATTACACCACGGGCACCTCCAATTGGAGTTAATAGACTGTAACAACTTTTGGCAACTGCTGGTGTGTTTATTTTTTGTGTGTTCATCAATGAATTTCTATGAATCTGTGTGTATACGTGAATGTTACTATTTATGTATAAGTATTAATTTGTTTTTTTTTTATTTATTTATTACTCTTCTTCCACTAGATATCCTACGATAGTTGATATTCCATGAAACACAATGAACAACTATCCCTCCACTCTTATTGATTCTATTAATGCTTTTGTGTGTGTATAATAAGTTTCTCTTTAATGTATGTGTAATTTTATTTATGAAGGTCGTTTCTTTCTGTTATTTTGAGCAATGTGTGGTCGCCAGTTTGCTATGATGGCATTTTTTTGTCATTACAGCATATGTAAAGGAATTCGACATAGTTTTCTGTTTTCTGATAATTTAATGTTACTCTTGTGTAAGGACACACTATTTTTTTAGAGCTTCAGTCAATCCTAGTATACTTTTTTACATTACAATTGCAACATGCGATAACGTAGACTTTTCATTTGAATTGCAACTTAATTTTTTTTTTATATATTATTAATGTTGTTTTTGGGTATTGGGAAGTATAATTTTTCTTTTTAGTATTATATTATATACTCAACTTCTCTTATTCTCTCCTCTTGTGTCACCTTGAGTTGCAGATAAGGTATGTGTTGAAATTTTACTGAGTTATTTTAAAGATTTTTTATTCATCTATTGTATTTAAATTCTGTCATTATTTTATGTTGTTTGAAATTTTTATTATTTCTGTGAATAATTCATTGCTATGTTTTATTTAGGGGGTTGTAGTTCTTTTCGTGTATTCACATAGCAGTATCGACTCTCTGCTATATGGATGCACTACATGGACGTTAACAAAACGTATGGAGAAAAAGATTGACGACAATTACACAAGAGTAATATTGAACAAGTTTTATAGGCAACACTCCACAAAACAGCAGCTGTACGGCCACGTACCACCCATCAAATATTATCAATGTTAGCGAATCAGACATGCAAGATAGTGCAGGAGAAGTAAGGACGAATTCATGAGCGATATACTCCTGTGGATCCCTTCACATGGACGAGGAAAGGCTGAACGACATACTAGAACCTATATACAACATCTCTATTCTGATACAGGATATGTTGTATACTCATATACATGCAGATATATGCAGAAAGATAATGACGACTGCAATTAACGAACGAACACACTTCTTTATAAAAATATACCTCTCACACCTTATTCGAAAGGGTTGATGTTTCTTCTGTGTGTGAGGTGAGTTGGAGGCGAAGACAGACTGCCACATATTAACCCCAAGTTCCTTTGACCATAGCAGCCCTTCTTTCGCATTCTGGCTGGGCTGCTCAACCGTGGGTCCCGAGGGCGCAAGCCCTCTGTCTGGAGCTCGTTCTCACTCCGACATCTTATCTCCAACTGGAACTGCAACTCAAACTCAAACTGACCCAACACGTCTGGGGAACCTGGTTATATAATTGTTTGATGCGCACCTACTTCCTGTGGGCGTACGCATCTGCACCGAATTCAACCACGTCCACAGGTCAAGGTGATATTCCGACATACTCGACCGGATGCACCTGTTTCTTCCGCTTATTTACACAGGTGCGTCTCTTGACTGACGGCTCATTCGAGGGCCAATATGAAACAGATATAACCTTGAAGATCTTCCGGGAGTGAAAGACGATAAAGACAGTTGGTAAAAGAGGGTCAGGGAGATCTGTACTGGCAGCGCAACATAATGATGATGTAGCTTTGTTAATGGTATTTTTCTGCGAATTCAAATCCTTTTTTTATCATTGTTATCTCCTCTGGTCAAGGATTATCAGCAATTCTTCTGGGCGAGTTTTTCTGAGATTTTATTAACTACCACGGTACATAATCTACGTAATAGAGACAAAAGAATATATTTCATGTAGTTTTGGGGGCTGTGACTTAAGACATGGATGTATTGTTGGATGTCTGAGTGATCGTGGCAAATGTCTTTGATAATTAGGTCATTTTCGTTTTTATGAGTATGTCTAAAAATAGTAGTTCTTTAAATCTGTGCTCCATGGTAAATTTTCTTTTAGGGTGTAGGTTTCAGGGTAAGTAATATAAAAACTTAATGGTGCTCCAAAATACGAAGCAATTATCTTTGTATTTTTCTCTGATCTAATAAATATTGTTTTTGTTTTTTTTATTGCTGTTGTATTTTTACGTATCATTTCATAAAGATTTTCTTATTACTATGCTGAGGTTAGGGTGGCGTATGTTGATGCCATGTTAGTTCCTATAGTTGTTCCTAGGGTTAGATGTAATTTATGTAATTGAATCAGAAGTTATTATTTACTATTAGTACAATGCTATCTGTGAAATTTCTTTTTGTTAAATATTGGGTATAGTGTTTCAGGGTATTTTTCTATCCAAAATGAGATGGCTTTTTTTCCAAATTCACGTGGAATATTACAACAGGTTTGCTCCAACAAATGTAACATGAGTGGGTCGGAATCAGATTTTGTTGTATGAGTATTAAAACGTGAATGACGTCTCTAAAATTACTTTTTTCTGGTTTAGAAATGAATGAAGTAAAAAGTCTATTAGTTTGCTGTGTTCATTTGTGGGGCCTGAGAGACCTACTTCTATGGGTGTAAGTTTGAGGTCATTAGGGTTTGGAATTTCTATGCAATCAAATTTTTGTGTTTCTTCATATAATTTTATTTTCCTTGGACTTGTAAAAATTGCTGGTATTTGGATGTTGTTTCGGAATCTTCTCTTTTTTAGTTAGTGTTTCATTGTGTGTTTTACGGAATTTTGTTGTGTTTTAATTGATATTATTGCCTGTGTTTGTATTAGTTAATTTCTAATTATTTTATTGTTTCTCTTATTATTTTCTGGATTTCAGTTCTGCAATATTTTTATTGCCTACGGCACTTTCCTTGTCGGCTTCTTTTATAAATACATTTTCATTTCCCTGTATATTTTCAGGCATGTCTTTGTTTGTATGAGAATTTTCTATGTGTACTTTCTTTCTTTAAGGTTAATATTCCATAGTTTTTCAAAAAAAGTTCACTATTGTTATGTTTGTTAGCGAAGAATATGCATTTTGTTTACTAAGGAGTAATTTGCATTTACTGTTAGATTATTCATTTTTGACCATTTTTTTCATATTCTTTGTGGTCTTTTTTAATTTAACTATATTGCTTTTTTGAGTGAGTAACATTTTATACTTAGTTTTTGTAAGATAATTTATTTTTTTGTTCAATTTGTATATTGAGAGATTTGTAATATTCAATTTTCTGTTAGTTTTGTTTGATATGTTACTTAGACTAGTCTTTTTGTTCGGATTGGGTTATGCAAAAATGGTTTCTGTTTGTATTGCTAAAAAAGGGATTATTTTTGATTTGCTAAAATGATTTCTGTTTGTCTGGCTAAAAATGGTTTCTGTTTGTCTTGCCAAAAATGGTTTCTGTTTTTATGGCTGAAATTGGTTTCTCTTTGTATTGCCAAAAATGGTTTCTGTTTGTATCGCTAACACTGGTTTAGGTTTGTATGGCTAAAAGAGGGTTTATTTTTGAATTGCTAAAATGGTTTCTGTTTGTCTGGCCAAAAATGGTTTCTGCTTGTATGGCTAAAACTGGTTTCTGTTTGTCTGGCTAAAAAGGGTTTATTTTTGAATTATTACAATGGTTTCTGTTTGTATTGCTAAAACTGGTTTCTGTTTGTATGGCTAAAAAGGGTTTATTTTTGAATTGTTAAAATGGTTTCTGTTTGTCTAACTATTAATGGTTTCTATTTGTATAGCTTAAACTGGTTTCTGTTTGTATGGCTAAAAATGATTTCTATTGGCATTGCCTAAAAATGGTTTCTGTTGGCATTGCCTAAAAATGGTTTCTGTTGGCATTGCCTAAAAATGGTTTTGTTTTTTTTGCCTACAATATATTTTCTGTTTGCATTGCCTAAAAATGATATCTGTTTGTGTGGCTAAAATGGTTTCTGTTGTCATTGCCTAAAGTGGTTTTGTTTAAGTGCCTAAAAGATATTTTCTAATTATAGCGCCTAAAAATGGTTTCTGTTTGTATTGCTGTGGATATAAGTTGTGGTTGGTCCAATTTTTTGAATCTAATTGCATATAAAGGGATTAGTTTATTTTTATTTTAACCAAAAACATAGTTTTTATTGGGTAGTTGTCAAATCTTGAATGCTTGGTTGGGTTAATCTATAAGTGTTTGATCCTATTTAGAGGGAATAACACAGAGGCGCACCCAGAGAAACTCACACACATACATGGAAAGAGAATTACTCAGGGAGGAAAGTTAGATTTTGTTTTCGTTTTATGGCACATCAACTATCGTAGGTTATCGTCTAAGAAGAGTGACAAAGGAAAAAAACACAAAATCACCGAAAACATATAGATATTCATGAATAGGATCACTAACACATACGCACACACACAGAACACACTCGGATAAACTGACACACACAAACAGAAACCACATCTGCAGAGGCCAAAAGTTTTCACGAATACTTAATTCCAACTAGACGTTTATAGACACAAATCCGAGAATTAAAAAGAAGTACAATCCTATTAAAACTGTCACTACTATAAAATTGAAAGAAAACGCCCAAATCCATAATTTACTTTGTAGACGAATTTAATTGTCAGAAATAAAAAGATTAATTACCGACAGTCAAATTCACCTTAATTTATACATATATATATATATATATATAGAGAGAGAGAGAGAGAGAGAGAGTGAGAGAGAGAGAGAGATAGCACAAGTAATGATCCAGAATTAATGTTTTTGACGGTGAACGAAAGAATCTTGTTGGCCAGTTTGAAAAGTGTGTACTTTCATTTAGTATTAAATAGAACTGTGCTTTCAATGAATTTGTATTGAAAAGAACTTTGCATTTATTTACTCGTGTAGAACAATATATCTCTTGATTTAGTATTCAATAAAACAGTGTATTCATTGGTTTAGTTTTAAAGAGAACAGTGTTTTCATTGAGTAGAAATGTGGTTTTATTGAGCTGATATTGAATAGAACAGTGAGTTCATTGAACTGATTCTGAATAGAAATGTGGGTTCATTTAATTAGAATTGAATAGAACAGTGTGTTCATTGATTTTGTACTAAATAAAACAGTGGCTTCATTGAATTGACATTGAATAGAATACGATATTCACTGATTTACGATTGAATAGAGCAGTGTGTTTACTGATTCAATATTGAATAGAAACTATCTTCATTCAATTGTTTTTGAATAGAACAATATGTTCATTAACTAAACCAGAAAAGCCATTGTGCGACTGACTACATAGAACGCAAAAAAATTCTAAGAGAAGCATCTGGTTACAGATTTAATATTTTCTCTCAAAATCTAGAATAAAAATAAATGATTGGTCATTATGATCCTGTCGCTCTCCGCAACCAAGCAAGCTGACATTTGTATGAGTTCAAACCTTTCTTTTCTTTTTCTTTTTTATTTCGCTACACCAAACTTAAAATGAGTAGTTCTAAAAAGACAAACAAGAACACTCTCATTATTTTTTCCATGTTTCCCCACCTTGTTCTTGAATTACAAAAAAAAATGAGTAAAAGCAAAAGCCAAAAAAAAAAATATTTCGATTAAACTCTTGATACCCGATCAATTTTTACACGCAAAATTGATATATTGTCACCGCCACCACCACCATCATCATCATCATCATCGAATTTTCTTAGTTCTATTGCTACGTATCAAAATAAGGTAACTGTCAATTCACAGCTAAATTCTGTACAGTCTTTTAGATATTACAATTAAAGTTTCTACATGCATGTTAGAATTTGCAAAGAGAGTCTTTTGGTGAATTGTATAAACAAACAGTATTAGTTCTGTTTAACTAATACTGTTTGGTGCATCCTTAATATTTACTAGAGCATCAAGTTTGGACGCCAGCTCAAGAGACGTGTATACGAAGGTCACTATTTGAAGTATCTTGGATCATCATGTGACATTGTCACATTTACCATAGTCTCTTCATTGGTTTGCTTATTAAATAGAGAAGGGGTTTCATTCATGTACTCTGAAATATTGTAAGTCTTGTATTTAAATAGCTTATCTTTCATAGAATTAAACTAACATTGTTTCTAGGACCTTTCAAAAAAGTTGTTTCTTTTACCTTCTCTGGCATATATATATTTATATATATTTCATATATATATATATTTCATTTTTCCTAATGAAATTATTGCTCTGTAATGTCTGTTACAATGAGGTGTTTCCTAGGAAAATTTAAATGTTCACTCTTGAATAGTTTTCTTGTCCTGATGGAAATTACTCCCAACTCCGGTTTAACTGGACCAAATAATACCTATATATATATATATATATATATATATATATATATATATATATATATATATATATACAATTTAGAACCTCCATCAAAGTTTTTGGGGATTCCGGAATTCAATCGTCTATTTTTAGTTTTTACACAAAACTTGAAAGGGCCATCTGATTTCCTCACATATTGCTTAGAGCAAACGGTGCATTCTTAAAACATAATGTTTTTGTTATTGTTTGATCCGACGTGAATTTCAAATATCATATTATTTGCAGAACTAATAAATGCCTCTCTATAATAGACATGTTTACAGCCGAGTATGTATAACTCTCGAATAGTTCTTATGTACAATATCAATATAAATATGAAATAGCCAGAACAAGGAACAATAGTATCCTCACTTCTGCAATGATCTCATCGTTAGTTAGTTTTATATTTTCTTAATAATTTTCATAAATCGTTCAAATTGTCTTCTTTAATGTTGGCAAAGAGCTAAACATCATGCTGGTTTTGGTGTCGATAGATTCTGAGTATATTCTTTGAGAACAATATTCAGCCCGTTATAACCATCTGTAGCGTATGCAAAATCATCAAACAAGGTCACTGTGTTAGAGTGGTTTACAATTGACTGACTCTACCTATACTGAGAATTTAGACTCTTCCCTTAAAAATGTGCCCTTGGTATGATATAAACGGCATGGTGAGGTTCCTTTTCTGAATCTGTAATGAGTGTGGAATACTCCTTCATTACCATTAGACTTTGGTACACTATGTCTCTGAGATGGTGGCATCTTTTATCGTCCAATCAAAATATAAATTTAAAAAACGTATTCGATAGTAGCATGTGCAGAAAATTATATTTTTATAAAACAGCTCCTCAAAAGATGTAAATATTAACCCATACTTTTGTGGTTTTAGCATCAAATACCCTACGAAAGTTGATATACTATTAAACGAAGAAACAAATCAAATCTATGAACCTACAATGAACGTAATTCTTTAACATGTACGTATATGATAACTTTAGACGGGTGGGGATACCATTTAAATCAACCAACGAATAATCTTACAAGTTATTGAAAAGTAAAGTTGGCGACTTTATTCGAGGGTGACTCGAAGGTTTCCTTTTCAATGGCTACTGCACCATGATGTAGGGGAGGGTGCTACTCCTTTCCTAGGACTGACACACTTTACCCTTGATCCGTGCCTACTAATGCTGAGTGTTAAGTAAGGAGGCATCAGACACCATTTTTTGAATCTTTGGTACGACTCGACATCGGATTTAACCCAGGTCTCCCGGGCCATTGGCGAACACTAATTTTGGAAAATACTGCGACTTATTTAGCGAGCCGTATCAATTTAATATACTATATTTGATTGCTTATAGGACACTGGTTATATTATATGTAAACACAATATTGTCATAGTAAATAATCCTGAGCTTCTACAAATCACAAAATTCAGGCAAAATGCGATACATTTACTGCTTATACGCACTGAGGCTGGTTAATTACGAATTCCTCTCAGTCTCTGACACATCATCAGCAGAACATATCTTACAGCCAAAAAATATGGCGAATAAAAGTGCAAAAGAAGATACCAATATGAACATTTTTTTCTTCGCTAAGAAGTTCTGATTTACATTACTGTGATCAATGCAAAAGAAATTACGACATTCCCTTACGTACACATTTCGTAGATTTTGTTATGACAACAGGATTTTTTTTCCTTTTCTTTATATTACTTGCGTTTCTATTATCGATACCTCTAATGGACAGTAGCAGACAAGTGGACTATAAGTTGAGAATATTAAGTGGTATAAAAAGTATACTATTGCGCAGGTGTCTCTTTCACAATATATAGACAACTATTAGATAAAAGCGTGTCGCCTGATTGGTGGATAAGCATCTTTTATGAATAAGAAAGTCATCATTGTATTATGTTTGAAATTTGTGTGATAACCAATGAGATGATGGTTGTTTTTAGTCCCGATTTTATATGTGTGAGAGAAATAAAATATCAATTACGAATCAGTTCTTTATTAATATTTATAAACCCGTTTGTGCTGACATCTCTTATTTCGATTGGGTTGTGGTGAAGAACTTGGAAATATCTCGAACAAAAGCCAAGGTGGTTACCAGGAAAATCAGCCGTAGATTCTCTCGAGCCGATTATATATGTAACGATTAAGACGTGCTGAATGTGTTATAAAAAAGAACGCGAAAAGATATTTAATTCTAAGTAGTGTCTATTTCGTCATATCGAATAAAAATGTTACAATTCTATTTAAAATAATTCATGATCCCAATATAAATCATTCTGTCACATCTTCAATCTTAACATTTAAATACAGATGCTCAAGGTCATGGACATTCCAATTTTCTGACAATTGCCATCAACATCCCCATTTTCCTCATCAAAACGTACCGAGTATATGCATTTCTTTTGAATCCCCCTCGACATTCATCCCTTTTGACCATTGGTTTTAGTAATTCCTCATAGCTAATGAATCTGACTCGGCGAACACTAGCGTATGCACGTGTACAAGTCTCTAGAACAGGATATCTCAAAATAGATGCTACCCATTGATATGATAATGATTTATTACTGAGACAAGCACAATGGAGCACATTTGGAACAGGTCCTTTAAAAAAAGCATCCTTTAAGCTAGAGACATCATATCAATGTTTTCTTAATTGTTATTAAATCAACTTCTAGGATATGCAATTTTTCTTAGGGTTTTTATCTCAGTAATAAATAATTATCATGTTAATGGATTGCATCTATTTTGAGGGAGTTTTAAATGATTTTGCTTCCAAATTATAGGTGATCCAAAATAATTTTCCTCCCTTGTCCAAGGCATTGTCATCTCATCATCTTGTCGTGCAACCAGCACGGATATCCCTAACTCTTTCCCTCGCCACTCCTCCCTATCGTTCATCGCAACTGGCAGGTTCTCAGGGCTATATCCCGTATCCTAACAGAGCTGCTGTATGTAGGTTCGAGGTGGTCGTCTTGCTTTAGCTCAGCCATGAGCAGGGGTCCATAGGTAAACATCACTGATGAGTTCGTCCCTGCTTCTTCAGCAGTGTCCCGCAGGTCTGGTTCGTCTAACTTTGATAGTTTTCGTGATGGGAAGTAGGTGTTCGTACAGCTGCTGTTTGTGGGATGTTGCCTCCAGGACCTGTTCAAAATTTCTCACAGCATTTTTGTGTAGTTGCTGTCAAGCTTTTTCTCCATCTGTTTAGTTAGCATCCATGTAGTGCATCCATATAGCAGTATCGACATGACCGCTGTTTGAAAGAAAATGCGTTTCATTTTATCGGTCAGGTCTGACTTCCATATGACCGATAGTCTATCGATAGCTGCCCATGTTTTTATTGGTCGCGTGTCGATGTATTTTTTTGTTGATGAGACACTACTTTAGAGGATTTATATTTGTTTTAGTATACTATTTTCAAATCTAAAACAAAAAAGAACACATCATTATTAGCAGAATTATTAGCAGTCACATGGGTTCTGTGTAAACTGAAACACTCGATAAAATTTCGCTGATGAATTTATCTTTCTTTACCAGTCGTACCTAGCGTGTCGTCCTCGATTTTTTTGTATGGATTGAGAGATCGTTTTGTAGGATTGTTTCCAGCATTAGTTCCAAACAATACATCCATGTGTTGTTACAATGTACATTTTTTTTCTTAGCGTCTTATTAAATTCTAACTGGATCAATCATACAGTTGTACTGACATAGCTACACCCGTTGTATTTTGACCTTCGGTCCGGGCAAACATAGCATTCCAAAGTGATCTACCGGAAGGAAGTGACACATTCCAATGGCAAGTAATCGAAAGATATCGTGTGGGCGGATTTGGCTGATGAAATGGGACAAGGTAAAAGCCACGATACACTGATAGACAGATGCACCCGAAGAGAGTGACCTCTGAACTGCATGACATTTATTTCCGTTTGATGACAATCAAACATGCCATTCCAAAGATTGAGTGGGCGATTGAGTGGGCGTTGAATTATTATATAACTCGGTCAAGTCAAGAAGTCAGACAGTTTGAGATCGGACGGAAATAGAGACTAGATGTGGTAGGGAAAGCCACACCCGGCCGAAGGGGCCCTCGGGACCCCCGATGGAGTTTTGGAGACCAGTTGGTGATAAGATGCAGTAAAGAAAGCCATCATCCAGCAGAGAGCTGAGCCCCTGGGCGTCCGGTTGAGCAGCTCTGTAGAACGAGAAAGACACAACGCTGACGTTCATAAGAGTGGGGGTCAATATATTGCAGTTCTGTTCGGTCTCCAACTCCCTCTCACAGTAAAACCCTTTTCGAACCCTCACAATAAAGTGAGAGGTACATATTTTTCTAAAGAAGTCATCCCTTGTCGTTATTTATTGTGCCATTATGATTTTGCTGCATATGTATATGTATTATGTGTTTGTATAGTTAATCAGGTCTGATTTCCATTTAATCGATAGCCTATTGATGGCTGTCCATGCTTTCGTTAGCCTCGTTTCGATGTCCTTTTCGGTTGATTTTACCTAACCGATAAAATGAAACACAGTTTCTTCAAGGCAGCGGTCACATTGATACTGCTATATGGATGCACTACATGGACGCTAACAAAACGGCTGGAGAAGAAACTAGATGGCAATTACACAAGAATGCTGCGTGCAATCCTGAACAAGTCCTGGCAGCAACACCCCACAAGACACCAACTGTACGGCCACCTGCCCCCTATCATGAAAACTATTCAAGTTAGACGAACCAGACATGCAGGACACTGCTGGAGAAGCAGAGATGAACTCATAAGAGATGTACTCTTATGGATCCCCACACATGGCCGCGCAAAAGCAGGGCGACCAGCTCAAACGTACATTCAGCAGCTATGTGAGGATACAGGATGTTGTCCTGAAGACCTACCTATGGCGATGAACGATAGGGAGGAGGGGCGAGAGAGGGTCAGGGATATCCGTCCTACCAGCATGATATGATGATGATGATGATAGTTAATCATGGACATGGTTATTGAGTGGCTATACAACATCCTTTGAAAGAATTCATGTGTTATTTGATCAGGGATATCAGACTTATATATGGTCGATAATCTGCCAATAGCATACCACGTTTTACCTATGTGCATGTTGAAATAGCTTTCAGTAGATGATAGATGACTACCGAAGAATATGGACTGATTTAACTACAGATCTTGCCTTTTAATAAGTCGTGGGCATAATCTTGATTAAAACACAGGGACTCTGTATGCCATTAATCTCGCTCTCCTAGACATAAAATTTGTATGGTTAACTAATTCTTCTACAAAAATAGCCACAATGATAATGAGGCCCAGTCGACTGAGGTTGTAGAATAAACCGACTGCATCTTTGCAGATTGTTGAGACCCCCCACCCCGACAAGTGTCTTGGATATGATATCAAACAATCTGATTGTGAGGCTCCAGTAATACTGGAGCTTTGTGGAATGAGGAGATCTCCTTCAGTGCCATCTCTCCCAGATGCACTCTGACTCGGAGTGGTAGCAACTTACAGTATCTTCTCTATCGGTCAAAGAGAACTGTTTGACATTTAAACGGAGTGCAAACAAATGACTAATGCTAAATTGAATTTTTTGAAATAGAACTGTTTAATCATTTAACTATGTGTAAACAAATGGCATTTGTTTAATCAAATTGTTAGTAATTCATAGTCATACTTCGAACCATTTAACGTTGACTTATGTTTACAAATATTATATATTAGATATATATGTATAAACAGGATTTGGAATTGAATAACCCACAATAGTTGATATGCCGTAAAACCAAAACCAACCCAACCCAACCAAATCAAACCACATTCAATAAGAATGTGATGGAAAGCGCCTAAAAATTACTTGGATATTTGGGCTAAAGTGGGTAAACAGCACCTTTCCATAATGAGATATTTCCTAGTTAAGAGAGAGGTATAGTTTCCAGGTCAACAACAAAAGAATTTGAAAATATCATTCGTTTGTATAATGTAAAAGTAACTAGACTAGTAAAGATATTTGAATTTACTTCTGCGAGCACAAATTAGCTAGAATAAGGATTAAGCTGCAGCCACTCTTTTACGATTAACACCTGTTTGCATTTTTCGATATATCGTTTTATAATTCATGTAATCTAGAATGTTCTTTTCTTTAATGTTGCAACTCAATAAAATTTTGAGATTTGAGGAAGGTAAGCACTGCGTATAAACTTTATAATAACTTTGGACTTTCATTAGACTTCTTTATATATATCGAGAGCAAGGTTTGCTTTACTGAAACTGATGCATGATACACTTATGATAAATAAACGATTATATGACAATTGATTTCATTAATACAAGAAAACAAGAATTCAAGATGTAGCAATGTCAATATTAGTAAATGATGGCACCACTTTTGAAAAATAATTATAAGCTTACTAGATATCTTTATTTTGCATATAAGAAACGACAAATATTTTAGTCATATTCCCAGGAAAAAAAGAACATAAGATATTTAAAAAAAGATGGTAAGTATAGGTTTTAAAAAAGCCATTTTATAAACTAGTAAGATTTTGGCCGTAAGAATGGTAGGTCTTTCGCTCATCTATAATTCTTATATTAGTCACTTTCTACGTTAAAAAAAAGGCTTTTAGTTTGATCGATTTGTCATTTTCCTTCTTCCAGGCAAGCAAGAATATGCAGGACCACGTAAAGAGAATTTACATTTTATCAATTTAAAATGAATAAACTGATCTCTCTTCTTGAGTCTCTTAAAATAAATATTTAAATGTCTTACGTTAAAAAAAGCCAACCTAAACATAAATCAATAAATACGATTATTGTTCAGTCGTTTCATACTAAAGACGTTACAATATCTCAGATCAAATAATATGCTAATTTCTATCAGAGCAGAAATATAAAGGTGAAGAAAGTTTAATGTTTCCAAATTAAATTTGATTTGATCGTGAAAACAGGTTTCAGAGCTCCTACAAATGAATAAGTTTGGAAGCTAACTAACATGCCTTGCGGCTTTAAATTTGAGCCAGGAAACAAATCTTAAATTCAATGAAATTATTATAATGAGTGTATTTGGAAACTGTTATGTAAACAGTAGATTATGAAGATTCAGTGTTTCTATTCACAGAATATATGATATAAAACTTATCATTAATTTGATCTTATGAAATTTAGAATAAAAAAAAAAAGATATATGTAAACTGTATGTACAATCCGGTGAACTTGGTAATAAGCGTTGATAAGTAAAACTTTATTTGCTGCATTGCATCATCGCTGATTGCATCGATGTTTTAACGTACAAATACGTGTATTCTACTATAATTCATTTTAAACAGTAAAAGTAAAAACATTTGTTCGTTAATCTTCTGAAAACTACTAAAAAAAAAAGGACATCTTGGAGTTAGTTTGCCTGAGAAATGTTTACCTGCGATCAATTCTCGGAGAGAGCTGGTTCGTTAAGGTTTATTTTCATAAACCTGTTCATCTGCAACTCACGTGCGGAGTTAAAATGGAGATACTTTTATTTTGTTTAATTCATTTATATCCCACTATGCGTGATTCTTCCAAATTACAGACATAGTAAATTGGATACAACGATATTAATATAGAGATTATAAAAGCCTGCACGGCATTCTTTCGTGAGCACATTTGGTTGGTTCGATAATAATATCTTCAGTTCAAGAAGCATATAGGAACATGAAATTAGTTAGTTGTAATTATACATCATCGATATTAAAAACGGTGACGAAAAGAACGCATTGGCCAGACATCATTTATAAACAAAACATAACTTTAGTTTTAAAAATACCAAAATTTCAGTAATACACATATGCAAAAACACAGAAAGATGGTTGAATTGAGTATAATATCTAATTACAATACTATTAAACAGATATTTTAAATTATCTCCTTATTTAATCAAATTAATTCTAAAAAAATTAATAGACCCCTTATTTAAATAAGTTTACAATTACTATTAATTATTCAAACCCGCTTTAAAAGTTTTTCAATAGAAAATCTAGACATAATAAGCAATTCGAGAATTAATTTTTATTTATTGCGGACTTTTATTCTCATCTTGGTAGTTTATTTATTTATTTTTTTTCTTCTTTCACTACGTTTCGGCCAAATTTCACCTCTGGCCTTCTTCAGGTGATTTACCATGACCTCGGATGGGAATGCTGAGTCTTGTAACCGTATCCCCAGTAATTACTGCCTTCCATAGTCTTTGTTTATCGCACAACGTTTTTGACAAAGTAAACCTCTGGCCGGATTGGGTAGGATTTGAAACCGCTATCTTCTGACAATGCTCACCTGGAACCGCAGAGACTGAACGCCTCTACCCGCAGCGCCACGGGCCCCGAAGGGCGATCAAGGATGGATTTTTGGGTCTTATAAATCCTTATCTGTTCTTCCAGAGTCGAGTCCGTACCGAATTTTTGTACTTGTCTTTAATTGGTATCATTTTGAGATGAGGTTTCTTAATTTGAGAATTAATGTTTATTTATTGCGGACTTTTATTCTCATCTTGGTAGTTTTTTTTTCTTTTTTTTTTTGTTGTTTCTTCTTTCACTACGTTTCGGCCAAATTTCCACTCTGGCCTTCTTCAGGTGATTTACCGCGACCTCGGATAGGAATGCTGAGTCACAACACAAAAAAAAAATACCAAGATGAGCATAAAAGTCCGCAATAAATAAAAATTCATTCTCAAATTAAGAAACCTCATCTCAAAATGATTCCAATTAAAGACAAGTATAAGAAATGTTCTATCTTTTTTCTCAGTACGACATATATGCAATTACTATTGATAAAAACCGGCTCAGCTGAATTGATAAGACGAGTATGATACATAGTGCTTCGACAAAAGGCTTCTCATTATCAGTTATTTATATTTTAAAGGGGTGACTAAAGAATAAATAAACCGTTGGTCGTTTGATTTTAGGGACTAGAGAGATATGTGTATTTGAATATAGTTAAGTCTATTTTGAATTTTTTAATCAATGAATCATTTGAATATACCCCGGTCTTTCTTCTCTATTGGAGTGGTATGAAAATGCTACATCGTTTTTCTTTGCATAGTCTCTTAGTCCTTTAATCCTGGGCTGAATTTTAAAATTAAGAAACCAGACAAATAGCCCGTCGCTCGATTTGGTGTGTATGGAAAAGACTAAAATTACAAATTCCTTTGTGTTACCATAAGTATATTGGTTAAAAAGTACAGCTACTGGTTTCATATTCTTTTCAAATAAACAATTCATCCGTTAGATTTTGGTCGTCATTCGCTAAGATGTTTAGACTGCTGTTTATGCGAGTTTTCCAGTTATGTAAATGGTTTTATTCACGTTTGAAATTTGGTAAAAAAAAAAAAAACATACATGAAGCTTAGTTTAGTATACCTATTCCTTGATTACTCCTGCTAAAGAAATAAAATCAATAACTATATTAAATTATATTTGGTATTATCTTTAATTTGTATCATAACCATAATATACGGATGTGTGAAATAGACATAGGCAATACGAAATACACGACATTCACGAAATTTGTTCAGGTAAGAAACTTTATTACCTTTGCTTTAAAAGGCTTTTGACATGAGGAGAGAGAGACACAATCTTTCTATGCTGACTGCTTTTACATCGTTAGCTCTCAACCCAAACAACGCGCGGCGCCCGTAGCGCACAAAGTCGTCTGGCCTCGCAAAGGTCTGAATCTCGACTCCCTCGTTCGGAGGCAGGAACTCAACTCACTGCTTTTTCTGAAATCCTCCAAAATCCTCAATCCACGCTTCCAGTGCGTGATGTCACTCACATCCCCTGGTCCCAATTCCTATCTGAGATTTTTATTTTGACATCTCTGGATAACACATCCTCTCCGCGCGGGCGTGAACACCTGCGTTAATGTTGCAACTCACTAACGCATGCACTAAGCAAAAGGTTCTCATCCTAACTAAACCAAATGGCAAGATATATAAAACGAAATCCCTCCGACATTATATTACAAATTTACCGTAGATAGAAAAGAAGTGTTCCTATGATTTCAAAGAAATAGAATGTTATCATTGTGTAAATAATTTTAACCATTATATTTTGCCTCTTTGATACTTAGTAATGTATTAAAACTAAATATGTTGACGATATGTTCTCAAGATGAATAATCATGTATTGAACAGAATCTACTGACTGCATTTCCTGTAGTTATATAATAATGTATTGAACAGAATCTACTGACTGAATTTCCGGTAGTTATATAAAAATGTATTGAACCGAATCTACTGACTGCATTTCCTGTAGTTATATAAAAATGTATTGAACCGAATCTACTGACTGAATTTCCTGTAGTTATATAAAAATGTATTGACCCGAATCTACTGACTGCATTTCCTGTAGTTATATAAAAATGTATTAAACAGAATCTACTGATTGCATTTCCTGTTGTTATATAAAAATGTATTGAACCGAATCTACTGACTGAATTTCCTGTTGTTATATAAGAATGTATTGAACAGAATCTACTGACTGAATTTCCTGTAGTTATATAAAAATGTATTGAACCGAATCTACTGATTGCATTTCCTGTTGTTATATAAAAATGTATTGACCCGAATCTACTGACTGAATTTCCTGTAGTTATATAAAAATGTATAAAACAGAATCTACTGATTGCATTTCCTGTTGTTATATAAAAATGTATTGAACCGAATCTACTGACTGCATTTCCTGTAGTTATATAAAAATGTATTAAACAGAATCTACTGACTGAATTTCCTGTAGTTATATAAAAATGTATTAAACAGAATCTACTAACTGCATTTCCTGTTGTTATATAAAAATGTATTGAACCGAATCTACTGACTGCATTTCCTGTAGTTATATAAAAATGTATTGAACCGAATCTACTGACTGCATTTCCTGTAGTTATATAAAATTGTATTGAACAGAATCTACTGACTGCATTTCCGCTAGTTTTTAAAAATGTATTGAACCGAATCTACTGATTGCATTTCCTGTAGTTATATAAAAATGTATTGAACAGAATCTACTTACTGCATTTCCTGTAGTTATATAAAAATGTATAAAACAGAATCTACTGATTGCATTTCCTGTAGTTATATAAAATTGTATTGAACAGAATCTACTGACTGCATTTCATGTATTTATATAATAATGTATTGAACAGAATCTACTGACTGCATTTCCTGTAGTTATATAAGAATGTATTGAACAGAATATGCTGGCAATGTTTTTCAAGATATTATAATACTAATTATTTGGACAGAATATGCTTATAGCATTTCCTGTTAATTTATTATAGGGTATTGAACAGAATAACCTGACTGCATTTCCACTAGATATATAATATCCAGCTAAAATGCATGTCTTATATATGGCTCTAAACAGCATCTAGTGAGAATCCAAATCCTAATCTTTAGGGAGTTCAAAGTACTCCTTCTTTGATATATCTTCCACGTTGATTTGGGGCCTATTAGTAGTATATATTAGGGTCCTATGTATGGGTCAAATACATACGTTTGTAAAGTATTTATGGGATAAGAGAACTTTATATCATGTAACTGCGAGTAAAGAGGAAAAAACTGAATGAAAAAAGTAAAATATAAAAGTACTATGAATACTCTTCCGTAAAAACTCGGCATAAATTAAATGTTGATGGTTTAAAATGTCGTTAAAATCAATCTAATATTAATAATGCATTGATTTGAGCAGTTTTATCATTTTTGTTGAAACTGTTTTATTGAAAGAATTTGTCCTCGAGTAAAGAATATCTGTTCGTATAATAATTTGAGACCTGGTTGTGTTTTCTACCTCACAGGTCGAGTCATAATGCATGAGTCCGGGACAGTCCACAAAGAAGAAAAATGTCAAAGAATGCATAACCAATATGTTCTATAGAGAGATATGTATGTGTAACACTTCACAACTTGACTGTTTGTCAAGTCCTCACTTTGGCTAGCGAAAATTCTCTTAACTAAAAATTAAAGCTGACGGCTAGATTTTCGGGACTTACTTCACCCACCTATATACAGTATGTGTATCACTGTTTCTGTTCTCTATTCTCTGGTCCCATCTGTATCTGTTTCTCCTGTGTTCATATTGCTATTCTTTGACTGACTGACCCTCTGATTATATGTGGAAGTGAATATTCTAATTTCCTGATTTTAGGCCACCCATTGACAGGACAAAAAATACTGCCAGACAACATGTCTCTTGACAACTCTAAAAAAGGACAGAGTATATTTTTTAAAAATCATGCCCATCTGCTCTTTATACAGGTTCTGCTAAATTAAAATTTTCAACCCAGGTATGTCTCAGCAACTATATATACATACACATATAAACTCATGCACGTATACATACCTATGGTTGACTCACAACCATACACATCTATACAGCTGCAAGTATATACATACTCAAATGCATGTGTCTGCACAGAGCCAAGGCAGTATTCTATCATCGATAGTGCCACGATATTACATGATTAAAATGATTATACATTTTAAAAACGTTATACTATTCAAAATATACATCATATTCCTTCGATAAAGTTTAGAATTACGAGCTATGTTTAAGTAATTTTTACTCGTCATGCACGAAAAAGTAATGTGGTGCTGATATTCCTCTAGTCTCTGACACATATGTAAAATTAATTGCAAATCCGAGAAATATTTTAATTCCTTTGTTTGCTTTAGAGTAAGTGTTTGAATTAAATATCCGAATGCAATCATAGAGGTTTTACTCAAAGTTGTCTTAAGCTGGACAATATTCTGTCTCCTTAAATCCAACACACAATTAGCCTAATATAAAATGTTTTAGTTTTCTTGACTTTTGATTTAAGCTGGATATAAAACTTCAAATATTTCAATCAGACCACGGAAAACGCATATTTCTTAATTATCAAATATAACTATGTCCAATCATTAAATATATTGCAATCGAATTAAGTAAATGCCACACACAGTTATCACTGCAATTTTGATTTTACGCATGACTATTTTCGACTTGTATATTTTCCAGGTAGAAATTATTTCTACTGAGAAGTCTTCTATCCAAAAACTCGTTGCGTACTCCAAATATTAAATCAATTTTTCATCTTGATGTTTGAATGTTTCCGACAAACCAATATTACATATTTCCCATTTTTTTCAATTTACTGATGTAAACACTGTCATCGGTTATCTCGGCCTGTTCTCAGAAGTTTTATTAGCAACTACAACATTGAAAGTAGTTAATTCTAGGATGAAAACAGATAAGTTATTTCATAAAACCTCCAGCAACCGGATGAGAGACCTGGTGAAAAAGATCAAATATCATTCAACAGTCTAGTCTTAAGAGGATATGCCTGATCTAACACCTTGGATTGAAAACACGAGTTAAACAGAATTAGCAGAGGTCACAAGACTCAGTTGGGTATATGAGTTGTTCAATCGGCTGGCAAGGCAATTCCACCCACTCAAGGTGGAAGTGAGATATAGATGTTCAATGAATTTGAGAAAAAAATTATGGTATTTCTTAATTCGTTCCTTTTTCTGGGCTCGGTACAAGCAGACAAACTATTACGTGTACAGAAATCGAGAAAACTTTTCATAGATATAAAGTGGGTCTTTTCCTACAATAAAGTGTTTGTTATCAATTACCACCTGTTTCCATGACCCCAGAAACCGAATAAAGAGAATAAGATAACAATTGTCGTCAAATTTGAAACTTCTAATTTTTTTTTTTTGTAATTCTCTTCCCTCATCCAACGATTAGCCATCGCCTACATAACCAAGACAATGAATTTCGAACATCGATAGATATAATTATAAAAAATTGCATTACATTAAAAATGGCACGAGGTAGACGGCATCCCGCAAACAACTATAACAGATGATAACTACGCAGATAACAAAGCGTTTCTTGCAAATAGACCAACCGAAGACAATTCCCTGCTGCATAGCTTGAAGCAAGCAGCAACAGACATTGGTCTCCACGAGAATGCAAACGAAACGGAGTTTATGTTTATTAATCAAGGACTCATCTCCACTCTAAATGGTGGTCCTCTAGTAATATACTAGCATAGATGACGATGGTGAACTTAGGAGATTCAATGCGGTCCCAAAATAACATCAACAAAGTGGAAAAAATAAAAGAGGATGGCAAAGAACATAATTTATTGATAGAGTGACAGATATTTCCGTTCGCTGATAAGATCAACAAATTACAGGAAAAAACGGAAGTATGTAAGTTCCGATAACCAGTATATAAGAAGAAAAATACGTGAAGCGAAGAGTATGTCTATACTTCCGGATGGGACTTGAAAAGACAATATAAGGTCTGTAATTTGGGACTGAAGGCAGAGACCCGCTAACCACTCAAGCAGACCTGTCAGCTCTTCGTGTGTTTTCTTCGGCCGTCGCACTACTTCACAAAAAGGGTCCCCGCAACAGAAGAAAGATATGTGCGAACTCTCTGACTGTATTCCTACAAAACACAATCATCACCGTCGAAGAATAAAAATATAAAATATATTTTTATATATCTACGAGTCTTTCGCTGTTTGTGCAGTGGTACGAATATACGACACTCCGAAATTAAAAGAAAAATTCACGTACCTCGGCATAGGCGTCGCATCTACTGAAAATGAAATCAATAAGAACCTCATGATAGGGAATCTATAGAATGGAGGTCTATTCTATCCGATAAAATGAAATTGGATTACTTCCAAGCAGCGGTTGTGTCAGTACTATTCTATGGATGCACCTCATGGAAGTTAGCAAAACGTACGGAGAAAAAGCTTGATGGGTACTGCACGGCAATTCTAGGAGCTATAGTAAACAAATCCTGGAAGCAACACCCCACGAAACAACTACTATACGGCCATTTACCTTCCATCTCTAAAATTATCCAAATAAGATAAACTAGACATGTGAGACAGAACTGGAGACGCTAGAACAAACTAATAATTGACGTTGTCTCATCGACCCTGATACATGAACGTGCCATTATAGGTCAACCAACAAGAACAGCCCTAGAGCAACGCCGAGCAAACATAGGATGTATTTTGGAAGACCTACCGAGAGCGATAGATGATAGAGACGGATGCTGAGAGAGAAAGAGAGGGAGAAAGAAAGAGAGAGAAAGAATTTGGGAATTCCATGTGAGCAGCGCGATTTATTGATGATGACATAGCCGCTGTTGGTGACTATGAATCATAGCTTACAAATCATAAGATAATTCTCTTGTTTGATTGAAATTGTTTTACAATCATAGTGAATCAGCTGCAAATGGACTACCGTTGGTGCATCACTCAAGGATCTTTTTCCTAATTAAATGAAATAATGTCAGATCAATGAATAATCTTATATTCTTGGTCTTTAAATTATAAGTATCCAGTTTATTTTGTATTTGTATGTAGCTGTCACTAACGAACAAAATACGCCGACTTTCTTTCTTATGAACTTTAGGAATGAAGTTATTTCGAATCTCATTTATAACTTGATTAAATAAAAATAAAAAAGTAGTATATCGTTAGCATTTGTGTTCATCAAAATGACTATGAAATATGATTTTGGAATACTTTGATGTTACGGTCGTCTCGATGAAAGGTCTTTTTTTGTTTCGACTGCTTTTGAGTAGCTTGACTACTAGGAAACAAGCGGTCAAGTTTAGGATCATCATCATCATATCGCGCTGGTAGCACGGATATCCCTGACCATCTCTCGCCACTCCTCCCCATCGTTCATCGCCCTAGGTAGGTCTTCAGGACAACAGCCTGTATCCTCACATAGCTGCTGAATGTACGTTCGAGCTGGTCGTCCTGCTTTTGCGCGGCCATGTGTGGGGATCCATAAGAGTACATCTCTTATGAGTTCATCTCTGCTTCTCCAGCAGTGTCCTGCATGTCTGGTTCGTCTTGAATAGTTTTCGTGATAGGGGGCAGGTGGCCGTACAGTTGGTTTCTTGTGGGGTGCTGCTGCCAGGACTTGTTCAGGATTGCACGCAGCATTCTTGTGTAATTGCCATCCAGTTTCTTCTCCAGCCGTTTTGTTAGCGTCCATGTAGTGCATCCATATAGCAGTATCGATGTGACCGCTGCCTGGAAGAAGCTGCAACCCATTGAAATATACGAGAAAATTTTGTTACTACTTGAAAAAGGATTCTATCGCATGCACTATATCCATTATTTCTATCCACATATTTTTTACCGCTTCAGAATCTGAACAGAGAAAATAAAACTGAGGACAAGATACTTTACGTGAATTTTTTTTTTGTTTCTCCTTCTTTACAGAGATGGCATTTATAGATTATAAAAAAAGATCAGACTTAGAAGGAAAATAAATTCATGTAACACAAGGGGGTTTCTTTGAGATCAATTTCTAACTGATATTCACCAGGATTTATAGACTGTTAAACATAATGTAAGTATTTTTTTCATTAACCAACGGTTTGTAAGTTCTGTCAACTAGCGTTGTGGAATATACCCACTTTACGTCTTGAGACTTGTATGAACCCCAAACAAACGTATGACTATAAAACGCAACTGATGATGAAGCTCCATTTCTTGAGTTTTGGAAAGTGTAGAGTATTATGACATTGCAATTACTCCTGTGTCCACTCCAAATCAAATTGGTAGTACTTCTTAGAGTCCCATGAATGGGTCAAATAGAATGATTAAATCAAATACAAAAGGATTTTTATTAATAATCATATGAAAGTATACACGTCAGCACATTATTTACGAATCCTTGATGAAAGAATTACTAATGTTGAATAGCTATTGTTAAAAAAATTTAATAATGTGCAAAAAAACATTAATACTGAATTGTACTTTTATGGTTGCATACTGATACTGGAAACTAAATCAGCTCAAACACTCAGTTTACAAATGAAGTTTACAAGAAACTATTCACTTACAAATCACACACACACACACACACACACACATATATATATATATATACAACAAATGTGCCGGATAAGGATGTGATTAAATGTAAGTTCTTAATAAGAGTGTAACTGAATTGAATTCAGATTTTTCCTTCTCCTATACCAGTTGCCCTATCAAAGTTAAAGAGCCAAGCCTGCCAGTCGGTTTACTCATACTTTTAAGTATAGTAGTTGGATTTTCAATTCTCCATGTTTATTAACGTTATGGGAAATGTAAACAACCTCCACTAGGATTTGAAATATATATATATATTTCAAATCCTAGTGGAGGCTGTTTAAAACTTCCATAACGTTAATAGACTTGGAGAAGTGTAAATCCAACTATTATACCTATATATATATATATATATATATATATATATATATATATATATATATATAATTAGATATTTTAGGATATACCATCTCATATTCAGTTTTCGAAAATGAGATGTAGAGTAATAAGAATGTAGAAATGCAGTAAGATTAAAAGAAAGAAAGAAATGTTCCAATTTTTGGGATCATCAAAAGATAGGGTTAGTGCAATGAGACGTGTATATAAAAATATCCAAAAAGCAAAGTCAAGTAGATTGTACCGAGACATAGACTCAGTCTTATTTTAAATAAACCATCTCCCAGGCTACTTTCATATAAAAAACTAAAGTGTCTATATGTGATATATATCACTGATTTTCACGCCTCTAAAATTCAGAGTTCCTCATCCTTTTCTATACTATATGTATAGATATATAAATATTCGTAGATTTGTCATCAAATTACCCAGATGCCTTAAAACACACAAAAGACACTCAGTAAATCATCATTTCACTGTAAAACATGATCCTCAAACTCGATTATAAATCAATATAGTTTTATGTGTTTTAGAATACTTTTTTCATTATATTTTTATTTCCATATCCTTTTTCCTCCGGCTTTTTTTTTTATTAATGTTGACTATGCTTATCTAAATTCGATAAAAAGACTTATAAACAGGGCATTTACACCAGTAATAATGGTCTGCAAGACTTGAATTCTAATCGATGCTCTAATTTTCTAATGATGATTGTCTAAAGGCATTAGTGTTTGGAATCTACTAAATATACCAAATCGAAATGTGTAGGTGCAGAACTCACATCGATTAATCTTTGACACTAACGTGTTCAGAACTAATTCTACGGTGAGTTATATAATTTGACTTATACTTTTATTGACTCTACTTAATCCTCAAATCTTATTTAAATCCTTTTATCCTATCAAGTGAATCTTCAGTTTGTTGACATCGTTTTTTCTTTTATGTTTATTCGTTTGTTTTGATTTTTTCTGGTCATTGATCACTTTCCTGTTTTACCCTCGAATTTACTATTGTTTACACAGTTTCTTTAACTCAGACAACATTACGTTCTCTTTTAGTTTTTTGTGCATTTTTTGTTACACATGTTTCTTATGTTGGAAGTGGTCATTGCTTTAAAATGTTTCGCGACCCTGCAATTTGTGGGGAAACCCTCTTAATCGAATACGGAAACCATTTGCTAAGGATATTGGTCATGAGTTTCACGGTGCGTTTTATTTTCGTTTCCACACGTACTTAAAAATAGAACAGGTAAAATAAAACTACTATTTTGCTCCTTACGATTTTAAAATACCAGCGTTACCTGATCATTTTTTAGTGGAGACTAAGTGACAGAAAATCCCCTCGAATTCCCAGGTCTCTTCTCAGCATTCTAGGATATCTAAAAAAACGCTGTAGCTTGGATGCTCTCGGCCTGTTCTCAAATTTCTAACTCATACGGCGACCTTTCCACGCTTTTGGGGACCGTCCCTTGTGAACCATTTACAAATGGTATTACCATCACCAACCTGTTACACAACTTTTTCAGCTTTCTGAGAAGGTACTAGTACTTGTCTAGGTTTTCTGGATGGTGATTTGTTTATACCTCATAATCCCAGATAATTTGCCGTGTCTTTTTTCTCCATGGTGGCTTGTGTTTTGTGTATATACCATTTTGTTGTATCTTTCACGTGATTCTATGAGGCAGCAAATCTTCTCAGGTCTTCAGGACCTTTCTGAATGTTCTAGCTGACCTTAGAGAGAATCTATTCTAGTTTGTCTCGGTTCTTTCAGATTACCAATTCCCCAGTTTTCGTAGACCGTTCCAAGCACACCAACATATATTGGTATTGCTGAAAGTCTCATATTCCACAGATATTTTTTTACTATTACGATCAAAGTATTTGTCTATCGTTTTGCTTTCTTTTATAATCATTCTTTGGTTGACATATGCTCCAGGTGAATTTTTTCCTTGTTCATCAAAACTAAGATCGGTGGTTTGGATGAAAATCGGTGATCCGCTTTAATCTCATAATCCAGTTAATTCCAGTAAAGCCGACTCATATTGTGGGACGGATTATTAATCATATTTACCAAACTATCCGCTTGGACAGGATATGTCACAACGTCAATTTTTAAGTGGAGTTTAACAGGTTTCAATTCAGAGTTTTCCTTCTAGACTAGTTGCCTCACCAAGGCTGAAGAACCCAGTATGCCCTACTTTTTTACCCATAGCTGGAGGGATTGGATTCATACCTTTCCCAAGGGTATTAGTGCTATGTGAAATGCAATCAGCCTCGTCCAGGTTTTGAACTCGTGTCGCCGTGTCCATTTCCTTCGAAGATAACCATTACATCTCGGGCACCTCCATAAACACCACAGGCACCTCCATTTTGGGACGTATTCTTAATGTTTTATGTACTATCTAGTAGCACAGTCTAGAAGTACAATTACCTGCGAATCCACTTTACCAGCCAGACTTAACATGTCTTGGACTCATTTTGTGTTAGTTTGCTACATATGCTTTGTAATATGATTTATCGTTTCATTTTGGTCACAACGTAAACTACACCTGCTATTCTGTTGCGTATGATCAGTTTCCACTTTCATAGAATTGGTACTTATGGCGTTTGAAGGAATGTGAAAAGAAAGATAAGTACCTCGACCTTGCTAGAGAATTGAAAAAGCTGTGGAACATGAAAGTAACGATTGTGCAAATTGTGATTGGTGCGTTAGGCACAATAACTACAGGATTACTAAAAGGCCTGGAAGACTTGGAAATTGGCGGACGGGTAGAGACTATCCAAACAACAGCATTGCTAAGAACGGCCAGAATCCTGAGACGAGTCCAGGAGACTTGAGGAGACTTGCTGTCACTCAACCTCCAGTGAAAAACCATCAGATAACACTGACGTGAAAAACTCTAATAATAATAATAATAATAATCGAGTAATGGTAATAATTTGACGTTGCTTAAAACCGTCCGCAAAAGCTTGCAAATAAATCTGTAAGTGTTGCAATTCTGCTGACAAATCGAGACCATTCAGACTACAGCATTGTTCAGATCGACTGGGATTCATAGAAGAGTGCTTAAAACCTGAGGGTACTTGCTGTCATTTAGCTTTCAGTTAGAGACCATCAACTAAAACTAGGAAAATATTGCAATTATAATAATATCAATACCATTGGGACAAATATTATATGCACAACTCATAATCTGTCCTGGAGAATATGACGCACAAACTCCTCTGGTATTTTGAGATATAAACAGATCACCTAATCTCAGCCAGACGAACAGAGCTTATGGTAATCAACAAAAAAATGATAACTTGCAGAATTGTAGACTTTACTGTCCTATCTGACCACAGAGCAAGATCGAAAGATATCGAAAGGAAGGACAAGAATTTCAGCCTTACAAGGAAGTTGACGAAAACTTGAAAATGTCAGTGATACCAGTTGTATACTGGGGCCCTCGGTACAGTCATCCACGGATTAGTAAAAAGACAAGAGGACTTGGAAATAAGAGATCGCATGGAGAACTTCCGAACAACAACATTGCTGACACCGCCCAGAATACTGAGAAGTGTTGTGGAGGCTTGAGGAGATTTGTTTTCACTCAAACTCCAGTGGAAAATCACCAGCTGGCAATAATGTGAAGAGCTCTCGAAGAGTAAAAAAATAATATTAAAAACACCACACTCCTAAATACAGAACAAGCACAAACACAAGAAGTAAAAAATGAATGTAAAGATTATAAGGAGAATTTTTCCAGAAAAGAAGACCACATTACCATCTCTCAGGAACCAAGACATGAATACAGTCAAGGTAGAAGCTGAAGAGTTAAACAAATTATCAACAAATAGCTCAATAACCAACACACAGAATTAAATGAACTAAACAATGCAGGAGGGAAATTAGCTTTGTGAAAAAATGTGAAATGCAATCAGTTTCGTCCAGGATTTGAACTCGTGTCGCCGTGTTCATTTGCTACGACGACAACCATTACACCACGGGCACCTCCTTTTCTTTAATTACTAATGTTTCTTTTGATTTAGCTTTCTGCATTCAAGCATTGTTCAAATTCAGGCTCCTAAAAATGTTGAAACATTATAGTCGTGATTGTTCTTTATTTTCTTTTCCCTTTCATTAAATGCTATAATCGAATATACGTTGTTTTTCTTCTAATTTTGATCAATATCACAATTTCCTTTGTCCCCCCCTTGTCTTTGTTTATCACTACATTCATCATTTTCTAGAAAATTATATTTTTTATATCATTTTAACTGTCAACACTACAGACAGAGGAAATAAAATTGAAATATTGCAGAAATTCCATACATTTTAGCATCAAGCTGTTATGTGAAAATTGAAATAATTTTACACGTCGATTTACGTATTTTTTTAAAAATTAACAAATCGAAACTATATGCAGAAAGCAGTTACTTCTCTGGATATAAAACTTCAATGAAGAATGTCGTAATATTCGCGATTCCTCTTCACAATCAAATTAAATAACGAGAAGAAAAAATATTGTGAAACACTCTATAAGATTAAAATCTACCATCGACCTTTTCAATTAGCAATCATCTTATCATCTACAGAAATATAAACGTAATTTATTTTTCTCTTTAGGATATTTACTTGTTAAACATTGTAACGAACTGTCAACGTTATAAAGTGATAAGTCTTTGCTTCTGATATAAATTTACTTGAGAGACGGATTAATTTAATTGCATGTCGAACAGCCTAGAGATACTCCATGCGTATGGGAGAGGGAATTTTGTTCATTATACGTTTATGATAATATTTTAAGTTTTATTGTTTCTAAAGGGTTTACTTTTTGCCCACTGTACTATGATAACCATATTTGATTGAATAATTTTAATGACATATCAAATCGTCAAGCGTTATTTTATGCCCTAGAAGCTTGGAAATTGTGTTCATTGTACGTTTTAGTTTCGTTTCTTAGCGCAGTTGCTTCACAAGAAAATATTGTGCACCTGGTCCAATTGAATACGAACAATTTTTAAACAGTTTTATTTGACTCAAAAGGGTAATTCTAACAGGTGCTATGAGTCCGTGTCTAAGTCAACCTGGAAGTAATAGCTATGAATAGGTACTCTGCTCTCCCTAGATTTCCAGAGCTGGAGTTTGACCAGTAATGTAGATTAGTATCGTTTCCAGAACACGGGTATTTCTGTTTAATTCTAAGTATTTTCAAAAGTTGTATCGTTTTAAGTATTCCTACCATATACTACGAATCATAGAATTTCAAACAATTATTTATATTTGATAATGACCTTTTATTTGTGCAAAGTTATATTATCTAAAGTAAAAAAAAATCCTTAGTAAGCAATGATAGCTTCTAGAGATATTGTTAATGCGAATAGTTTACAATTATATGGCCTCAAGAATTCCTACTATAGATAAGTCTTAAATAGATACAATTAAAAGATACATTTTAATAACAATTTAAAAGCGATACAATCATTACACATTTTTAATGCAATTAAAGGAACTATAAGTGTGACAAGTAGTAAACATTATGATGAAATTACTCAATGCTAAGGAAACAATTGCGAAACCAACTTGTAATTTGAGGAATTACTCAACAAATACGACACAGGTCTAACTATGCAAATTACTCTGCACTTAAATGAGACTGTTTGCAAAACTTAACGAGCTAAGGGACTTGGATAATTGAAAGGAACGATGGGCTCCGTAACACAGCTGTCAATTGAAACAATGGAAAGGATGATAAACTCATTCCAGATGGAAATCCAATTCCGTCTCTGAAACAAGATGCTGATTGTTCCCTAGTCAGTTGCATCGAACACTAACTACAAGTATAAAAATAGGAAGATTATAAAAGAAAATCAAATAGAATTCGAACACAGAAAACACAAAAGATTCAGAATCGAGAATTTTAAAAGGCAAAGCTTGAAAATAAAAACTGTACAAAAGAAAAAAAAGTGGATAAGCAATAGGCGGAAACTGGAGTTATTGTTTTTGATAGAAATTGGTTGATTTAATTCATGGAAAGAAGCCAACCGAAATTCGCCACTAAAATCAGAACAAAAAGCAAGGTTATAGTGGGCAATCGAGAAGTAATCATGGAAAGTGAATGATTCCATTAAAGTGATATGAAATAATGGATAAGGTATCTGCTTTTGGCCAAGGCCATGCAGCAAAACCTTTTCTCTACTACTGTTCTAATTAAACATATTTATCTCTGCCCAAAGTAAACAAACACATTTTCATCATTTAAGATATATAGTTTAATGTTAAATACACGAGCTAGAAATATGGAAGTCATTAACTCAAAAAGCAATTCATTGGTACGCGCCTAGAGATTGGACACTTTACTCTTTCAAATGGGTGGAAAATAATTTTAGTGAAGATGAAATTTTATTTAAGGATAATAGTGAAAATGAAATATAATTATTAGAACTGCGTAGGAATACCTCAGTGCAAATTACTTGTATTTGGTAGGAATACTTCATATGATATAACTGTGTGACAAAAAATTGTTTTCTTTAGAAAAGAATACCCAATCATTGACATAGTAAAGATACTTCCGAGCGTAAATTAAATCGATATAGTGTAAATTCAAATTAAAGTAAACAATAAAAAGCCCTTTTCTTCAAAGTAGATAGGGAAAATATATTTCTAAAAGTAGTAATATTTTATTAGTTAGAAACTTAGATTTACTTAATCATTACAATAGATCAGCGATTATGATCTAGACTCGGGAGTCTATAATTTTGTCTATGCTACAAAACTATATAATTCTTTATATATATATATATATATATATATATATATAGAGAGAGAGAGAGAGAGAGACCGAGAGAAAGAGAGCTGCCCTTTCGTATTTTCTTTAAATATCTGCAACGTCATTAAATCTTACGACTGAGATATATTCTCAGTTACGTAAAAGAGACCAAGTTACAAGGTGTTAGAACGGCGTGTGTTGCTCTTTAAATTCAGAAATTTACATTTAAGCCTTCCGATCAAGTGTTTTTGGATCAAATCATTCCAAAACAATAACGATGGTGTACTGATCGATGGATGATAGTCTCTGTAACTTTTAAATTTGATATCGATTTTCCGCCCCAAATTAGTTGATTTACGAGGAAGATTTATATATGAGAGTTCTTCTTCCAAATTCTACCGACATTATAAATAAAGATTTCTTTGTTTTAGTGTAAAAAGGTATTGAGCGTGATCAGTTGTTTCCTCTCTCTCTCTCTCTCTTTCTCTCTCTCTCTCTCTCTCTCTCTCTCTCTCTCTCTCTCTGTGTCTATATATATATATATTGTCATCAACAGACAGAGGGTTTCGAATTATTAGAACCTATCAGTGGGGCTAGACACCGGAAACGCTTCAACCTGGGATCCAAACCTGGCTAAATTTACGTCAGCCTGATAGATTAACCCCACCGTCGTTAGCAGCCCTAACACAAGCAAGGGAATTTAACGTACATGAATCAACTTACTTTTGTTTACTTTTTAGGTTATCGGAGATGGAAGTGCTCAATTTGTTAGAAGATATTTGCATTACGCGGGTGGCACCGTTAATTCTTTCCCCAAAGTCATCAACCCTCAAAGAGGAGCATATTTATCTCTTTATTTATTGAAAGATAATCTCAGATTTTTATGATTTTTTTCCCCAGGAATATCATTGAAGTTTAAATAAGTTTAATCTTTTAAAAAACGTTCTTACTTTTTCTTCTAACTTCCATAAACATTCAAATTTCCTGCCCAGATTTTCATTGGATAATAATCTCTGAGGAAGGAAAGTAATTTACAAGCCACACAAGCATATACCAATGGAAACCATGAGATTCAACATAGTTATGTAAAGAATTCAAAATCGGGACAACAGAATGTTACACCAGGTGGTAGGCCGAAAAACTTCTGAGGACAACGACAAAGATCAAATTACTAAGGAAATAATAACTACTAATCTTTTACTGTGACGTCTACTGATGAAAAAGAAACCAATTAAGATTACCGTGACTCAAATCCAAACTGTAAATACAAACCACATCGCTTTTTACGTGGTTCAACAAGGGGCGTGTTCTTCTAACGTCATGGCTCCAGTTTTCGAAAAATCAGACTCGCAGCACAAACCCAACTCACTTAGAACAAAAATATGGTTTGAATAAAGACATTTAACCTTAGAACTTTCAGCACGATCAACCAGTTACCTGAATTTACAGCATCTAATTAAGCTCAATAGAGACATTAAATGGATGCAAGAACGTTGACATTCATCGTCATTATCTCGTCGTGCTGCTAGTACGGATATCCCTGACCCTCTCTCGCCACTTTTCCCTATCGTTCATCGCCTTTGGCTGGTCTTCAGGGCTTCATTCCGAATCCTCACATAGCTGCTGTATGTATGTTCGAGCTGGTAGTCCTGCTTTTGCTCTGCCGTATGTGGGGGTCCGTAGGAGTACATCACTTATGAGCTCGCCCCTGCTTCTTCAGCAGTGTCCTGCATGTCTGGTTCGTATAACATGGATAGTTTTCGTGATGGGAGGGAGGTGACCGTGTAGTTCGTGCCTTGTGGGGTGTTGCCGCCAGGACTTGTTCAATATTGCTCGCGACAATCTTGCGTAATTGCAGTCTAGCTTCTCCAGCCGATTTGTTAGCGTCCAAGTAGTGCATCCATACAGCAGTATCGACACGCCCGCTGCCTGGGAGAAACTGCGTTGACATTACCATCATAAATTTCGGACGAAAATACGACGATACCGGTAATGGTGCATATTTTTCTCGTCACCTGCGTGGAAAAATTGAATCAATGTCGCCAAACAAAGTGTTGACATACTTCTCAGTCCTCATGACTTAAAATCAGTTTATAGCATCGAGAGAAACCAACCGAGAAATATGTGTTCAACATAATATCAACCCCTGCACATCGATCGTCTCTTGTCACACTCCCACAAATTCCACAAATGAATAAGACATCACAATCTACGATAACCAGCTATTTTTCCTTTATCAGCACATTCTCAAAATCCATGTTCTCTTCGTTTTGTAACATACCCATGAATAAGGATATGTGTAACGTACATATAATGTTCATAAAATGTTTATATATAACATAGGAATCCCGAAACACGAAAAACACTTACAACTTCTTAGTTCATGTACGAAACTTTTTATTACCTTTGAGTTAAAAGGTTATTCGATATAAGGAGAGATATACAATCTTTCTATACTGACTTTTCAATCTGCCCCAAACTACGTGTGGCACCCGCCACAAGGCTTCGGCGAGCAAACGAAAGTCACCCTTCTTCTTCGGACGGCAAGACTCAACTAACTGACTTTTCTCAAATCTCAGCCCACGCTTTCGGTGCGTGATGTCACTCACATCCTTGGTCACATCCCCTATCTGGGTTTTTTTATTGTGACATCTCTGAATGACACGTCCTCTCCACGCACGCGTGAACACCTGAACCCATGTTTGCACCTAACTAACCCATGCGTTAAGCGAAATTTTCCCAGCCTAACTGAACCGAAAGGCAAGATATATAAAACGATATCCCTCGGCCATTATATTACAATTTGGAGACATGGATGCTCAAGTAAGCAAAAACAGAAATCACTAATTTTGTTAACACAAATTCCCAAACAGAAATCTATTGATCTTCACCAAACCAAGTAAGGCTAAAGCACAGCTATATTATATACCAATGAACAAGAAATTGTTAAAGAGTACTCAGAGCCATAAAGTGTACTCCTCTTCAGAACGGGTGTATCCCGTTCAGCGAATCATGTCGTCAAAAAATCACCTGAGTCTACACAGATAAAAAGGAAACAACTGTTAAAACATCATGTTACCACAACTCATCGATAGTGATATAAGCAATACATATAAGGTTACTAAGGAACTAATTTGATTCTTTTCTGGAGAAATCTGAAAATATTCTCCGAATGACAAATATAAAAACTTTTCCACCGCTCATATAGAAACAGTAGCAAAATTTATATCAACAACACCCAAATGTAGAGTCCTCTGCGTGTAAATAGTTGTTTGAAAAAATGATATAAAGTGAAAAAAAAAGTTTTCTTACATAAAAGAAACCTAACACATGTGCAGAAAGTTAAGAAAGTCTAGAGAGAATTAACCAACACATACCGAAAACAAAATTTCGAATATATTCAAGACCAAATGAATAAATTTAGAAATTTGGTAGAAGATAATGTCAAGCTGTAAATCATGTGACCGGAAAGAAGAACAGCTAAGGAGCAAAAATATAAGCTGCCTGCAAGATAAAAGACTGGTGGTATAATGTTCAACAAGCTACACAAGAAAACCTACACGTATGAGTTCAAGTTCCATTAGATGCCCAATTCATACAATTATGTGCTGCATCTAAGTAAAAAGCTTTGTAAATTACAACTTCAGAAGTGAAAAAAATATTTCCAGAGTCTGTTTGGAAATCCTCAGGAAATCACTGATAAACCTATCGCAAAAATAATTGATGGTCAAGTAGACATTAAACTTAAACACCTTACAAAGGAAGACGCAATATTGAAAAAAAGAAGAAAACAGCAATCCTCGAGCAAAATACGCCAAGAACATTTGGAAACTAAAAAAAAAAAAGATGACAATATTCTTCTATGATAAAACACAGCCTATAGAAAAACACTTTTGCTTGTTGGAGTGTCCATTTTCGTTCGAGTTCCTCGTCGCCAGTATGTTGTGGCCCCGGAAAGGGTCACTAATGAAAATGCAAACACGGATTTCGATAACAGATACTATTACACAAGAAAGATAGAGTTACATAGAAAAGGTAAAAAGTCTCGTACTGGTCGGATAACACCGATATTGATCTGCCCCTCTGGCAGCAAAATCTCTCTGTACTAATAACGGTGAGAAGAGTCAAATCTGGTGAGATGGGTAAGGCTCCCACAACAATAGGAATGGTCAAAAGCAGCACCCTCTTATTACCCAAGAAAGTTAAATTCGAAATCTTAAAGAAATACAGAGGCATAACCCTTTCCGTTATAGCTGCTTGGGTTTTTAATGCCCTATTTCTCAATCAAATCCAAGCTGTAATCTAGGTAGTTCTCAAGAAAAATCTGAACGGCTTAAAATAGAAGTCGATCAATGAACTCAAAAATTCTGATCCTCCATCGATTCATAGAAGGAATACGAGCAAAGATTGGCAAGAAACACTTCTTTTCTTAGATTTTTCCAATGCATTCAATTCCACACTAAGAGGAAATATTACGCAACTACTAATTGCATGTGATCGTCATAAAGGAAATTTTAACGCTATAATGATGCTTTACAAAATACGAAAGCAGTGATTCACTCTCTTGTCGTTGAACTTCTGCTAAAAGATGTATTAGCACATTATATACTTAGTTGGGTAAGATGGGTTAGAAACCCAAATTGCACGCTCCGTGAGGAGCAACCAAGAAGGATGCTACGACGAACCTAAATGCACAATACCCCCAGGTGATCCCGAGAGGGAGGCGGAAGAGATCCTCAACAGGATGGATTTAACGGAAACGAACAGGAATGCCCAACCAACTTTGAGCAGATGCATTTGTGGTAAGACGAGCAAGAACCAAAGAGGCTTGAAGATACATCAAAGCCGGATGAAATGTCTGGAGTGGGGTAACCGGGAGCAACGTGCAGGTGCAAGCCCTGGTAAAACGGAGGATGTGCAGAGACAGGAGTCATACCACAGCGCCCAGTCCCTCCAAGCTTCAGTTCCTCTCACTCTGGGCAAGGAATCCCGTAAGAAGATTAAATGGCCCCCAGCGAAAAACAAGGGGATCTGGCAGGACTTCGACAATGACATTTGTGAGATAACCCAGTCAGCTACAAAGGACGTGGAGAGGCGACGAAGATTCATGACGACAATAATAACTTGCTTGGCGTCAGAGAGATTTGGTTACGTCGAACCCCGGCAGCCAAGGAGGCCCTACACAGCCAACCGTAGGGTGAATAAAATGAAAGACCTAAGGAAAGTAATAAGATCCCTTAAGAAGCTCTATAGAAGGGCAAGTATAGAAGAGCGTCAACCCCTCGAGGAGCTCAGAAGAAATACTCAGAGGGGAATTAAAAACCTTACGGCCAGCAGAGTGGCACAGGAAGAGGAGGAAAGAAAGATCAAAGAAGGAGGCAAATTTCCTGTGTAATCCCTTCGGCTTTCCAAGAACATTCCTAGGGGAGAAGCGAAATGGGAATTTGGAGGCATCGGAGGAAGAAATTAACAACCACCTTCGAGATACTATGAGTGACCCTGCAAAAGATCAGGATATGGGTATTAACAACCGCTTGATTCATCGGAAGCCACCAGTGGTCCAATATGACACCCGCTTGCCAACCTGGAAGGAAATGCAAGAAGTTGTGAGAGCCACAAGATCCGCCTGAGCACCAGGACCAAGTGGGTTACCTTACATTATGTACAAGCTGTGTAAAGGGGTTCTACAAATCCTGTGGAAGATATTGAGAGTCATTTGGAGCAGAGGCAAGATCGTGGAGCAATGGAGATTCGCTGAGGGGGTATGGATCTCGAAGGAGGAGGGTTCGAAGTTATTGGACCAGTTCCGATTAATTTCATTATTAAACACTGAAAGTAAGATCTTTTTCAGTTTATTGTCAAGGCGATTATCAGATTTCTTCCTGGCTAACGGCTACATTGATACATCAGTCCAGAAGGGCGAGGTAGCGGGTATGCCAGGGTGCCTTGAACATATAGGAGTCCTGACACAACTCCTGAGAGAGGCAAGGGAAAGCAAAGGAGACTTGACTGTATTATGGTTGGATCTCGCAAACGCCCACGAGTCCATGCCACACAAACTGGTGGAGGAAGCCCTAACGAGACATCACGTACCGCCATCAGTATGCGATCTCATTGCAGACTATTATGAGAATTTCCGGCTGAGAGCATGTTCTAGTTCAGTAACATCAGAGTGGCAAACCCTGGAAAAGGGTATTATTACAGGGTGTACTATGTCTGCCGTTCTATTCTCATTGACTATAAACATGCTTGTGAAGGCGGCAGAGGTGGAATGCCGAGATCCTTTGTCTAGATCAGGAGTCCGTCAATCACCAATAAGGGCTTACATGGATGGTTTAACCGTGACGACAACATCTGTCATGGGAGGTAGATGGCTTTTAAAGGGTTTCGAGAGAAATATGACCTGGGCTAGAATGTATTTCAAGCCAGCAAAATCCAGATCACTAGTATTAAAAAAAGGCAAGGTCATGGAGAAAGTCCGATTTACATTCGCTGGAGAAACAATACCTACTCTGAGCGAAAAGCCTATGAAGAGCTTGGGCAAGACTTTCAACAGTAGTCTGAAGGATACAGCCGCAAAACAGAAGACTATAAAAGACCTTGAGGAATGGCTGACGAAAATCGACAAATCTGGATTGCCTGGTCGATTTAAGGCATGGTTATTCCAGCATGCAGTTTTGACCCGAATATTGTGGCCATTGCTCGTCTATGACATTCCGATTATCACCGTGGAATCGTTAGAAAGAGCAATTAGTAATCGGTTGAGAAGGTGGCTGGGCTTGCCGAGATGCTTAAGTGGTGCAGCTCTTTACGGGAACAGCAGCGCATTGCGCCTCCCCTGCAGCAGTCTCGTGGAAGAATTCAAAATCACGAAGACAAGAGAACTGCTACAGTATACAGAGTCTGAAGATCCAAAGGTGGCGGCAGCAGGAATTCAGATAAGATCCGGCAGGAAGTGGAGTGCGAGGAGGGAGTTGCAAGTGGCGGAGGAGAGGCTTAGGCATAATGATATCTTAGGGTCGATAGCTAAATGCAGAGCGGGATTGGGATTTTTCCCCTCGACGCATACGATCAGTGCCAAAGGCAAGGAAAGACGCCATCTCATCTTAGAAGAAGTCTGAGAGGGAGTATAAGAAGGAGGGCGTTACGGCAAAATGGTCGGTCTGAGTAAGCAAGGAGCCTGGACAAGGTGGGAGGATGTAGAGAAAAGAAGGGTTACATGGTCAGATTGTTGGCTGCCGGATTTCAACGAGATTCGATGCCTCATTAAATCAGTGTATGATGTGTTACCGAGCCCAACGAACCTACACATATGGGAGAAGATACAGACCCCCAATTGTCAACTATGTGTTAGGAAAGGATCTTTACAACATATCCTTAGTAGCTGCCCAAAAGCTTTGGGTGATGGACGGTCCCGTTGGCGTCACGATCAAGTACTCAAGGTAATTGCAAATGAGGTGACTAAAGCTATGAGGGCTAGTAAACATCAACCAGGAAAAATATTGAAGCAGATCAATTTCGTAAAAGCAGGGGAGAAGACACAGAGGAAGAGGAGAGAGAAAACGAACCTATTATCTTCCGTGACGATTGGCAGTTGATAGTGGATCTGGAGACTCAGCTGAAGTTCCCCAGACACATAGCTGTAACATCGCTAAGACCGGACCTGATATTGCACTGTGATAACACAAAGCAGTGCATTATTTGGGAGCTAACTGTGTCATGGGAGGAATATATTACTCTCGCTAAGGAGAGGAAGAGGTCCAAATACCAAGAACTGGTCGAACAATGTCAACAAAAGTCATGGAAGATTCATTATGACCCCGTAGAAGTTGGTTGCAGGGGCTTTGCTGGACAGTCTTTGGGCAGAGCCCTAGCAAAATTGGTATAGTCGGGGCATCTAGAGTGAGAGCGCTGAAGGACATTACCAACACAGATCTGAAGGTGTCAGAGTGGATTTGGCTTAAGAGATCAGAGCCATGGAAGAATTAAAGTGGAAGATGGAGGAGCCTAAATAATTAAGACTAGGAAACACATTAAAAACCATAAATGTATAATGAGTTAATGCTAAGTTAGGATAGTCGGAATATCAGGGGGAGGGGTTGAGAATAATTGGCGGTTGGGAGAGGGGATGGATTTTTTTTTTAATAATCTGTTTTTTTTTTTTTGTTTTTAAAAAAAATTTTTTTTATTCTTATTATTTTTTCTTCCTCGTATACTGGTTATGGTCTGCTACAATTTAAGGTAATAATTTATTTGCCAGCGGTCACGAGCAGTTTCAGTTAATTGATTGAAACCTAATTGCAAATAGTTCATGGGACGAGGGGGGGACTTGAGATACGTTCGAAACAGAAATTAGAATGTAAGGAGTTGAATGTAAGGAGTTGAATAGAGTAGCTTTTTTTTTTTGCTTTTTTTTTTTTTTTTTTTTAGGAATATGCATTAGATTGGTAATATGAGCATAGATTAATGATAAACGGGGAGGGGGAGATTTTGGCAAAAAGCATGAGTTAATCTGTAGCAAATAATCTCGTGAGCTAAATAAACCCGATAATTTTTTTCCTGCGAATAGGGGTATAAGTTAAGAGTTAAAGACTGACTGATTAGTTTTGAGCGGGGGCTTAATTCATGTTAGTTTAGAAGTATTAGTATAGGACAGATTTGGCAGGAGATTCGTGTAAGTCTAGTGAAGTGTAACTCATGGACACGGACGAGTATTAAAATAACATCTTACTTCGGTACCTATTCCGGAAGTAGCTGGGCGAAACCAGATGAGGTAATGATGGTGTTATATAGCAGAGGAGTGTGGAATGCCCTGTTTTCATTGGCTGTTTACTAAAAGACAGATGTCTGTAAGAACGGCCGAAGTCCGGCCTTTTTATTTTTTTCTTTACCTTGGTAGAGGCATGAGCGTAGCACATGACGATCACGGAGGCGGCTTGGCTCTGAAAGAGCCTAGCCGGGGTTACTGTCGGAGCTGATATGATGCAGAAATAACCCGAAATCGGCAATGAAGACAGCGCATCACTGAAGACCTCCCTGATGCATCTAAGATGTATCATTAAAATTTACCCTGCCGAGATTACTTGCTCAGAACATCAATATATTTTTTTAAAGTAAATAGTTACACATTTAAAAAAAAACCCAATGAAGCAGACGATATACCACAGGAACTACGACGTACGCAGGCTACGCAGATGATCAAACGCTTCTTGCAAGAACACCCGATCAAGCAGAATCTCAACTGTATAGCTTAGATTAAACAGCAGGAGGCATTGGCCTCTACTAACATGAAATAAAACCATTTTATGTGTTTTAAAGAAAACGGAGCTATTTCAACTCTGAGAGGAACCTCTAAAATTAGCAGACCAGTTCACTTACCTCAACAACAAAATCTCATCGAATGAAAGTGATGTAAACATGCACCTAGGAACAGAGTAAAATTGTATTGACAGCTTATTGATCATATGGTAATTTGATCTATCCGATAAGATGAAATAAGATTCCTTCCTTCTGTGTTCAAGCCGCTACATAGATGCACTCCAAGGACACTTAAAATATTAAGGAAAAAGCCAGATGAGAACTATACCAGAAATATGCCTGCAATTCTAAACAAACCCTGAAAGCAATATCTATCAAAACAAAAGCTTTACAACCACGTACTTGCCATCAAACAAATCATCGAAGACAAATATTGATATGCATGGATCTACAGGAAAGGAAATGGTTAATCTACAACGTTCTCAAATTGAAATCTGCGCATAACCATGGCAGAGTTTGCTGCACAGTGAAGACTTACATCAGTTCTGGGAGGACACAGTGTTATGTTTTGACCTTTTGACCCGGCCAAAAATGCCATTCCAAGATGATGCACCGGAAGGAGGTGACACATTCTAATGTCAGTTATGAGAGGAAATTGCGTGAGCGGAAATTGGCTGATGAAATTGGACGAGCTGAAAAAATCCCATGATACACTCATAGACTGATGCACCGGAAGAGAGTGACCTCTGAACTGCATGACAGTTATTTCCGCTTGATGACGATTAAACATTCGATTTCAAAGATCAAGTGGGCGTCGAACGATTATATAACTCAGTTGAGTTCGACGTACCAGTGGAGTTGAGTTCGAGTTCCAGTGGAGTCGAGTTGTGGTAAGGAAAGCTACACCGGGCCGAAGGGGCTTGGGGCCCTGATGAATTGGGGTCCAGAGAAGATCCTGATAAGATGCAGTAAAGAAAGCCAACACCAAGGCCTCCGGTTGAGCAGCCCTGGAGAACGAGAAAGACACAACGCTGACGGCCAGAATTTTGGGGTCAAAATATTACAGTTTATGGTCGGTCTCTTGCTCCCTCGCACAGTAAAACCCCAGAAAACCTTTCGAACCTTACAAATTAAATGAGAGGTAAATATTGCTAAAGAAGTCTTCCTTCCTGCGTCGTTTATTACTGCGTCTGTCTTTATTATTGTGTCGTTATGATACGGCACATGAGAATATAACAACAGCATGCAGTTGAAAGGAGCTGCTAGGAACAATGGATGATAAGAATAGATCACGTGTGTGTTAGCATGTGTGGGTAAAACAGAGAGAGGGAGGGAGAGAGAGGTGGGATTTAAATAATTCGCTTCTGTGAGCAAGACTCGATGATATATATATATATATATATATGGAGAAATGGTAGCTTTTGGTATATCTGTCAAGATGATAAACATAATTGGAAAATGGATTAACTCAAATACTTACAACGGGTTTGTCGTAATATTTATTTCTTTATTCCAGGAAGAAATTCTTCAGACTAAAATTTTAAAAAGTATAAAAACTCAAAACTTTTAGTCTGAAGAAGTTCTTACTTGACCAAAGAACAAAATATTACTACTAAACCAGTTGTAAGTTCTCGATTTATCCAATTTTCCACTTATTTTATATATATATATATATATATATATATATATATATATATATATATATATATATATATATATATAATCCAGTAAATCCGGAGTTGGGAACAATTTCAAGCAGGACCAATAAACTATTCAGAAATAGAATAATAATTTAAGTAATCCCTGTAAAGTGATCAATGTAAATAAAATCCACAGTGCAAATTATTTTCTCTTTAAAAGAAAACCAACAATCAGTCACATTAAGATAATAAAATTTAAAAAAAAGTACTCTATATAAATCAATGCTCTAAAAATTCAACAGGATCAAAAAAGAAAATTGACTAAATAACATTTTCAAATTTACAACTAGACTTAAAAAAATAAAACTAAAAGAAAAATTTTCCTCCGATATAAAAGTAACCTTTTCAATTCAAGTAAAATGACATCTCTGATTTTATTAGTTAACAGTATCAAGGTACTACATTATAGTTATCTTTTCTTCAAGACACAAATTACATTTTCCAGCAAAGCAGCATGGAGTTGTAGATCATTTCAAAATTGTCCCTGTATATATAGTCATCCACAGAGAGATCTGTTTCGTTCTATCAGAACTTATCAGTGTGGCTAGACAGTATCTCCCCGTAGCTGGGACCGAAACCCGGTTGACTCAAACGCCAAGCCAAAGCTTCTAACCATTTAGCTACGAGGTGATATTAGCTGCGAAGTACATTTTAAAGGGTTATGAATCACAATTACTATTGTTTATATACATCCGTTCGACGGCTGCCGAGATCTCAATTCAAATACGAAGAGACTTGCAAAGGCGCTAATGGCAACACGATTACTTCTTCGCAAGAGAACTCAACCCTACGGGGATAGGGGAGTATATACCTATAGTCATCCACAGACTGATCTGTTTCGTTCTGTCAGAACTCATTAGCGTTGCTAGACAGTATCTTTCCGTAGCTGGGATCGAAACCCGGTTTAACTTTAATATATATATATATATATATATATATATAATTTTAAATTTCAATATATATATATATATATATATATATATATATATATATAACCAAGTGTGAGAGAAAACGAAAAAAGAAAGTCCTCGCTATTTGTATATTTACGAGAAAGATTCACATTTAGGCATTCCAATGATACTAGTTTAGGAGATATGTCTAAGTTTGAATAAAATAAAAATATTTTATGGATATCGAGTCCATGTGTCCAAGTTTATATTTATTATATATGCCAACAAATGAAATACTAAAATTAAGGATTTTTTATGTGCATATATGTCAAATTGTGTGAGCTTTTCGGTCATAACAGCCAACCAAAAATATAACTCTTTTTTTTAGCGATGATAATATTACTACTTTCCATCACAGCAGTCTGAATTATTGTTACATTTTTTGTTTGCAGAAGCAAATAGTACAAAAATAAAGCAGATTCTAAAGAAGAGACTTGGACTCTCATCCAACACTTAGGAACAGTCTGTCATCGACGTCTCCTCAAAGACTTTCGCTAAGAAAATCTTGATATTTTAGTTGTAAGTATTTCGCTTTTTATAGTCTTCTCGTTTATCTCTACGTTGATATTTTAATGTTTATAATAGAATCTATTTACGTAAATATAAATATTCTCTTACATTTTTTCTTTGAAATGTGCAGCATTTTAGGTTTATCGAAAAAAATAATTATATTGTTCAGTTTATGAGAATGTCCGTTTAAAAAAAAAAAAATTAGTAGATATAGTTACTCTATTATTTTTCTCTGTTCTTTGGTTTTGATAACGACAGAAATTTTGACGATAAAAACTATTATTGGCGATTACATTTTTTGGGACGTCTGACTTTTCTTAACTTGTATATTTTTTTTTTATATAATCACTTGATTTAATATTTAACTGACCTCCTTAAAGATATATCGCAAAAGTCTGAAGCTGTTATACAACAGAATATGAAATTGATTAAAATTTTGACAGCGTCAATTTTCGAAATCAAGTGAAAGAGTCTAATATTTCATGAAATATAATTGCAAAATAGATAGATCGTTAAACAAAACGAATCGAATAATTTGATTATTAGTTTTATAGACATCCAAAAATGTCACATCTTCCGTGGGATAAGATTTTCGTGTAAAATATAGACATCCATAATCCTTAGAGATAATAATAACTTTATCTAGAATGAGATAAAATGTTTACCAAGCTATTTCATTCAATAAATACAAGTATCTAGAATTTACCTTTAAAATGAAAAATTCCGCATAGAAAGGGAACATGTATACCATCTAGGATGAAAGCGAAACCGGAATAAGCCACCGGATGCCCACAACGAAACAATATATATATATATATATATATATATATATATATATATGGAAGTAAATGATGGAGTAAAATCCGACAGTATAAAGAAAAAAAAGATAAGAAGGTAATCCAAGCCAAAGGAGAGGTTTATCGTCTTTCTTCAAGGGCACCTCGGATAGTGTAATGGTTAGCAAGCTTGACTAGCAAACCTGTGTTATATAGTCATCTGCAGATTCATGCAGAAATATACATATATATGCTGGATACATACAGATGCAATAATAATTAAGACGCCCGATGATAACGACACAGGAACAAACGACGCACGCAGGAAAGATGACGCAGGAAGACTTCTTTATAAAATATTTTACCTCACATCTTTATTTGTAAGTTTCGAAAGGGCTGTTCCGAGTATTGTGTGTGAGAGAGAGCTGGAGACCGAACATTACTGAAATATTTTGACCCCAAAGTTATGGCCGTCAGCGTTGTGTCTTTCTCGTTCTTCATGGCTGCTCAACCGGACCCTGGAGTAAACTCTTCTGTGTGCTGGCTTTCCCTACTACACCACGTCTACCTCCGTCTTCCACTGTACTGCTTGCCCTCCTTCTCGCCTAACTCCAACTGTCCTCAATTCGTCTGCCTTATATTACCTTCAAACTCCCATGCAGTAATATAGACACGCCTCAACGCCTGCGCAACCTCTTCCGATTTCCAGCGACCGGGATGTGTCACTTCCTTCCGGTGCACCACCTTGAATGGCATTTTTGGCCGGGTCAAAAGGTTAAAACATAACAATCTTTCATTAATTATTTCTAAAAATTCCACGTGTGGAATTTCTTCACGTTTGTCTCCATCACCCTCACACATATTTTACAGAATAATTTACAAGGACAATAGATGGCTAAAAACACAAAAAGAATCACTTGAAATACAGCAAATAATATATTACTTAGAAGGCGACCTTCTCTCTATATAACACTTGCCCGGCTAATTATTATCTAAATTTGTCTTACTATATTTGTGCGGTTGGCCATCTTGACATGTGTGCATCAACGTACAGTACGGATGCATGCTTTATCCTCTCAACACAACGGGCCCTCCATAATTCCTTGGAGAAATTTCAAAACCCTAAAAGGACCATACTCTGGTCCCATATCTTGGTCACAAACTTAGTGACCCTGGTCATTCCAGCAATACATTTCGCCTTGATTCCTCATGACCACACCTCCAGTTCTTCGCTCAACAGGTTCCTACCTGGAGTAACCGGAGAATTCCATAAACTAAACACAATACCTTCAAGGCCCAAAGCATTCCCCAAAAATCCACAAAAATCATGGCCCAAAACAAAGTATCACAATACATCCGAATGTATCACAATCTGGCACGCATGCTGTAAACCACATAAAATAGTCCACGCAAAATACTAATTAGCAATGTGTTACCCATTTTTTAAAATTAAGTTTCTGTTTCCATGCACATTGGTTTGCAAGCCCTTGAGGAAACATGCTTTACCTGATCGAACCCACGCCGGGTTTCTTTTCAATTTAATCAGGAACCCTCGTGGCTACCAATATATAGGCATTTCGCTTTTCCCTGATTCGTTTTGTTTCGCAAAATCACATACGAATCCAAAACATCATCGTGAATGAAAGACTCTGACATCATCCACCAAATATTGGAGTAGGCCACGATTTTTTTACTTTTATTCCATCCTCAGAATTCCAATCTAAAAAAATAGAAGCCAAATAGGCTCTCAACAGCTTCATGGGCCGGCGAATTCTTCGATAGAATTGCTTTCTTTCCCGTCTACCCAACAACAATTCGTAAATCCACTTGGATGAATGTCTGTCCTACTCTCACGTCAGCCACCGATTCGTCAAAACAGAAACCTAAAAAAAAATATTTCCTATTCCACGAAAACCCCAAATTCTAAAAAAGAAGTTTTAGAATCAATATAATTACAAATATTAGTAAACCTAGTATAAAATCCTCTGTTAATGGTTTTCGTCAAATTTCATAATATGAACAGGAAAAAAAATTTCCTAATGTCGCCTTTAAACTCAAACAAACTCAAAAAGTTTCACTTTACAACAAGTCAAAACAATATTACAATCACAGTTCAAAAATGTTCAGTTTTCTTTTCTTCTTTTTTTTCAATCTATGTACTGTCTATATTACTAAAATTGTCTGTTCTTTCTTTCTTTTTTTTTTTCTTTTTCATATGCTGTGTTCAACAATGTTCAAGTTTCTCTTCTTTCTTTTTTTTCTTTTTTTTTTCTTTTTCTCCATTTTCATTGTCCTGTGGCGTTTTTTTTTTCTTTTTGTTTTTTTTCTGTCTTCATTTTTTTTTTTTATTCAAAATAAATTGCTCATTCAATTTTTCGTTTTTCTTCTAACATTATCTCTACCTCTCTCTGTCCTTACCTTAATACTATAACTATGGGTTCGCTTCCCAGTTTATTCAATTTCAGTCTATAGTACCATAATTTAAGTCTGATTTATAATAAAACTTTTTCAATAACTTAGGAGCATTCTTCTTTTTTTTTCTTTTTTTTCTTTGCGCAAAATATCCCGGATGTTTTTTTTTCTAAGCAACCCAAACTTTTATCAATTTCAGCCAAGAGTATTTCCCAATTCAAAATATTTCCTAATCCGAATCTGCAAATCTTTGCCACAACTTGTTTCCGTCAAAATCCTGCGCATCTCTTAATCGTATCCAAAACCCTGTTTCAAAATATCTTCCCCTATAACAATCTCAAAACTCCACTCCGGGGGGAAATCACAAAATACCTGTCTGCCTCGTCAGACACAAAAAACATCTATCTCTTAGTTACTCTGCCTCCACGGTGAGACCATTTTCACGACAATTCTGAGACGATACTCATGTCTCCGATAATTGATATCAACAACTTCCATAGCCAAAACAACCAGCCTGATTCTAGCAGCACCGAAAATTATCGATTCTCCCAACTTCATAAATATCGAAAAAGTATATGCGCATTATTCAGACAAACCACCAATGTGCGAAATTCTTGAACAATCCCATTAATGCTCCCAAGATTCCATCTCTCGGATTAATATTCTCATTTCCAATCCACAAGTTCCAAACATAAAAACCTGCCCTAAAATATTAACTACAGATTTTCGAGATTCCAAATCTTGGACTGAAATTCTAATTTTCAATCATCACTTGTCCGGACCACTAATAAGTTACTAGAAATTTTTACTCACAAAGACCTAATTACGATGAAAAAAATTCAAAATATATAATTACTATAAGTTTTTACTCACAAAGACCCCGTCTATGGTAACTTTCATTTATGACAATCTTGTTTTTTTTATTGCTGTCTATCAAAAAACGGTCAGCAACTGTCCCAGTCCTCTTTTTTTCCCTTTTTCCTCCCTCAATTCGATACAATATTACACATTGCAGTAATCTCGATTTTTATCGAGGGATCAAACATTAAAAAAAAACATTATTTCTTGTTTTATGCTTCAAGAAAGGCCCTTGTCATTAAAACTAATCTTTCACTATTATAATCAAATTAATCGACAGAGAGATAGGATTATATGAATGAGGGATGTATTTACTAATTTTCTTTGTTTTCTTTTTTTATTCTCTTTTTCACTTTACTGTTTTTGTAGCTGGTCTATTCTTGTTTCTTGTTTTCATTTTTTCTTTTTTTTCTTCTTCTTTTCTTCCAGCACGTTGCCTTCCTCTATTCTTTTTTTTCTTTCTTTTCGCGTCAGTCTGTTTATCTTTTTGTTGCTTGTTTGTTCTTGTTTTTTTTTCATTTTACTTCTTTCAATTCCTGCATTTTTCTTTGTCCTTTTTGTTGCTGTCGTGTTGTGATGCTTAAATATGTCGGTAACCAGGTTCGTTCTGAGTCTTTGAAAAACTCTGCTGGCATAGGCACTAAATTAATATATGTTATATAGTAATCTGCTGATTCATGCAGAAATATACATATGCATACCGATGCAATAATAATTAAGACGCCCGATGATAACGACACAGGAACAAACGACGCACGCAGGAAAGGAGACGCAGGAAGACTTCTTTATGAAATATTTTGCCTCACATCTTTATTTGTAAGTTTCGAGAGGTTTGTTCCAAGTTTGCGTGTGAGAGAGAGCTGGAGACCGAACATTACTGAAATATTTTGACCCCAAAGTTATGGCCGTCAGCGTTGTGTCTCTGCAAGATTGAGTTCGAGTCTCATTGGGTGCCCCATTCATTCGGCCTTGTGCCACACTGAAGCAAAGAGATTCGTAAATTACATTGTCGTCTTTCTCCAATCTCCTTACCTCTTATTTTTAAAGTTTTCCTCTTGTCTCTCCGTTCTCGTATTCCTCTATTTCCCTTGTTCTTCTTTCTCTTTTTCTTCCTTCCTTTTATTCGATATATATATATATATATAAACAATAGTAATTGTGATTCATAACCGTTTAAAATTTACTTCACAGCTAATATCTCCTCGTGGCTGAATGGTTAGAAGCTTTGGTTTGACGTTTGAGTCAACCGGGTTTCGATCCCAGCTACGGGAAGATACTGTCTAGCCACACTGATGAGTTCTGATAGAACGAAACAGATCTCTCTGTGGATGACTATATATAAATATATATATATATATACAAAATCATATTATAAATCAAACTGAAACTGTGCCACCAGCAATACATCGTCAACTAATGATTTGAAATCAAGTTTGTCCTTGTAGTCAAAGATTCCTTGCTACTAACCAAGTGTAACATTGTAAACGAATTCTACATTAAAGCGAACTCGATGTGCAAACATATTTAGTTATAAAAAAGCAGCCAGGGCACCTCTGGTGGTGTAACAGTTAGCAAGCTAGACTAGCAAAACTACACGAGTGAGTTTGAGTCTCATCGGGCGCCCCACTCATTTTGCCTTGTGCCACATCGAAGCAAAGAGCTTTGTAAATTACTATAAAAAAGCAGCCACCCAAAAGAGACACAATATAATAATATGTCTAAATAACTAATGTATGTATTTCTTTTACACAAGCATGAAGACAGAAATTAACGAAATTTGTCAAATTCATCAGAGTCAATCAGTCGTCGATGTAACTGTGATAGCTGGTGAAGGTGGGCGTTCTGAGAACACCGAAAAAATGGTTCTCCAGTTTATTTTTATTAGTCTGGAACGAGCTGCAGCTGGCATTGGCCTACATGTCAATGCAAACAAAACCGAATATATGTGTTACAACCAAACAGGCAACATTGCCACACTAGACGGAGCCTCTCTGAAACTAGTCGACAAATTCACCTACCTAGGAAGCAGCGTCTCATCAACCGAGAAGGACATCGACACACGACTGACGAAGGCATGGACAGCTATCGATAGGCTCTCGATCATATGGAAGTCGGACCTAACAGATAAAATGAAACGCAGTTTCTTCCAGGCAGCGGTTGTGTCGATACTGCTATATGGATGCACCACATGGACGCTTACGAAACGGCTGGAGAGGAGGCTGGACGGAAATTACACAAGAATGTTGAGAGCAGTATTAAACAAGTCCTGGCGACAACACCCCACGAGACTCCAACTATACGGACACTTGCCCCCCATCACAAAAACTATACAAGTTCGACGAACCAGACACGCAGGACACTGCTGGAGAAGCAAGGACGAGCTCATAAGCGATGTACTCCTGTGGACCCCCACTCATGGATGTGCAAGAGTGGGACGACCAGCACGAACTTACATACAGCAGCTATGTGAGGACACGGGTTATAATCCTGAAGACCTGCCGGAGGCGATGAATGATAGGGAGAAATGGCGAGAGACGGTCAGGGATATCCGCGCAGGCGGCGCGACATGATGATGATGAATGATTGTAAGACTCGTTCATCCAAGTATCTTTGTGCTGTTTAAACTGTAGTGACTTACAAAAGAATTTTGTGCACCACGATGCTGAATCCTATCAATCGATTTACAATATCAGTCTGAGATGCCTTTATCAGCGCAGACTAGTTTTATCATATGAATATGCCGTGTTTTCTGATGCAATGATTTTATTCTAAATACAAAGCTATGGACACATATTACATGTTTTGTGATGTAGTAAATGCGTAGTTTTTTACCAGCCGTGTTTCAATTTTCTATCTTCTGAACGAACTTACTTTGGAATCTGTAGTAAATAAAAACTAATACTCAATACATTTTTAAAACAACTAATGCGTTGCAAAGAAAACCTCAATCTGTTGGCCACTCTTGGGTAACTCATAGTTTCGTGAACAAAATAGCACTGCCAGTAATTTGTTTAGCTTAACAAATACCAAGTCCTTCGTTCCTAGAATAGTATAGTATAGTATGGTATATATATATATATATATATATATATATATATATATATATATATATATATATACATATATATATATAATTTGAAGAAGCCGCTTCAGGATTGTTTATATAAACATAATGTATACATTTCTGTTACATTTTATATAACTCAATTGCTAATTACTAATTTCCCATAAGCTTCAATTTCACAAATTTACTACAAATATAACAATCTTAAGAGAAAAAAAAACACAAAAAAACAGCACTTACTGATATCGTAAGTGCACCAAGTATTAATGGTATTAATTATAAGTTAGTTTGCAACTATCATGGGTGATTTCGACCATATCTCAATATTTGATTCCTCCGGCTTTCAACTCTATTCTTTATTCTCGTGAACCAAACAAATCCACTATTTGGCAAACTATTTGTTTTCCACGTTCTAGCATGATCTGGATATGATAACTATAGCGTTCTGGAAATACGAAGGATTTTTGGATTGTGACCATAATATTATAATATAAATCAAGTCATTTGTATATTTCTGAATAAATTATTATTATTATTATTATTATTATTATTATTATTAGTAGTAGTAGTAGTAGTAGTAGTAGTAGTAGTAGTAGTAGTATTAGTATCGTCAGCCATGCGTTAATAACGAATTTCAAGTCATTTCCTGGGATGTTTTTGTCATTATTGCTGTACAAGTAACGGAAATTACTTCTTTCTTGACCGTTTCTCCAAGCTTTTGAATATAAAGAAGATTAGTTTTAGGTATGAATAGAGTTTATGCAACTAACCCAAGGGAAAGAAAAAGAAATAGAGAATTGGTGGATAAGAAAAAATGCGAAAAAATGTTTTTTTTTAAATAAATTAAGAAGAAAGAAAGAAAGAAAGAAAGAAAGAAAGAAAGAAAAGGTGAGATGGAGAATATCAGCGAAAGTAATAATAATAATAATAATAATAATAATAATAACAATAATAATAATAATATATGTTTATGTCGAACTTTATCGATACATGGAAGAAGAAGAAGAAGAAGAAGAAGAAGAAGAAGAAATGAAAAATATAGAAGGATGAAAATCGTCGAAAGAAATATTTTGTCGTTTATGAGAGAATGTCGCTATTTTACAGAAACCTTACTATCCGATTCAGAAGGAACAAAGTTTAACTTTTTCACGATCATAATTCCTGTTAACTGCATTGTGAAAAGCCGACTTTGAAACTAATTCTTCATATTTCATTTTAAATGATTTGTTATTATGAAAAAGAAGACAAAAGTGTCGTGATAGTATATTGTTGATATAGTTCCTGTTTTTAGGCTTCTCTTTTTTGTAAGTATTTCAGTGATCTGAGGGAATGGAAACCATACAAATGCTATGCTGATGGATTCAGTAGATATAAAAAGATATCAAATCCATCTCTACTTATGGAAAAGAAAATTGCAACATATTGAAGTATGACGATAATTTTGAGAGGTACAGAATTTTTATCGTGTCAGAATTGATAAATCCCTTACTAGACCAGGGATTTTATTCATTGATTTTAACGGCAAGTCAAACGATCTGGGATTATCTCATACCAAGAAATTAGGGTATATCGTTCTTTGTAATTTCATATTTCCGTTTTGTTTTCTTCGTGTAGCTGTTTCTAAAGGATTTTCTGTGTAAAGTCTTGAATTTGAATAATTTTCAAAAATATCTATTTGTTCTTTAGATGGGAACCAAACAGGTATTACAAACCGTAATCATAGCGAAATTAGTAGTATCGCAAAGAATTTGTATTTCACGCTCTTCAGATCACCATAACTCGCGCCTCGACGTCAGATGTAGTTGAGTGTCGAACACAGAAACCCAAGTTTTTGTGGGGAGAATAACCATTCTGCAAAAGGGATACAGTCAGCCTTTTCTACGCCCGTCCAGTTAACTAGTTGACTGTAGGATTATTCGTGACTAAATCCAAATATATTCACGGTGTTGTAGTATTATTTTCCATCAATGTATTTATTTTTCTCTTGAGTTGATCCTTTCATTATTACCTTTACCTTTCAAACTAGAGTTATTCGTCGTAAATCTATCGCCTTCATTTGGTGATTTGAGGAACGTGAATAAAATCACTGGTCTCGTAAGGGATTTCTATATTCTGACTCTATGCGCATTCTGTACCTGTCAAAATTATCGTCATATGTTGCAATTTTCTTTTCCATACACAGCGATGGGTTTGGTATCGCACTATATCTCCTGAACCCATCAAAAGAGCACTTGTAAGGTTCCCATTCATTCAAATCACTTAGTCGAAATGAAAGGTCTGTCTCTAATTTTCTTTATCTAAAATGCTTAGATTACTTTTGAACACGACCAGAATAATGAGATACTCAGTGAGGATTGAACTCCGAAGTGTCTGTTCGTATAAAGGACTAACTATTATACTCTGTAATGCTTCAAGCCCACTTTTGCTTTCTTGTCTTATTCAAAAATATTCATTATAGCAAAAACCTTACTAGTTCAGTCGTTTGCAATCTCACATTAAAAAAAAAAACTTTAAAATTTACCCTCTCTCCGCTTACTCTTATATATTCGATTTTAGTCAGTGCCCTCGTCTTTTGTTTATTGCCGCCTCAGTCTATTATTATCGACCAGCATCTTTTTTGCTGTTGTCGCCTCGTGCCACATTACTTAATCATGTCTCGATGTCTTGTTCGTTGTTGTGACCCCCAAACGTTATAGTTCTTCTTTGATGAGGTAATAACAATGCTGACATTATTTTCACTGCCAAAATGTTTTTTTCCGACAACTATGTTTGCTGCGAAAAATTTACGGAGAGGTGAGAACGCATCTTTAGCTGATTAACTAACTCTTGTTTTCTTATTTTTTTTAACTTTTTAGTCACTGCATTAAAATCATCCAATCAGTGGTGTGGTCTCAGATTGAACTTGGGTTAAATATCTTTCAATTATACTGAGAGACCTACGGTGTTTTTCCAAGTGTTTAACTGCTCTGATTTTAATCCGAATGCTACAATTCGTGTCAATGATAAATCTCAACAATCTATTATGAAACGGCGAATCTCTTAACTGGATCTTTATAACTCTAAGATTCCCCCTAATGAATACGCAGTAAATTTCAAGTAAAACAATATAACAACGACTTACGTGCATTTTAAAATTAAATTGTAAACTATTTATCAGTTATTTTTCTTTATTATACGTTTATTAGGATTACTTTTTTCAGATAGACATGCATAATATCTAATCATTAGAACCCACTATATACTCGAATAAAACAACACCAAATGTGTTTATCTTTTTGCTTATAAAAACTAAAATATTTATTATTTATTATTAGCTTATAAAACATTTATTATTTATTATTAGCTTATAAAATATTTATTATTAATATTAGCTTATAAAAACTAAAATATTTTGCATATATAACAAATAATAAAAATGAATCCCCCGGAAAATATTCAATGAAACTGGATATATTCGAATAGGAGCTAGCTAACTTATGCAATATATATTTAAGCCTCTATATGACTAATGGCAAATGATCCTTTTCTCTCAAAGCATGTCACCATACACTAAGATATAATGACAGGAACACCATGTGATGCCCGAGGCAGTAGTCCAGGGGGCTGAACAATATTTTGATAGTTAAAGATGATGCTTTGTGCTATTACAATAAAAAGCACTCCAAATTACGAGGATTCTCTGAAAGTAAAGTCTCTTATTTATTTTCTCTTATTTTATTTTGACGATGTTCAAAATACTGCTCTGTTACTAAAACCTACCACTTCAGAGTGCTCATATACTGTTCCAAAGATAACTAGTGGTTTCAGTGAAAACATATAAGAGGTTTTACTTATGAGGCTTCCATTTGAAATCTGATCGGATGACATATTCTGGATTTGTCATGTGATCATTAAATACGACCTATTCATGTATAAATAAAATAAGGCAACACGTTGACAGGATTGAGCAAACGAAATAGGCGAACAGTCTGCAACACCTGCTTTGTGCCTATCTTTATATGACAATTGTCCAATAGATCTTTATTAGTGTAAGTCTATGGCAGGGGTCCGAGGAGATGTCGAGAATATAATGAGATTGGGATGGGAAATAATGAATAAATTGTCTCTTTGTATGTTTATAAGTGTATACAAGGATGCCAAATATCTGGAGGGATAAAATGAGAAAACAAATAAATCGCAGATACCGAAAATTATATGAAAGAGAAGAAAGATGTAACGGGAGAGAGAAGAAGCAGAATGTTAAAAGGTTGTCAAAGATCATCGAGTATTGATAGTCCAAAAAATAATGAATTATTTAATAAATTATTTGACGAATAGATGTCCAACAAATTAGGTACTAAGCTGGCTGGCGAATGTGGTTCCCTGAAAATCATACGCTTACTCTATACCTCAGTCTCATTTACTTATTCGCTCACTCTGCCTATTCGTCTGGTTGGCTCTTTTAATATATATATATATATATATATATATATATATATATATATACACACACACACACACATATATATATATATATACATATATATATATATATACACACACATATATACATATATATATATATATATATACATATACATATATATATGTGTGTGTGTGTGTGTGTGTGCGTGTGTGTGTGTGTGTATTGTTCGCATTTATATTGAAAATGAAAGACAACGGGAGAGGATGGTGGTATAACAGGCTACCCCCTCCATTTATCCAACGCTAACACCATCAGTACATACATCAACAAACCCAAAATAGTAAGCCAGATCAACGCTATAGAATTTAAAAAAATTCGAGATGATGATAAAATAATATAATCTAGTATCAATTGTAAAAAAAAAAAAAAGTCAATCATTAGAAGCAGCACACAATAAATATACTTTGGTTGGGTTGGGTTTGGTTCGGTTGGGTTTGGTTGGGTTGCGTTTTACCGCATATCACCCATGGTAGGTTATTCAATGCCAATTCTATTTTTATACATATAAACAGTTAAATCTGAAAGAAATCAGTTTGGCGTAAGTACGCATTTTAGTACTATTTGACACATTGATGAAAACCTATCAGGTACTACCACTCGGGGCAAGAGCCGACGACAGAATGATGATAAAAAAACATATCTCTGGATTCACCAAAGCTCCAGTATTACTGGAACCTCACTATCAGATTCTTTAGTGTCATATCCAAGACACTCGTTGTGGGACCCTTACTCGTCTGCTGAGATGTGTTGCATGTCGGTAGATTGGATTGTGACGAATGGACTTTTTTGTTTAAAGAACTGACGACTTTGAGGCGAAAATCTTAATTGACAAAGATGACACACGCTTGCGGAAAAGGGAAATGAGCTTAATTAACCAGGTCGTCGTGACACGTAAAAATGAGGCTATCTAGATATAAGACAACGGAAGTAGCAGACAAAAGAAAAGTCCCGAAGCAAAAAGTACTGGTGTCTCCAGTCCGAAGGAAAACACTTGGTAGCCTGGCCGAATGTGAGTTGTCAACTTTGAGTTGAAGTGTTTATAAAAGCAGTCATGTTCAAATGTTAGAGCAAGTCCTGTCTAATCATCGAAGTGAAGAGATATGTTGTCATTTCCCCGTATGCACTCATAATCCCTTCGACTCTCTCTCTCTTAGACACCCTTTTCGAAGCAAGCCGGAGAAATAAAGAAAATAGATTATATTTTTTATATTGAAGTGTATATATATATATATATATATATAGTGGGGATAATCGAAAACAAAACATTAGCGAATGCTTTTTATCAATTCATTATTAATCCTGACTGCTTTATCCCTTTTTGTCATATATAAGGAAGTGTATATTCAAAGAACTGGCTTTAAGCTAACGGTCTTTAGACGTAAACTGAGTATTTACCTTTTTTAAAAAAAAATGTTTTACAAGGTTACTTCATTCGATAATGGGAATCCTGATTAGTGTTTAAATTATTTTTCAAATTCGAAAATAATAATTTTTTCTCAGAAATCGTTCAGTAGAAGAATCAGAATATATAAAATTGAATGAGAATACTTTTATGATTTGATGTAGCAACCTTTGTTTATCGAGGATTAATATGTCATCTTTTCTGGTGGCTGTTCAGTCTTGTGAAAATTACGGCTAAAAATGAACCAGCTAATAAACGTACAACTAGACGAGATTATTGATCAGCAATCGTGTATTTACGAAGTTCTTCTAAAACGATAAATGTTTTTGACAATTAATAAAACTAATATTTTTTTATCGACTCCTTCAACGTCGTCGTCTTGAGGACTTATGCACTGACCTTACAGTATTACATCTCATATTTTCATGAAATATTCAGAGAAATGTAGCTTCGCATACATCTTGAATGCGGTTTAACTAAGGGTACCAAACAAACACAAACATCCACATTAACATATATATATATATATATATAAGATTACTTAAGAGTGTTTTTTTAAAAAAAAAACAAAAACTGCACAGCATTTACCCTCTTCCTTTAAAGAATGGTGACTACAAGTTTTGCTCACCCACGCATATTCATTTACTCGCCCCAACACCTAACACTGTTTGGGTTTTGATTGGTTCACGAGGTTTATATTAATTAGATTTAATTTCTTTTCATGGTAAATTTTTTTTTCTTTTTACAAATGTCGTTAGTCCCAAGCTTCCGGAAACCGTAGAGACTCAATGCCTCTATCCGCTGCGCCACGGGCTCCGAAGGTCCCAGCTGACCACAGAATAAAACTGAAAGAATGTGAAAAGAAGGATAAGTACCTCGATCTTCTGGACCCGTGGCGCAGCGGATAGAGGCATTGAGTCTCTACGGTTCCAGGTGAGCATTGTCAGAAGATAGCGGTTTCAAATCCTACCCAAGCCGGCCAGAGGTTTACTTGGTCAAAAACGTGGTGTGATAGACAACAACTATGGAAGGCAGTAATTGCTGGGAATGCGGTTGCAAGACTCAGCATTCCTATCCGAGGTCGCGGTAAAATCACCTTAAGAAGGCCAGAGGTGAAATTTGGCCAAAACGTAGTGAAAGAAGAAACAACACAAAAAACTACCAAGATGAGGACAAAAAGTCTGCAATAAATAAAAATTAATTCTCAGATTAAGAAGCCTCATCTCAAAATGATCTAATTAAAGACAAACATCTTTGGGTTTACCGTGCATAAGCTTAACACATTTAAAAAACTGTTTTGTTCAATAGTACGATAAAATATACACTTTTTACATAATGTTTTTTAGATGTACTTTTATCTCTAGACAACGTTTTATAAAGCCTAAGATTACTTCTTAAATAAATCGCATTCATATATAATATGTATATCATTATATTCTATCATTATGAAGTCCTTCTGTTGGCTAAACAGTTATGAATTTCGTTTCTCACTAGGATAAAATATATCTATAAAATATTGAATAGTATAATTCATTTAAGTTCAAAAGATAATAATAATTCGAACAAATGGTATATGCACAACCCAGCAGATGTCCTAGAAAATGACACTAATAAACTTCAGTGGGATTTTGAGATAGAGAAGGATCACCTAATCTTGGCAAGAAGACCAGACCTGATAATAATCAACAACAAAAAAAGAGAATTTGCAAAATTGTCGACTTTACTGTCCAAGCTGGCCACAGAATTAAACTGAAAGAATGTGAAAAGAAGGATAAGTACCTCGATCTTGCCGGGAAAGTGAAATAATTATGGAACATGCAGGTTACAATTAAACCAATTGTGATTGGTGCTTTTGGTACGGTAACTAAATGATTATTAAAGGGAATGGAGAGCTTGGATGTATGTGGACGAGTGGAGACCATCCAAACTAAAGCATTATTGAGAACGGCCAGAATACCTAGAAGAGTTCTGGAGACTTAAGGAGCATTGCTATCACTCAAACTCCTGTGAAAGGCTATCAGCAAACGCTGATGTGAAAAAACTTTAACGAGTAAATAATAATAATAAGTATCCGGACCTTGCTAGGGAATTGAAAAAACTGTGGAATATGAAAGTGACAATTATATCAATCGTGATTGGTGCTTTTGGTAAAGTCTTCACAAAGATCATTAAAGGGACTGGAGGGCTTGGAATAAGAATATGAATAGAGATCATCCAAACTACTACAATAATGAGAATGGCCAGAATACTGAGAAGAGTCCTGGGGAGTAGAGGTAACTTGCAATCACTCAAACTCCAGTGAAAGACCATCAGCTGACGCTGATATGAAAAATAAAACTCCCAAGGAGTAAATATTAAGAAAGATATAAACTGCACAGCAAATCCAGGCCAGACGACCAGACGTAATGATATACCGTTACCGTACCAAATATAATTTAGACCCCGCGGATGTAAAAGTTGACGAACGCAAGAAACTCTATTTAACTACCCAAAGGTTTATTGACTACTGCAACTTGTTGGTAGTCGCTGGAAGAAAAAAAGAGAACGTAGAGACTGAGACTACCTCGTCAGCTGGATTAAAAAAAAGCAATATATCCTGCTGAGAAAAAAGAGAGCAGATAGAGACCGTGATTTAAAAAAAGCAATATATCCTGCTGAGAAAAAAAAGAGCAGATAGAGACCATGCTTTTTTTCCTGGTTTTCTGTTGTATTTCTAACATGCTTTTCAACTGGGTCAGGTCTAGGCTCGTAAACTTTCGTCTTCTTACATCTACGTGGTATTTGTTCAATTGTATTTCTTTACATAATCATGTCTCGCTGTCAACTGCTCATAAAACACGAGTCATCTCCTCTCTTTCACCAGTCTTAACGGGGACAGAAACATATTCATTTCCGGTTGTTCTATAACTGCGCAGAAGGTACTGAACTCCCAGGGTTTTTTTAAATTCATTTTTAAATATCAAGAGTGTTTTGGCTTGGGAATTCGGAGACCGTAAGCTTTATCTATTTATTTATTTATTAAATTTCTTATGAGTCGTTCAATTACGTTACCATTATATTCAACAAAAAAAAAGATAACCTGCCAAATAAAGGAATTTGCTGTCCGGCCGAGCACAATGTTAAAATAAAAGAAAGCGAAAAGAGATATATGTACCGACAACTTGCAAGAGAACTAAAAGAAACTACGGAACATGAAGATGACGGTGATACTAAATGTAACTAATGCATTCGGAACAATCCCTAAAAACTTTGGTAAAAGTACAGTGGATTTTCAAAATCTGAGCACAAGTTGAGACCATCCAGACTATAGCCTTATTAAGATCGACCAGAAAACTTACAATAATCCAGGGGACTTGAGGAGACTTGCTGTCAATCAAAATCCAGTGAAAATCATCAGCTTACGCTGCTATGAAAAACTCCCAAAAGGATAAAATAATTAGTATATATATATATATATATATATATATATATATATATATATATATATACTTAAGGAATTAAAACCTTAGGAGAAAAGCTGGATCTCTTTTAATAGTAACACACAAAAATGTCATGTGGATCAACTTTATCAAAGCGAAGACTATGCAACAGAATAGAGAGTGAAGATTCGAAAGTTGTAGAGATGGAATGGTTTCCTATAAACAAAAGGAAAAAAACGAGCCCAAAAGGCTTATAAGACAAGACATATCAGCGGGAAAAGTGACTATGTAGGAATTGTCCAAGGAAGTAAAATTTGACAATATTAACAAATGGTATATTCACAAACCAGAATCTGTTCTAAAAATAAAACTCAAACTTTTCTGAAACTTTCTAATATAAACTGTTTACCAAATCTCGACCAGATGGTTCATTGAGAAGAAAAGAACTTGTCATCTTTAGAGTTCCAGTGTACATTAGACTGAAAATGAAAGAAATCAAAATGATAGAGAAATAATTTAATCAGGCCAAGGGCTGCAAAAGCTGTGGGATATAGACATGAATGTGACACCAGCTGTGGTTGATTATGAACAGTCCCGAAGAATTTGGACCAAAAAAAAGACTGGTGGTATTAGTAATCGGAGGAGGATCCGAATCAAAGTAGACCGCAGCAATTTGGGATCGGCTTAAATACTCAGAAGAGTCCCAAAACCCTGAGGAACATCACTCAGATTCCAGTGAAAGACAAACAGCTAAAGCCTGAATGAAATAATAATAAAAACAAACTAGTATTAGCATTGAATTCATAAGCTTTTCTGCTTGGAAATTACGACAGCATGCATATGATAATGAATACTTATTTTCATATTTGCCGACATTTAATCCTATTTACCAACCCCTCCGCTCGGGCAGGATATGACACAAGGTCAATTTTTTAAGCGGAGTTTAACAGGTTTGAATTCAGAGTTTTCCTTCTCCTAGACTAGTAACCTCACCAAGGCTTAAGAACCTAGTCTGTCCTACTATTTACCCATAGTTGGAGGGAGAATAATTGGATTCATACCTTTCCCAAGGGTATTAGTGCTATGTGAAATGCAATCAGTCTCGTCCAGGATTTGAACTCGTGTCGCCGTGTTCATTTCCTACGGCGATAACAATTACACCACAGGCACCTCCATGCCGACATTTAATAAAGCTAGTTATCGTGGAAACCATTTCAAATGAACGCAGTGTTACTGTACTAAATTACTTTTGTAATTTGATGAACATTTGATACAAATACATTTTAAATTTACTTTATATTTTCTTCCGATGAACAAAAGGTGAAAAGTTCAATTTACATAAAAGTTGCGTTCTTTTCTTTTTTTCTTTTTCACACAATCAATACTTTTATTGGTTTTTGATCGGAATAGAATTTAAAGAATCATCAAATTGTATTCTACTTAACGGTTTTTCATTAGCAGTTCAGAAGAGAAATTAAAAGAAGACTTTATTCATTTTTACAATAAACATTGCAGATCACATAAACACACACGAACACAGACAAACACGAATACGCACATACTCAACACACACACACACACACACACACACACACACACACACACACACACACATACACTCACACACACACACACACATATATATATATATATATATATATATATACTTTTTTTGTTGTAGATCCAAAGAGAAAAGAAATATCTCTAAATGAGTAGATCCACGAGCAATGGCAAGGTAGACTTCCTCCCTATTTCTCGATACTCCAGGGCTGAAGCCTCGGCAGCAGATTATTTAATGTCGTATCAATAACACTCTTTAGCGGGTGTCTTACTCTTCTGCAGAAATACAGTCGGGGTATTCTATACCCTCAACCGACTGTGCTACTTTGGATTTCAACTCCTGTACAACAATCGTCTCATACTTCAGTCCTATTGATCTCAGTCAGTATCGAAAGAGACGTAATCACCTTCTATAATGAGTTATCTTTTCTATCTGACACATTCTCAAACTTAAATTTCTAATCATTAGTCGATATGCTCATATTGGAAATTTAAAATAAAATAAAAGAAATTATTTTTACACAACTCTCAATAAAGAAGTGGGAAACATCTAGCAACGAGTTCTCTCAAGAACAGGCTTGTATACCTAATAACAAAATTGTCGAAAAATAAAGTGAAAGCTATGGACTTCCACCTACCCTAAAATAAACACTACAAAATCATGTATTTATAAACGTGAAGTAGTTAAACAACGCTATGAAATCTGGGATATATTCTTGCTTTGAAGTTTTCCTTAATTCTACTCAAAAATAAGAAACAAACCGGTAAAGTCCTTTGTTATTTCTGGTCCTCATTTGCCAAAACTAGTATATGCAATCACTATTCAGTAACTGTAAGGAAAAGGTTTCTTACTCTTTTCGGAATATGTGAAAGACATACTGCAAATAACAAATATGAAAATATTGTTACTGCCCATTTAGAAGCTCCAGTTGAATGCATACCAACCAAAGAAAACGCCATACGTTCTCTGGTTGTCAAAATTAGTTGGAGAATACAGTGGGTATATGAAAAAGCTCTTTTACTAACTAGTAATAAAAACGTCAACGAGCAATAATGTGTTGAAACGAAAGAAAGCTCAGAAATCGCTAAATATACAGAAAAGAACAACGAGAATAAATATGTATCAAATCAATACCATCACGCTTTCTGTTGAAGCTGAACAATATAAATTAACTTAGCAGTCTAAAATAAATTTATTGCGAGGAAAAACTCTTCGATAGTAAAAATAAAAGGTGGCAGTCAAGAAGAGATAGGTCAGGAGTGGAAAGAACATTTTAAGAATATACTTGTAAAACCCTCCTGAAATCTCAGTTAAGCAAGCTCAAGAAAGTATTCATGGAAAACAAGACATCAAAACTACACACTTGACTGAAGATGAAATCGACACAGTTCTGAAAACAATAAAAGCAGAATATATTCAGCATTTTGTGAATATCCTCCGGATGAATCAAGAACAAGTTAAATTGATAACATACTTATTCAATTATGTAATGCCGTACATAACGAAAAAATAAAGAAATTGACAAAAGGCATCATCTTTCCCTCCCTTATAAAAGGTGGCCTCGGATTCACTAAGAAATTCAGAGTTAAAGCTTCTTCATATAGTTGCTAAGATTTATGTTTCCCTGCTTTTCAATGGTATTTGAGCTAAGGTAGAAAAATCAGAACGTCTTTCGGAAAAATCGATCCACAATTTTTTCGATTCTTGCGAATCGTTGAATTATCGAAGGAGTACGCGAAAGTAATCTTTTGGCAACACATATATTTGTAGATTTCTCCAAGGCATTTGATTCTATATAGAGAGGAAAGATATAGCAAATAATTCTAGCATATGATATTCCCCACCAAAAAAAAATGTTATCAACAAAATAATACTCTATAAGTACATTAAGGCAATGATTTTCTCACCTGATGGCAACTGCAACTTTCTTTACATTGTCACTAGAGTCATTGAAATCATTTCTGTACATAATCTGCCTTGATTATGTATTTCGAACGTCAATATCTAATGAAAGAACATATTCTATAACTAAAAAAAACACAAAAAAAACGTCAAGAAGCGGATGATATCCAATAAAAATTATTACTGAAGAACAGTACTCTGGTGATATAACGTTTATTGAAAACACACCTGGTCAAGCGGAATATCGGCTGTCTAGCCTACAAGAGACTCTCGGTGATATAAGGTGAATTCAGGAAAATAGAGTCGCTGAATTCTAGCAAAGATAACGTCATCTTCTTATTAAATGGGAAGTCTCCAAAATTAGTAAACCAGTTTATATACCTCGGCAAAAATATCTCCACTTTTTAAAGTGATGTCAAGATACTCATAGATAAGGCGTGGGGACCTATTGACAAGTGAACAACCATAAGGGAATCTGATTTCTTTGATAAGGTAAAACGTATATTGATTGAAAGATTTACCGTACTGTTACACTTGCCTGAAGAAAAAAAAGTTGCAGCATTCAGTTTTGGATAGATCATAGAAGTAGCCACCTAAAAAAAAGACAGAAGCTTTACGGCTATCTAACATCGATTTCACAAACCACCTGAATATGATAAGCATGTAAAATCTCATTTTTACTATTTCTTTTATATATTATTTATTTTTTTCATTTTAATTTGGATTTGTCACATATTGATGGATTCATAACAGGAGACTCGTAGCGGGGTCTCACCCTCTACAGAGATAAAGTCAGTGTATACTCACCCCAAGCTGACGTGGCAATATAAGTTTTTGCTGCTCGCCAATACAGAAATGTTCATGAGTAGAAGTCTATAGGAGAACACCCCCAATAAGAGTGTCCTTACTTCAACAATAATGCCCCACATGTTTTTATAATAATTGACATTCCACATGGTACTGAGAACTCCTTTTATTATCTCGATATTCGCAAAAACAATAGCCTTAGAGTTTTCCTGTTTCTTGAATTCATTGTTTTGATAACATATCACATCCGTGATTTATTTAATGCCATAGCCATAATGTCAGACAGGAGTTGTTCCATTCAACCCAAAACGAGGCAAATAACGCCGTTCAAACCTTTCCCAAGTTTATTCGTCCGAAAGTGAATATAATAACAAGACGGGAGTTCGAACTATTTTACTACGATGTAGCAGTCTTGAACGTTAACTACTACTTCGCTTTGTGTGGGGCTTTGATGTTTCTCTTTTATAGACTAATCTGTGAGGAAAACAAAGGCAAACGCATTCTTCCAAATCATAGTGAGCATAATAAATTATTGAGGTCTATCGAGTTATTCGATGCTATCATGTTTGGCTAGGAGACTTTTTGATAATGATTTGGATTCTCTGAGAATGCGTCTTTTACCTGAACTTATGTGAAACTACGTTATGTTTAAGAAATGGGTTGGGTTGGTTTTATTTATTTTTTAACATCATATCAACCCCTTTTGATTTATTTAATGCTGAAAATTTATCCATTTACTAATGGCTGACTATAATCATCACAATTTTTATTTTCAAATTTACATTGCAATCTTTTTTCAATCAAAGATTTTTATTTATATATAATAACCATTTCTTTACAGTTATAATCATTCTGCAGAGAATTTAGTTAGTGTATTCTAAGTTTTACTGTTTGAGTCCTGTTCACGGAAGACTGATTGGAGGGTTATATTTATCCAACCTTCAACTAGTTTGTGTTTAACACAAAGTCATTTTAATGTGGCCAAGCACGAATCGAGACTGTTGCGCAGCCGTCACAAAAATATTTGATCCCGTCAGCATTCCCCTATTGGGAAGACCCAGGCACCAATCAATAAATTCAACATTGCAAAGCATGTATTGCTTTGGGGAATTAATTCTTTGGAACCAGGTGGATCAGACGAAGCGCTCTATACCACCTACCCACCGGGTGCATATGTGAGAAGAGCATATTGCATTCGGCGGACGCTGAAAGTCCGCAAGGGATAGGCAAGTTCAACTGATTGCAAAAAAATTTGCTTGAACAAAAAATTCAAGCAACATACAGCCAGCTCAAGAAATTATTTTCGTTACTTGAGTGCAGAAATCTATATTTTCCAGTGTAAGTAAAGACAATTACATTATATCAATAAAGTGTCCGAATTCTACCAATAAAGGTCACAAATAGGTATTTTATATATATACTTACACACACACACACACATATATATATATATATATATATATATTTATGTGTGTGTGTGTGTGTGTGTGTGTGTGTGTGTGTGTGATTTTCTATCTTTCTAAACAGAGTGGTCAATATCGGGAGTAGGATGTGGATCTAATTTAGAAAAGCGTAAACACAGAATAAACCGGGCTTTGTGACTGTCAGTTTCTCGTTTATTTAATAATCTGACCAATATATATATATATATATGT
>OY757904.1:25021291-25098791 GCA_963585895.1 Sepioteuthis lessoniana
AAAAACTAAAAAGGGTTATTTATTTTTCACTTTCTTATATATTATTACATTTTCTGTTGTTCTATGACCGATAAAAGGAAGCGCAGTTTCTTCCAAGCAGCGGTCGTGTCGATACTGCCATATGGATGCACTACATAGACACTAAATAAACGTATGGAGAAAAAGCTTGAGGGCAACTATGCAAGAATGCTGCTAGCAATAATGAACAAGTCCTGGAGGCAGCACCCCACAATGCAGCAGCTATGCGTCCACTAACCACCCATCACGAAAACTATCAAAATTAGACGAACCAGACACGCGGGACACTGCTGGAGTAGTTGGGACGAGCTCATAAGTGATGTACTCCTGTGGACCCTTTCACATGGACGAGCTTAGGCACGACGACCGGCTCGAACTTACATACAGCACCTCTTTGCCAATACGGGAGGTAATTCTAAAGACCTACCGGAAGCCATGGACGATAGGGAGGGGTCGCGAGAGAGGGTTAGGGGTATCCATGCTGATAGCTTGACATGATGATGCTGCTGCTGCTGATAATGATATTCTAAATTGTTGAAATAAATGAATACCGTTTTCCCTATCAATCTATTGGTTAGAAATTAACGTCTATTTTTGTCCACCTAAACAAGACCCACTCAGAAAGACTACTAATCTTTTATTTGAACGTTCTTCCTTATATTTCAATTTACTGCATATGTGACACCGGTAAAATTTTTAATAATATATCAGGGCAAATTCCATAGAAAATGTCAGCATCTGTCATCTGAAAAGTATTATTACAAACACTTTTAAACCTTTCCATTGTTAGCTAATCAAAACAATGAAAACAACCAAAGCAACATAATATTGGACTCTTTTCATTATAGCAATCTTCTCAAGGGTATTGTCAGCTACTGTAGCACTGGCCCAGTCGGCTAGGACTGTATAATGCAGAGGAGTAAGACCCCCCCCAACGAGTGTCCCGTATGTGACTCTAAACAATCTGATGGTTAAGATCCAGTAACACTAGAGCCTTCGCGAATGCGGGGGACCCCTTCATTGCGAACTTTCCTACGTCCATTTTGGCTCGGAGTATAGCACGGGATAGGGTACTATCTATGGGTTAAATAAAACTGACATTTCCACAGTGTACTTTGATACTTAAAACAAATGACTTTGTGTATTTTGATATTGCAAACAAACGACTTATGCTATATTGAATTACTTGAAGTGGATCTTGATTGAATTGCTTGGAGGGTCTTGAATACTAAAAATTAATTGTGGGGCACATGACAAGTAACACAAAACTTGTTAAGGAAGAAGAGGTAAGTAAAGATTACTTATCCGGAGTGGGGTCCCGAGAGAACCATACTGTCGCTGCCGTGTGCAGGAAGAGGAGGAAAGAATGATTCCAATGTTGCTCCCTTTTCGAACGACCGAGCTTACAATATGTACCCACCTTTTTTCGAATGTTATACTTAAAGGACAGGATTACTATACATTTTGCAGCGCACAGTCAATGATTACTCTTTCGATATTGATTTTGTGATTGTCAAGAATCATGATTCCAACTTTTTTCTTTAGTGCTATTTACAATCAATACAAAGTGTTCCAAAAATATAAAACTTTGTTGTTGTCATCCATTCTGAAGGTGGTGCCATACAAATGGATCTTATTGCAGTACTAAGGAATCTGTGGGACTAAATATTCAGGCATGCAAGCGGAAAAAGTCATGTTAGCTGGAACATAATGCTATCTGTAATTGTCTTTAATTGGAATCATTTTGAGATGAGGCTTCTTAATCTGAGAATTATTTTTTTATTTATTGCGGACTTTTTGTCCTCATCTTGGTAGTTTTTGTGTTGTTTCTTCTTTCACTATGTTTCGGCCAAATTTCACATCTGGCCTTCTTCAGGTGATTTACCGCGACCTCGGATAAGAATGCTGAGTCTTGTAACCGTATCCCCAGTAATTACTGCCTTCCATAGTTGTTGTCTATCGCACGACGTTTTTGACCAAGTAAACCTCTGGCCGGCTTGGGTAGGATTTGAAACCGCTATCTTCTGACAATGCTTGACAATCCATCCTTGATCACCCTTCGGGTTCCGTGGCGCAGCGGATAGAGGCGTTGAGTCTCTACGGTTCCAGGTGAGCTGGAACATTATGCCATCTATTTGTCGAAATGTTCAAACTTGTACTACTTGAGAGGTTCCCATTGACCCTAAGTACTAATACCTACAACTGAATTAATATTGTGAATTTATTCGAGAAGAAAATTAATTTCCGTACCGTTTCAGTTAGATCCAATTAAACAATCTGCATAGAAAATTCCACATTCCTTCATACTTTATTTACTCAGAAAAAAATAATATTTTCTACAAGGAAGGCATTTCATTCCAAAGAAATACATTAGCCTTTCTCTCTGTTAGACAAACCTCAGCTCTAACTTGTTACTAATTTATGTAAAATCTAATGAGCAACGTTACTAATATGACAACCAAGTTCTAACAAGTTCTCCCATTTCAGCTAACACTTTAATGATTCAACAAAACTGCCGTTCCAACTAATCAACCTCTCTCAACCCCTCCTCAACGAGAAGGATGCTACTCAAGGTGTTTTTCCAAGTGAAGTATAATTAGATTGAATTCAAAATTTTCTTTCTCCAATATCTGTTGTCATACAAAGGTTAAAGAGTCAGTTTAATCGAGTATATAACTAAATCTTGGAAAGAATTGATTGATTCAGACCTTTTCCAAGTATTATGTGAAATGCAAATTGTCTTTTCCATGACTTGTAATAGGATGTCGATATTCTCCGACGATAATCATTGTTGAAATATAGTTTATTTTGGTTTCGATGTTTAATAGCATAACAGATTCACGAGTTATCTAATGCGAAAAATCTAAACTTGTACAATTGTTACTATTTGAGTTATAGTTCGGTGTGGATAAACATGGTTCACTATTTGTTTATTTTATAAGGCTGAAAGTGAACATAATAAATGGAGTTTGAACTTGCTTACAACAAAATAGCATTCCATTAGGGAAGCCATTGCACCATTGAGACAAGAAAATATTGAAGATGCAGGTAATAAGGGTCTTTGTCGGAACATTAATGGATTGTGGAATTTATCACTCAGCTGTACTTTGAAATATAACTTTACATTTTCCTTCTCGGGTGTTATAGTTGCGTATTTTCGTCGTATGTTAAAACTTGAAATCTGATCCTGAACAATCAATTATTGGATTATCGCATTTGAATGATACACATTTTGGATTCTCTGTTTGTATTTATCTATCTAGATTAAATACACAAATAGAATATGAGGATCTTATCACACGTCTTTCAACGTCCAGAAGAAATCGGTGTTATATATTTTATAAATGGAAAATGTTAAAATAATTTTATCCAAAGTCAAAATCTATTTTTTCAACTTAGACGATACGACAGCATATAGAAAATGATTTAATTTTTGCATGGATTTTTTTTATAAAATTATGACATACACAAAAATACACGGATACAAAGACTCACACACACACGCGCGTGCGCGCACACACACACACACACACATATATATATATATATATATATATATATATATATATATATATTTCTAAATATAAATGTATTATTATGATTCAAGGTACCGAATCTGATTTAATTGAACTTTAATATGAATATATAGCGGTTTTGAGGATAACACTATTGTTTTTAGGCACACAAATGAATTACGAAACTATTCTTTAGTAACACCAGAACGAAAGTTTTTTTTATTTGCAGCTTTGAATATGGTTTGTTCTTGGTGCTGCAAGACTCGTGGTGTTTAGGCTTCTTGGATGTTTGAGACGAAATGGCTTAGCGAGATGTTGAGATGGCAGCGTGTCGTTGAACGTGTGAGGGAAGTATTCAAAGTCACCGTGTAGTTTTGTGTGTCGAGAGTGGAGTGACGCTCGGATCGACATAGTCAATATTTGGGGTGACAAGAAGTGGTGCCTGTGGAAGGCATGCTGAATGTTTTTCTAATTTATGTTCCACTGGGATTCCTCGTAAAGAATCCATAAATTAGATGGTTCCCTCGTTGAGTGTCCATGTTGCTGCTGCTAGTGTTAAAGCCACAGTGAGATGTCCACACTGGGTGGCTTGTTTTGCTAAAAAGCATCGCTAAGCAGGGACGGCCAGAGGCACGTCTGTTCTGGTCGCCGTCTCACGCTGAAGAGAGTGTGTTTGGCCGCTCACCCGTTTTGCTAGCCGGAAATGAAGGTCCGGGCTGAATAGGATATGTCATCCTGATTGGGTGAAATTCAGTGTTGAATTAAATTGCGCGCCAAAACAAAATACGAGATTTTCCTCTTCTCTACAAATATATATAGTGCACTCTACTGTCATAGACAGAATGCGACACGGAGTCATTTTTAAGTGAAGTAAAACACTCCGCTTTAAAAATGACTTAGTGCCTTAAAATGACTTGTAACCTGACAAAAATTGATATCACAGTCTTTTCCTACTATTTACTCATACGTGTGCTGAGAATAGTTAAATACATGCTTTTCCCAAAGGCATTCAAACAGGTTGAAATGCAAATAGCATTTTTTTTAAAAATTGAATTCAGTTCCCCGATTTTTATGATAATTGCTGTAACACTAAACTCGCCTCCTAATATTTACAATATGATGGCTGAAATTTAGCAGTGTATTTCTTTAGGGATAACAATTTAGGAAGGTCTTTAATTAAATTCTAAGCTTTATCCTAATTTTTTAGCAGTCACAGATCTCCAGTATTTGTATGACTCTCACCTGCAGAAAAATTAAGACAAAAATCTTAATTAGTTATTATACTTATTCTAAAAAGTGGTTGTGTATTGACAGAGCGTCCATATTCAACAAAGACATTTCTTTACGGGTAAGGTTTAGAACCTTTTCATTGACCCTCGGATTTACTCTATGAAAAATTTATAAAGGGTTTTTTTCATTACCATATCCCCTATTAAATATTCTTCTTTATCATTATGCAGACTTTTATCATTATTAAGTTCAAGAGCTCTCAAGAAAAGAATAAGAATGTTCTTAAATCCTAAAGATCTAAGAGAAACATACAGCATCTTTAAACATCCATTTCTTTTAGAGTGTTATATCTATTGAGGATTAAATGCTTACGAAGTACTTGTTTCATTGTTTTCTTTTAGAAGGAGATATGAAGTCCCCTAAAATGCATCAGTCATATTTATTATTACCTGTCAAAAATCAAAAAGAAATCTGCGATTCATACTTGAGTTTCTGAAATCACTAACAAGATTTTCCAAGATTCGATTGCAAATGTTATCGACATCGCTTCAGATCAAACATCCATCACAGGCTAAAAACAATAGAGTTTAGCTTGCTTTGATGGTGAATTCCAACTCATATATTATGTAAGATTAAAACATGGAAATGTTGACGTTCTTTCGTCTTCATGCTTGTAGACTCTACCAATGTATTTTTGTCAAAGAGATCGCTATCTAAAAAAAAAAAAAGCAAAAACAAAAACCAACAAAACAAACAAACAGAAAGCAAACAGAAAGAAAAAAAAACTACGGATTCAATAATGTCAAAATCTGTGTGCTAGTACCGCTTAGTTGTGCCGTTATTTCAGTTGTCGCTGTTAATCCAGAATTTCATAAGATTAAATCAATGCCTTCGATTTAGTTTCAGAGTTATTCAGCTTTGTTTGAAAAGTGGCGTTTCAGTCATCGCAGCCAAAAAGTGAAAATACACCTTGTTGTGGGTCATGTAATTCAAGACAATCTTTAACAATGTTTTGTTACATTACATCGGAGAAAATATCAGGTTTAGTTTGTTGGTTTTGTTGTTTAATGACATATCAACCCTTGTGGGTATCTAATGCCAAAGCCATCCTTGTAGAAGAATAGTTGAGGTACTATTTAGCCAATTATTCAAGGGATAACGGTGTGCATATATTTCTCAAGGGTACTATTCTGAATGAGAACATACAAGTGAGACTATGATTTGAACTCGTTCACTACGATGTAGCTGTCCACCACGTTAACAACTATACCATGGGGACTTTCCAGCAAAAATATCAAACATTACACGAAATTCGTATGTATTTAAATTTCATTTTCACGAGTTTTCTTGCAATTGTCCTCAGCTTAGTATTAACGAAAGTAAAATGAAGTTATAATTGTGGTTTGTAGAGGTACGGGCTTGGAGATGTACGTGTTTCGTTTTTGATCCACCTGATGAAATTTGATAACCATATTTACCAACCCCTCCGCTCAGACAGTATATGACACCAGGTCAATTTTTAAGCGGAGTTTAACAGGTTTGAATTAAGATTTTTCCTTCTCCTAGACTAGTTGCCTCACCAGAGCTGAAGAAACTAGTCTGCCCTACTATTTACCCATAGCTGGAGGGAGAATAATTGGATTCATACCTTTCCCAAGGGTATTAGTGCAATGTAAAATGCAATCAGTCTCGTCCAGGATTTGAACTCGAGTCGCAATGTTCATTTCCTACGACGATAACCATTACCCCTCTGGTACCTTAGATAACGAAGCTAAATTATTTTCATGAACTAGTTTTTAAAAAATCTTTTCTTTAACGAAATTCCTTCTGGTATTAACTCTTCAACCTCTTTGTGTGAAGCGTTAGGATAATTTAGGTACTAGTATGCTATCTTGATATATCAGGATTCTAGAAGCCGCTGAGAAAAGTGGACTTACTCGATTGAGGTCGTTGTTAGAAAGAAGTAGACTAAAATTAAAAATTAAAAACCTGAATTAAAACAGAATTAAAAAATCCGAAAAAACCCTATAAACAAAACTCGGAGAGAAAAGTCATTGACCGGAAATTTGGAATCAACAAGTTATGTGACTAAAATACACATCTATATTCTTTATTTGTATTCAACTCCTTTTATTTAGATCTTATTTCAATTTTTTGTATTCTTATTTATTTCATTATTTTTTCAATAGCAAACAGCCAATGATTTTTTTTCTTCTGCGTAGTGCAATTCCTTTGCTTTATATATTATCATTTACACGTTATATTTGGTGTTTGCAGCATTTACTCCGTACTTCTGCGAGAAATTATTGTTTGTTGAAATATTGAATTCATTAAGACTTGTATTGTCAAGCCCACCAATTTCAGATTACGTACGTTGTCTGCGGTTTATTAGAGTTCAGCAAAGTAAAGTGAAAGCCTTCAGCTTTGTGGCTAACATACATGACTACAGCATCATAGTCGTCGAGTTCGAAAAATCACTCACGCTATTTCATTTACTGTTGGACTTATAACATTAGGGAAAGGATTAACCACTGTATCTCTTCCAGGTCTTCTTCATAGATGGCTTTGGCTTTGAATTACTCAGCTGACATGCCATTAAACCAAACTAAACCAAAGTGATGTGCTGCTCTAGTACTGTCTAACGTCTAGTGGTAAATATTGATTTAACGTGACTTGATGAGAAAAATTTAAACCCTGCAAGCCTTTGCCAAATGGTTGTAATAATAATTCTTCTCGTAAGGACCCAATATAAAACTCAGAATAAATTGATTTGCTAGGTAAAATCGTTCACATATACGCCATTACAGGATACCAGTGTTAACACTAATATGGCAGTATGTGAGTGCATTCGTTTCTGTGGGTATGGGTGGGAGTGAGTGCGGATAAGTTGATTCCTTTGTCTGTTTTGACGCAAAACCCATGCATGGGGCTTCTGTGTGAGATTTTTCACGAGACCGGCAGAAGACGAGGTAATGCAAGGACCCTGAGCAGTCAACACAACAGAAGAAGGCAGTTAGCCGGAGAGAAGAGTCAAGAGAAGTCAGAGAAAGGCAGTTACTAAGCGAGAAGCTAGGACCTGCGGATTCAGTGGTTGAGTTGGCCAACGTAAGAGGATCAGTTAGCATTCCTGGTGGCTGTGAGGGAATTTTGCTCGGATACACGCTCCTGGTAGCCTACAGATGCACAGAAAGCTACGGAAAGTGATTCAAACTTTTCCCTTCTTGCGCTTGGAGATAACCCAAGTTCGTAATTGTTTGTTCTTCTTTGCTTCCACCCTCTTGGTTGTGTATGTTGTGCCTTGTGTGTTGGTAAAGAAATGTGAAATGCCCCTGGCTGGAGATGAGAGAAACCACTAGACGATCTGATGGCCATGAGCTAGTTTAGTAGTTGGAGATAGTGGGGACCAGCCAGGAGATATAATGTCACACCGATATGCATGTTCAAGAAAAAAATGATTCTCATCTATTTATAAACATTTTTCTGGGTATATTTCAAGAGTTGGACTTATTAATTTTGGCTTTTTTGTTTAATAGCCGGTAAAAATCCATGGTTTATTAAATTCCAAATCGATTTTTATTGAAAGGCAATAATGTATTATTTAAATTAAAGCTGGGTGGATTGTAGAGATCATGGATTTTCCTAGAGTTTTAGTCCAAAAATAAACGTTACAGTACGACAGTCGATCCAACTCGTTTTCTAAGATTTCACAGCCAAGCACTTTAACACTTATTCCACAATTCTTTCCCTTGTCTATTCAGTTAAGAAAAGTGTCGCTTTTGAATATTTTCTTACACAAGTGTTTGAGTTTTCTTTGTGCTACGATTTAATCCTTCGGAAAGAACAACTGATCATCCTGTTATTTTTGTCTTTCTTCCCAGAAAAAAGCCACTATCGATACGAAAACTTAACTTTTTAAGTGTAGTGCTAAAAGCTATTTTATAATTTCTCTTCGCCCTATTGATACAGTAAGAATTATAAGATTAGCTCCCAGTTTAAAAAGACGCCTTAAGTTTTGGACAATGTCAGTACACATTATAACCGGTGAAACAAATGTTAATTTGATTAATACAGATAGTGTATGCTATAAATAAGTAAGTAGTTTAGTCGGCTGACCGAAGTCGAGGGTGATCCAAAAGCTCCCTTTTCCCTAGCAACTACATCGAGATGTAGTGTGGTGCTATTCTTTTCTCTTGATTGTTCCACTTATTTTATTCCATACATCATTATGCTGATTATTTATCAAGAAGGAAAAATGGTAACATTTTTTGAGTGTTAGATATATCTCAACCTTGGATTGAACCCTGGTTTACTGGACCACTGGCAAACATTCTAACAATTATACCTATGGGAATGACAAAAATATTACTGATATAATGGAGAAAGAGAAGTACCGGTAGAAAGTTAAATTTTTATAAGTTTTCTTTATCTTATTTGGATAAATAAATTTTCATATGTTATCTATATATACCTACTGAACATTTTATTAAATTTTAATATTTTTTTTATAATTCTTAGAAAATTTAATTGATATTCTTGTAATTTTAACTCATATCTTTTTCTGTAAAATTATTTTTCCCAAAATGTTCAAAATAATCATCTTTAATTTCTGTCTTTCATTTATTTTATTCAATCAGTCTATCTATCTCTTCGCTGTCTGTTATCTTTCATTACTTTTTTTTTTTTCTCAGCTTTTTTTTTTCTTTCTGACTTCTATTTTCACTGACGCAAACGAAAAGCTTCTGAGACATAGAAATATAACTCTCATAGGGAGGAGTGGCGAGAGAGGGTCACGGATATCCGTGCTACCGGCGTGACATGATGATATATATATATATATATATATATATATATATATATATATATATATATATATATATATATATATATAGCTTGTGGCCTTTTTGTCTCTTTCCTTTCTCAAATTCAAGACGGAATTGGTCATTATTTATTTGAAGGTAAGACAGGGTAAAATATTTTAACACATACGCCCACGTTTAATTGTATAAATAATATCAGTAAATTTACATGAAATAAGTTTTTGAGTAATCGTCTATCAAAAAAAAAAAAAAAGAGAAAAATGCCAATGCACTCTTATAAAAAGCAATTTTGAGCCACGAAGAAGAATATTTCGTAGTGTCATTAGAACATGGAAAGTGATGGATTTAAGGGGAAAGGTGAATAAAGAAGTAATACAAAAATAAATAAATTGCATTAAAATTTCAATTAACTAGACTGAATGTCCCACTGGAAAAGAAAAGAACCTTTACGTAGAAAATAGGTGACAGTTGATTTTACTGCTTTGGCATAGTGTCTTTTTTTTTCCATGACCGATTTTCTAATGAGACCAAGTAAATAATAAAAGAATTCTGGAATACAGAATCTGCTAAAAAAAAATAAAAATAAAAAAATAAAATAAATTAAAGAGGTAGCCATCCGATGAGATGATTTATCCATGTCTATAATTGTCCGTCCGGACATTCACCTAGCGGTTAGAGTGTCCGCCAATTGCCCGGTCGACCTGGGTTCAATCCCAGGTCGAGTCATACTAAAGACTCAAAACATGGTACTTGATGCTTCCTTGCTTAACACTCAGTAAAATAAGGTACGGATCAAGGGTAAAGTGGAGCAAACGGGGGAAGGAGTAGCGCTCTCCCCAACACCTTGGTGTTGTAGCAATCGAAAAGGGAGCCTTTGGGTCACCCTCGACTAAAGGGAGACAACGTTATTTTACTTACTATAATTGTACGTAGCTGTAAAAATAAACAAGTTTGGAGGCGATCATGATGTACTGATTACTAATATATGATGACACAAGTTCAAATCCTAGAGGAGGCTGTGAGCATTTTCCATTGCAATAAAAGTGAGAATCCAAATTTTATCTCTCCAGTTTTGGGTAAATAATAGGACAGAATCAGCTCTTTTAGCAACTTTCGCATGTCAACCGGTCCAGATGAAAGGAAACTCTGATCTAAAGCCAGTTAAACTCCGCTTAAGATTAACTTGCGCCACATCCTGCATATGGCGGGGCTTTGAGTGAATATATATACGACTTCATCACTTAATGTTGATTAGTTATACATGCTAAATAAATGAGTACCCTTTTTTAATGCTGAAGATGAATGTGTTGTATAAAGGTTTATTTTAAATTAGGAAATTCAATATCGGGAATTTATATATATATATATATATATATATGGAATTTATAAAATATCAATTATACTATAGATATGATCGTTGAGACATAATCCTTATGCAAGTACCAGGATTTTAAGTGTAATTAATAGCATGTTTTTATTTGTCCATTTCGTCAGATGACTATGTATTTTATTGTAGTTTAAGAGATAATTTCGTGGGACATACTATTCAAAGATAAATTTTGTCGTCAAAACTGTAACCATTTTTCTGAGAGATGATCATAGATAAGAGTCATGTTAACATCATTCGAAGATTGATTATTTGTCATAATATTAGCACTCTTCAACACCGGACATTTTATTTCCAAAACAAATTTGCCCTGAATGTTCATCGACTCCACCCGATCGAAGAGAGAGGAGCAAATTTAATATGAAACCTACACTGTAGTCCTCATTACATCCTTAAGAACATGACGAAAACCTAGAAAAGTAATGGGAACCGCATATCAACAATGGGGTTCTTGCTGTTTTGAAGAGGCAGGTTTTATAGAATAAGAATAATTGTCATGATGTGGCACGGAGAAATAAGCAAAACATTTACATAGGTATGTGTAATTTGAATGAAGTGTTTTCCCTGGTACACGATTGTCATTTATAAAGTCAGTATAATCGTTGATGATAGTATCCTAATGAAATATTCATGGTTATATTGCAATGATTTATCCTGTATATTTGGAAATATGGTGTTTTAAAAGTGTTACTGTGTAAATATTTGGTAATTTCTCAAGTGGCATTTGTTGGAAGTAAATATATTATTTTGATCGAACTTGTTGAACACGATGACAAATTTATTATAGATATTATTTATATCGGTCGTTTTAAACCACTAGGACTCTAACAAATTTGAGAATGAGATATAGATATTCACGGCTGTTTTTAAGAAAACTTCGAAGCAGCACCCAACAAACCAACACGTGTACGGCAATTTACTCCCAATCTCAAAAACCATCCAAGAAAGACGACTACGGCATACAGAACACGGCAGGATAATTAGGGGAGCACTCATCAGTGAAGTTCTTCCATATAACTCCGACACAGCAAGGTGAGTCAATCAGCAAAAAATTACACACACCAGCTCAGTGTTGATAATGAATACTCTCTATTGACCATTACAAAAGAGATGACTGATGACTACTGATTGTAAAATAAAGAAAAGGGGATTTGGTGATATTTTTATGCCTTAATGAGGATTTAATTAGTTGTAATATACTGATAAAATTTACTAATACACATTAGAACGGAAAAGAATAGACAAAGCATAAAAGTAACCGCCAGTCAGAAGAGTTCTTTCAAATATTAAAGAGAGAATGGAGAAGCGGTCAAACAATTAACAGAGAATCGATTAATATTATGAGAGGCCCAAACCTAAGACAAAATATGATATTGATTACAAGAGATTTAAAAACGACTGTTCTCACCCGTTTAATAGGAATAGAGGTCGGGAATCCGGTGTTTAATATATATATATATATAGCGAGAGAGAGATAGAGATAGATAGAGAGAGAATGAGTGAGAGGAAGAAAACGAGAGAGAGAGAGAGAGAGAGAGAGAGAGACTGAAAGATAGGAGAGAGGTTGTGATGGGTTAACAGACGTCTAATGTTGTGTTTGTGTTATGCCGAGTGGTGCATTTGTTGAATGGAAAATAATCACCTAGAACGTTTTTAGTTAACAATATTTTATTATATAAAAATAATAATTATCCAAGGTATTTCACTGAAGTTTTGAAAAATTTGCATTTGTCCAACCTAAAGCGAAATCCATATTGTTGGATTCGATCCAGCACAGAAGTCAAGTGATTAAGAAGTTCCTTTGGGGTTGTGCCTGTAATAATGATGTCTTCAAGGTAAGCGGAAACTCCTGGCAATCCTTTGAGCATTGTATCAATTGTTTGTTGAAAAATTGCTGGTGCTGACTTGACACCAAACGGAAGTCGACAAAATTGAAATAGGCCCTTGTGTGTGTTGATTGTGAGAAAACTTTTGAAATTTTCATCAACTTCCATTTGTAGATAGTAATTTACAAAGCTCTTTGCTTCGATGTGGCACAAGGCCGAATGAAAGGGGCGCCCAATGAGACTCGAACTCACTCGTGTAGGTTTGCTAGTCTAGCTTGCTAACCATTAGACCACCAACTTCCATTTGTCGATAAGCATCTGCAAGGTTCAAGTTTGTAAAACAAGTTCTACCGTTGAGTTTTGTGAACAAATTTCCCGGTGCAGGTAGTGGATACTGATGTATATCCAGTGCATCATTTAATGCTGTAGAGAAGTCTGCACATAGACGTAACTTGCCGTTTGCCTTTTTCACCATGACAATGAGTGCTGCCCAGGATGAATAATTTATAGGTTGAATAACTCCTGCTTGTTGAAGGCTGTTTAGTTCATTTTCCACTATTGCTAAATCTGCGTATGGTACTGGTCGTTTTGGTCTTAAAATTGGTTTTGAATCTGATTTTAATTTCAGAGTAGCTTTAACTTTTGTACGACATCCGAGACTTTCTTTAAAAACATTGTTGAATTTAGCTTTCAGTAAGCTCATAAAATTTTTATCAGAATCTGTTGCAGAATTGACTAGGCAGGTATTAAAAATTGAGTTTAGGGGAACCTTAAAAAGGTCAAGTTCTTCAATAAAATCTAAACCAAAAAGGTTCAGGCTTGATGAGTCAGTAATGTATTACACTCCTGATTTTTTTCTTTGAAACATATATCACAAATTAGTTCACCAGTTAGTTGTAACTTGTTTCCTGATGCACTACAAGCAACATGTGTTGTAACTTTTTGTGTTAGCTTTCCCAATAACTCCCCTGTTGAACGTGAAAATCAACGTGATATCTGAAGCGGTATCAAACTGAAATTTTACCGGTATTTTTTTATCAATACAACTATATATTTCCTGTGAGCTTAAAAAATTGACATTAAAAGTGGCAAAAATTGAATTTGAAGTGGGTTTACGGAAATGTCCTCTCTTTTTTTTATGTGTTTTTCCTCTTGAAAGTGCTGTGTTCGTTATAGTAGTGTTATCTTTATCTCTGCGTTCACAAAATCCGTCTTTGTGTCCACAACGTGAACAGAGTTGACACGTGTATTTTTTAAATGGGCAAAAAAGAGCGTAGTGCCAGTCCCAACATAACCAACAGGGTGTAGGTGGTCTTTTTTCTTTTAGTCGGGGATTTTTCCATGGATATTACACGGCTGGAAACAAATGATTTAAATGGCTCCTGTTGTATCATTTCGGTGTCATTTATTAGACGTTGATATTCTGTGGTCAGTGTTTGCATTGCTATGTCTCTGGCTTACTCCAGCATTGACAGAAAACGTGTGTGAATGTCTGCCTCGTTTGGGGATTGTAATCCAGCGAGGAAAATGAGGCATTTAAATTGGTCCTCGGTCAGCGATTTTAGCTGAAAATTCTCACATTGCAAATTTACGCAAAAAAATCTTCATTATCATCCTTCTCCATCTTCAAAAAAATTATAGCGTGTGTTAAATAAAGATGATAACTCACCGAAAATGTCGGTTAACTGTGCCACAGTCTCCATCAATGTAAAATCTCCCGGTGTTTTTTGCAAAATAAAATGTTTATAACGTTGGTATTCTTTTGTTCCGAGTTTTCGTAATGGAAGACGTAATTTCCATTCATCATCCTGCATGTGGAATTCATGTCGGAAAATGCCTTCACAACGACTGAACGATGATGCAAATGTCTGTTTCGTCCCCGGGTTGAACTGGAATTCGGTTATTGAGTTGGCTATGCCATCAACGGAATTCCCATTTTTCTTCTCTATTGTCAGTTTGGTTTGAAACTGTTCCGTTAAAGTTTCAATTAGACGGTTCTGTGCCTGTAAAAACTTTTCTTGTTGATTCCTAAGGATTTTCTCCAGCAGTGCGGAATCAATGACGAAGAAGAAAATATGTTGATTTTGCTTTTTTTTTCAAGGGTCGCACGTGGTAGCCAGCATGGAGAAAAATCTCATCTCGTTCGCCAAATTCTGTTGTGTTTGTGTTATGCCTAGTGGTTCATTTGTTGAATGGAAAATAATCACCGACAACGTTTTTAGTTAACAGTATTTTATGATAAAAAATAATAATTAAGGGTCACTACTCTACATATGCAATTTGTGGAAAATGGTTTGAGAGAGAGGTGTACACGTGTTCAGTGTCAGTCCGCCATCTTGAATTGCCCCACTTAACGTCTGTGGTCACGAGGCATGCTCCCATTGCCAGTAGGATAACTCTTAATTAACCTTGGAGTTATCTCACTTTTTTGTTACTTCCAACATCTAAATTAAGCAAAATTGAAAGTAAATCTAATAATTCATTTTATCAGATATATTAGAAGAAAATTATTATGAAATATTATAGATTAAATTTTTTCAAAGAATTTGTCGACCAATTTCAACAGTTCGTAAATAAAACGAAAGTATATCTTTTTATTTCCTAGATTTGTTGTCACTTCTCTCCAATATGCAGAATTCGGAAGCTACTGCAAAAAATTTCAACACACTCCTTATTTAAAGTGGTTTATGTTGACATTATCTTTCCCTTCAGTTTATCTTTAGTACTGAACAGATTTTTGTTGGTCTCTCGCTCAAACACGCCCAAGGGATCACGGAAATTTGAATCTGGGGAGTTAGGCTGCTATATGAGAAGAAAAATGGGGCTGCAGAAATGTTCTCACCACCAAGACTGGCTTCTGCTTGTGCTGTAAAGCGCAGAGCTCTTTTGCCGGACGTGAGATCTTCCAGTAGCTTCCCTCTCGATGCAGTTCAGCACTACCTCTACCTTAGTTTCTGTGTAGACCTCCATGTTGACTTTAAGACCATGTGGGAAAAAGAATGGCTGTATAACTTCACTATCGCTAGTGCCCACCTCAAATTTCATGATGTGGAATGAGTGTTTGCCTTTTATAAATATTAATATGAAACTGTTTTTAGATCGACACTCAAAGACTGTGAAAGTGCTTTGGAGTTTCCGTTCTGAATGTCAGTCTTACAACAAATGGTTTTCGAATTTCAGAAGAAAATGCATGATGCCTAACTGACTAGTTTGCTGCAAAAAAAACCAACCTAATAGCAAAAACATAGTTCAATCTGCACAGAGTTACATGTTTTCTAGCATTGCTATCTAATTCCCATATAGCAATTAAATATAAATCGTTAATTTTTTCCCAGTCTGATGGGGCTGTAGAATACATCGACTACTTCTCTGCAGAGGGGTAAGAGGCCTGAATGAGTGTCTTGTATATGACACTAAACAATCTCAGGGCGAGGTTCCAGTAATGCTGGATGTTTGGGGAATGCACAGTACCCCTCCATTTCCATCGCTCCCAGGTGAAATCTGACCCGGACTGGTAGCACCTTGCAATGGTCCTATCTATGGGTTAAATAGAGGTAAACCTTCGTTTCTTGAGTTTACTGGGTGTTGAATTTAAACAGCAAATTTATATTAAACTGAATGGTTTACAATAGAACTGTTTTGACATTTACACTGTCAACATATAATAAACTGAATTATCTAAAATAGAACTGTTTTAACATTAACTCTGTTTATTGCCCAGTCGGCTTGGGCTGTAGAATACATTGAACCCACCTCTGCTGGGAGATAAGATACCCCAGCGAATATGACACTAAACAATCAGATGGTGAACTGTTTGATTAAATTTAATTGCTTAACATAGAAATGTTTTAGACAATGAAACTGCGTACTTATGCTGAACTGAATTGTTTAAGATCGAACTGTTTTGACTTTTAACTGTGTCTAAAAAAATCTATACTTATACTTAAATGAATTGGTTGAATTTGAACTGTTTGGAATAGAGCTGAATATTTGCACAAAAATAAATTTGGCGTTAAATAACCAACAAAGGTTGATATGCCATAAAAACCAACCAACCAAACTAAATCGTTAGTTTGCTCAGTTAAATGTTTTGAAGTATAATTTGTTCTATTTGACCCTGAGATGGGCTCTTAATAGGTACTACATCTCTGAGTCAGATGGAAACCGCGATTAATGGCAATAAAGTATTACTCCACATTCCCCAAAACTTAAAAATCGAAGCTTAATCATAAGATTGCTTATTTTCATATTCCGGACATTAGTTGGGGTGTCTTAAAGTCTCTGAAGAGGTGAAGTTGGCATATTCTACAGCCTTAACCAACTTAGCTGATATATATATATATATATATATATATATATATGTGTGTGTGTGTGTGTGTGTGTGTGTGTGTGTGTGTGCAAATACAAAGGTATGTTTATGTCTGTGTGAGTTGATACTGATTGATATTCTAGGAATCTCGAAGAAATATATTTTAATAATATTTTTAAAAAAAATCATAAGAATAATCCACATGAAACATCTTATTAAAGACCAACAAACATTAGAAAATATCGTCTGTTTATTTTCCTAATGCCGTAAAACAGATTTTTTTTGTTTTATGGTTATATACGCAATTCTATTTTTCCTTTTCCGTTTTTCCCTTACTACTTATCTATTATCAAATCATTTTGTTATACCTATGTAAATATTATTTTCATATCTATATTTATCGGTTCTTATTTGTAATTCCAGTAATATATTTTACCATGTCAAAAGGTTTATTTGTTCTTTGGTTTCACATTGTTTTTTAACCATGCAGATGCTCTTTATCTTTAAGTTGTGTATAAATTCATTCTATAATGATGTTATTATTTTTTTTAAAGTTTTTAACACCGACTATTTGCTTTCTTTTTTTCTTTTATTTATGGTACAGAAAATTTTTCAGGTTAATTCTTATGTCACTATTTTTGTTAGTGCTATATTTATAACTGTTGAAATAATTCAGACATGATTTTGTTTCTTGGTGGATTGTAAAGACAATGATTTCCCTTGTGAATGATTGCAGACATTCAATTATCACAGTTTTTTTTTTCGAATTGTCCATTTTGTTCCACTGCTATATAAACGGGCTGAATAAAAATAATTTAAAAGCCATCTAAAAAAATTAACTATATATTTTACCCAGTTCTTTCAATAAAAACGTCATCCTCAATCACAAAGTAAACATTAACACACAATCATGCACAATTATATATATATATATATACGAGGGTGGTACTAAAAGTTCATACACTAAAAAGTTCTTATGGTGACGTCATATCTGCCGTTTATATTTTTTTACCGAAGAGATCCAAGCAATGCAGCACCAATTAAAGAAATATGTGGACAGAGAGGATACTATGTTGAAAATAGACCTAATTTGTTTACATTCAATGAGATCATTTTGGTCAGACTACTCTCTTTTCAACCGACACTTGAATATGTAATTGTGTGTATATATATATGAGTAGAGCTGAATGTCCAAGAATAGAGTCTCTGTTTATGGCTAATCCATTGCGCTAAAGAGGAAACACATTTCTTACAGAAGACAAAAGGGTCCTCAAATATCTGTTCTACCATGAACTGTAACATGCCATGTGTCTGCAACACAAGGTAAAGAAACGCTACTATAATATACTAAAATCACTGAGCATTAGTGTTCTTGATTGGGAAGGGCTAGCATTGAGAAGAACCGAGTGGAGAACAACGTTTAAAATAAGTTATATCTCCTTTCAGGAGAGCCGCAAGTGGCATACAAGGCTGAAATGACAATTGAGGAAGGAGGTAATGTAGGATTCTGAGGTCCAGGTGTCTTCTTGGAAGGGTGATATTTGTGATTATGTTCTTTTTTTAAGGCTGGATACGCCAATCACATGAATTATTATGTGAGATTTTAACAGCAGAAAATTTTTTTAAGGCTTTGTGATACCACCTGTGCTATTAGCAGTAAATTCTGAAAGTTTTTGTCTGACAGAATAAAAGGCACATGGTAGCGCAAAAAATCATTCTCAAATAACTGAATCTAATTAATTCTGCACTCATTAATCCGGTTGTATGTGGTGTCTGGGTTAATGTTTGCAAATTTGCTGATTTAGAAAGTTCATTGAAAATCCATAAAAAGAATGTGTCGGTGCCAGAGGATCACGTGATAGAAATCATCATGATGTGTGTGTGTGTGTGTGTGTGTGTGTGTTTACTCATCCCTCTGACACTTGTAGAATGTGACACATGGTCATTTTCAAAGCGAAATAGATCAGGTTTAAATTCAATTTTTTTCTTCTCCCAAACTAATTGGCTAATAAGTACCAAAAAACCGAATCTGCCCTACTATTTACCCAGCGTTGTTGAGCAAAAGATGGATTCATGGCTTTACTTAGTGAAACGCAAACAAACCCTTCCTACGTCAATAACCATTATGCTAAGCAGGCCTTTATGTATATGAGTGTAAGTGAAACAAAAAAAAAGTTTCATCATAGACAGATATTGATTGGAAAAATAAACATGAAATGCTTTTAGAAAAGAAAGCAATTTCAATTTTGCGTTTGAATGAAAAGTATTTAGGGTTTTGTGTCGGGCTGAAAGTCCATTTTTAATCTCCTAACTATGAAAAACTAATTAGAATCCTTCCCTATATTTTCAATAAAAGTATCTATATTACTATATAGACCGCTGATAAAAGGCCCAGCTACTTATAACGGAAACACAGAGGTTGCATTTATTATATATCTATATCCACATATATATATATATATATATATATATATATATATATATATATATATATATATATATATATAATATGCATTGCCAAACGCAACCTGCAATTAGACATGACTCTACGAAGCTATTATTGAGCATTCAACATTCTTCCTTTTTTATGCAACAACTTCCGACCTAGTATGGCTCTGCCATCTCAAATACCAGCTGATTGAAACAAACGTATAATTGCCGAGTAAAAGAAATGCAGTAGAAGTTACGGAATCGGTGAATATATTCCAACAACGTACGAACATTACATGACAAAGTACTTTGTAATTAGTCTAAGTTTATTTTTTATGCTTTTACATCTACGCTCTTCGATTTTACCTTACACTCTTTTTCATGGCCTTTCATGCTTATTTCATTGATCAATATCTCTGATGAGAATTGGTGCTTTTGCAAAGGTTATATTATTCAAACCTTTTTGCATCGTTACACTTAAACGCTGGGAGCTTGCTGTTTTCTTCATAGACATATCACAAACTACTACTACTACTACTACTGCTACTACTACTACTACTACTACAATATAGTAAATGGAAAAATAACAAAAATTCCAAAAGAGGAGATGGGTTTCTTCAGTCTAATCGTGGGTGCATCTATGAAAAATCATCTTACACAATAAAAGGAGAAATTCTATTCTTGCCAAAGTTTTTACTTTTCATCAGATATAGATTCATTTGATCTCAAAGAATAAATCCGATAAAAATCAACAGGAATCTAGGCATCTGAAATCCTTTGAATTCAGGGAGAGTTTTAAAGATATCACCTATAAGAGATATCTATTACTCCCAGTTCTACTTTGACCCGGAGTCGTAGTACTTGTTTGGGTTCCCTCTATGAATTAAAACAGTATTTGACATGAATACTTGAGATCATATAACTCTGCAAATAATTAGTATTTGATAGAAATACTTGAGACAGCTCTGTGAAAACAATTATAATTTGTACTAAATAGTTACTGGAAACCATAAAGTGTTTGTAAACAAATCGTATTTGCTAGGAATATTAAAACCATACAGACCAGTCGGCTGCGGATGTAGACAACACCAACTGCATCTCCGCAGAAGGATAAGAACTACTCAACGAGTGTCCTGGATATCACGCTAAACTGCATCTGATGGTGAGGCTCCAGTCCTGAAGCTTTAAGGAAATTGAAGCAACCCTTCATTCCCAATACTTCTAGATGTCTCCGAAACCGGAGTAGCAGTACTAGTTTAGATCCCCATCTATGGGTCAAATCGACCTTTTTAACCATTTAACTATGTGCAAAAAAATGATTATCGAATTTTCAGTATGATGTAACAATTCTTGCAACCATTTAACTGTATACAGAAAATTCTTTAACATTAGATAGAATTGTTTGTGTTCCATTGAAATACAGGAAATCATTTAAATGTGAGCAAAGAAATAGGCTCTGGCTTGTGTAAAATGTTACATACAAACTATTTTTCTAGAAATTATATATATTAATATATATGAATGAAGGAGATTTGGAATTTAAAAAAAGCTAAAGTAAATAAGCTATATTTCGCAAAACCAACCAACCAACCAACCAACCAAAAACCACATAACTGCATGCAAATTGTTTTTATCAATATCGGCATTAATTAATATATTAGGTGTTATAGATGTCTTTAAGCAACAAAACTTAGCCAAACCTCAAAATTGAAAATAGAAATTTGAATATCGTCTAAAGTGAGTCGTCCAAATGAGATATAACTCCCCAGAAAATCAGCATTCAAAATCCATGTTTTTATTTTAATCTTGAACATATCGAACCAATCTACATCGGTAATTATTTCAATAATAAAGCAATGTGATTAATATTATAGGTCTATTCATCTAGTTTCGAAAGTAAAATATAAAAAAGACATTACGTACAACGTAACGTGTAACTGCAGCATAAAATGCTAAAAAAAAAAGCGATCATATTAATGAATAAAAAAAATGTTAACAAATAAATCATGAATATTATCCAATAGATTATTCTTTCAAAATCAAAATAAAAACAAAATATTTGTTTAGAAAGAATTACTTATCTTTTAAAATACTACCTTCAATCTGATCCTTCAAATTATCTCCAAGACTTGTTTCCACAATATGCAAATTAAAGTAGCAAAGACGCTACTATGTCCGTGTGGTCTTTTAAAAATTCAAATGGAATTTATACAATCAAAGCAAGATGTCAGTGATGTGAATTATTATGGCAAAGTGTAATGACAGAATCGGACATTTACATTCATAATTTAATTGATACGCATTTTTATCTAGAAATACGCTGATAATTATTCTACCAAACAAAAGCATTTACAATGATCAAAGTTGATGCTATAAGTGTTTTGAATGTAATTCAGTTATTACTGATATAAGGTTCCTATATTAATGAGAGTCTATACTCCAAACACCTCCAATTTACTCATTCCCTAGTTTTCAAAAGAAATTATGATTCTCCATAAATCTAATTGCCGAGACAAAAATGTAATCCATTTACTGGATTGCACACTCTGCTAAAACATTTTATTGGAAAAACATAATGGCCATTTATTATACATTAAATAAATCCATGTACAGAATCGAATTTATGGATTATAGTAACTTTGTGGAACAACATTTCTGCTAAAGCGGCCACGATATTATCACAGGTTTAAAGTTCACCATCATAGAAAGAATTAAGAGAATCCCCAACCCCCAAAAAAGAAAATATAAAGAAACCACATTGGACAATATCACGGTGATGATATAAATCCACGAAGATAAAAGGATAAAACATCTCCAAACACTGACTCCAAATAGCTTTTACATCAAAGTAAATATTCCTCTAAACACCGCTTTGAATTAACTTTGACACATATCGAGAGATACATAAAAACGTTAATGAAAACTACGTAAGTTAAATATGAGTAAAACAGTTACTAATAATTCAAAACACAACTATTCAATTCTTAACAATATTTAGCAATATTTACCAAATGAAGAACTCCGAGTCAGATTTCCTCGAGAGTAAATATCATTATCACAATATGTTAAAGGCACTTAGATACCAAAAATAAATTCGACTGAACAACAGGATATACCAGCCAAGTCGGCTGAGGCTATAAAATACAACGACTGCGTCATTGCAGTGGAGTAAAATACCCCCAGAAAGTTCTGGATAAGATGCTAAACTATCTGATGGTGGTTAATGAGATCAGGGGAATCTGGAGAACATTTTCATTGTCATTATTCCAGAGTCAAGTCTGACCAGTTAACCAACCGAACGGATAAAGTACGTTATCAGTCCTCTTTTAATTTTTCGTTCCTTCTTACATGGCATAGAAACTTTGTTAAAAATGTTTCTTTTATCTGAAAAACATTTCCTTTGCAAATTCTTTCTCCTAAGAAAGAAAGAAGATGAGAAAAGTACATACAATAAATAATTACGAAGAAATATTGCTGTGTGTCAAAACATTTTCGGTCATCTTATATATATATATATATATATATATATATATATATATATATATATATATGTATGTATGTGTGTGTGTGTGTGTGAGAGAGAAAGAGTTTTTATAATTAGTTTTTATTGGGAAAATTGTCTTCCTCATTATTATATGGATTTTCTTAATATAACAGTAAAGATGAAAAAAAAACAACACTCCGAATACTCTATATGATAAAAACTATGAAGCTTCATCTCAGAAATGTTGACTAATAAATAAATCAGTGTTTGTTTATTTGCATCGAGATATTGCCCACTCGGTTGTGACTGTAGAATACACCGACTGCTTCTCTGCAGAGGGGCAATACCCCCCACAACGACTGTCCTGTTATATGACACTAGACGATCTGATGGTGAGGTTCCAGTAATGCTGGAGTTTTGGGGAATGCGGAGTATCCCTTCATTACCATTACTCCCAAGTCCACTCTGGCACAGAGAGGTAGCACCTGATAAGGGTCCTATGTATGGGTTAAATAGAACTAAATTTACTGATTTTTGCATTTAAACATCGTATTTATGCTAAACTGAATTGTGTTCGAAATAGAACTGTTTTGAGATCTAAACTGCGTTTCCAAGCTAAACTGAATTATCTGAAATAGAACTGTTTTGAAATGAACTCTGTTTATGGCCAAGTCAGTTGGGCTGTAGAATACACCAACTGCTCCTCTGTGGAGAGGTAAGTACCCTCACCAATGAGAGTCCTGGATATGATACTAAACAATCAGATGGCGAGGCTCCAGTGATACTGGCGCTTTGGGTAATGTTGAGTACCCCTTCATTTTTTTGCTCCCAGGCCCACTCTTGCCCAGAATGTTAACACCTCATAGGGCCCTATTTATAGGTTAAATAGAACTAACTGCATATTTATGCTGAATTGAATCATTTAAATTGGGACGATTTGACTAAAATAGGGAGCTTAAAATGTTTTTCACAATTAAACTATAATTCTATTTAAACTGAGTGGTATTGCTAAACTGAATTGCTTGAAATGGAACTGTTTTTGACATTAAAACTCTATTTACATTAAACTGAGTTGTTTGATATAGGACTATTTTGACATTTAACTTTGTGTAAAGAAAACCTGTACTGATACTAAACTGGATTAGCTGAATTAGTATTGTCTGAACAAACTAAATAGCTTGAAATAGTAAGACTTTTGACAATTAAAATATGTACTCATGCTAAACTGAATTGTTTGAAATAGAACTATTTGCATAATATGGATTTGGCGTTAAATAACCTACAAAGGTTGATATGCCATTAAACCCAACAAACCAACCAACCTACATAGAGATACAAAAATAAAATAAATTTCTGCGTGACGGGAACATAGAATATTAGATATTTCATGTTTTTTAAGTCGTTAGGCACATACACAACATATATTAACAGAACATATATGTAAAAATTAAGTTGAAAATCTGGTATATTTCCTTAAAATTAGGCCCCGCTTCGTCTGTCCCACAGCGTTTGGCGTTACTCAGTATTCCATACATGTAATCAACGAACTGGTTCAGGATGCCAAACTTATTTATGGGGAAGGAACCATGGTTTAAATGTAATTTAACAAGTGTGTATTTATTCTTATTAAAAGAATTCGATTGGATCTTCTCATTTTGAAAATCTTTAGTGAAGTCAATTAAATCCAATTTATAGAAATATTTTAATTTCTGAACAATAAAAATCTTTATTAAACCAGGACAACTATTAACGGATTTATAAAGAGCAGATCTTACAGTTCACGGTCGATATTAAAATATGTTTGGTAAAAACTACAGGGAAATAATGGAAAATAGTAGACTTGATTCTGGTGATGGAGATCTTTTCAAGAGTTAAGAGAAAGAATAAAAATAAAACTTGACGCGATACCAAACGGAAATTCTTTATATGCACCAATGCAAATAATAACATGAAATCAACAGTGATATATTTATCAAAAACAATGGAATCGCCTGTATTACATGTATTGGTAAGAATAGCTTGACCTAATCCGTATATTCTTCACGTTCCTTTCTCTTTTTTACGATAGCCTTTTGTCAATATAGATGTAAACCAGGCACGCATGTGTGCCTCTCCACTATAAAATAACCTAGTGTCACATTCTGACTCTGTGGAAAGTCAGTTAAATACCTATACGTACTTGGCAATGGTACTGGATAAATGAAAAATTGATCACCTTGTCGCCGAGCCTTCTCTCATGTTATTTCCACCAGGTTGAGTTCATTTCTCGATGCATGAAGCACCCCAATCAGGAATCAAGCATTTTTTTTTTATCAGCCGCGTCTGAATCAGGATTCGGGTGTATCTCTTCACTATAAAATGACCTTGTGTTTCTGATTTGGTAGCAAATCAGTAAAATAAAATAAATACAATACACTTTTCTGAAAAAATATGTCTCTCCCGTTTATTTGATCAAATGGCGGGATCAGGAAGTAATGACAAACTGGTGCTGCTCATTTCCCAAGGATCCATAAATGCATCCTCACAACCCCGATGCAATTGCATCTTATACTCACCATAAAATGTTAGTGGGTATTTCACAATACACAATGCAGAGTGGGTATCCTTGTGGTGTAATGGTTAACGTGATGGACTGCGGAATCGTAGTAAGCGAGTTCGAACTCTACTCACGCTTTTACGTTCACTTTTTGACAAAAAACCCTTGGGAAAGTTATGAACCCTCTTACCCTCCCATGTATGGGTTAAATAGCACCACTGATCTTCTTCTAGAACAATGGATCTTGCATTAAATAACCCAAGAAGTTTCATATGCCATTAAAACCAAAACAAAACAGGACATAGTAGGGATATCCCGGACCTCAATAACAGAAAGATATTCTGTATCTTGAGGATATCAGAATAATTATTCTTCTGAAATGTTAGAAAACATTAATTGTAACCACAAATTGACTATTATTCCCAGTAAACCTTGTAATCAAAATGACTGCTGAATCTTTGTATTTAGGGAAAACTGACTATGTAGCTCGAAACTCTTCCTGTGATATCATTCCCCTAAGAGCCAAGCTGAGCTTTAATGCCTTTTGATAAAAAAATGTGACTATAAGGTAGCGTACAGTGATTGCTCAGTAATTGTCTTGAAATGGTTGAATGGAAGAAAATAATCCCTTTAATGACCTCCCCACATTTGTGTTCAGAAAATTACAGGTAACTTATGATTTAGAAATTTAAAAAAAGGTTAATTAAGGGTTAAAGGAAAATGGGTAACTCCTTTTCAGACCAAAACGTTCCGTCGTATATGCTACTTTTCCTGCGTTAAATAAATAATTTGACCATTCTCAACAAACCTGAGTAATCCAACCGTTAGATTTCTTATCGTAGGAAGAATCCAATGTCAAAATATGATTGTGTTCAGATTATTCCACTGGAATGAACGTGTTGTTAGATTCTAATCAGTATCCACTACCAGTACTGGAAGATGCATTAATTAAAATCAATGAAGGAATCAGCTTTGCAAAATTTTACTAATATAACGTTTACTTTTTAGTTGAAGACGATGAAGATTCAAATTAGTTAATTATGACAAATGCACATCTAGGTTTATTCCGAGTGTTTCGTTTTCAGCTTGCAGTAAAGTCTTCACCAGCTATATTCCAGATGACAATACCATACTGAAAAGGTTTAAAGGAGTTGCTGCTTACATTAATGGCATAAATGTTCCAGGTTTAAATCCTGAAGGATTCCTACAAAGTTTGAATGGTGTATTTAACTGAATTCAGCATAAAGGATTTCTTTTTTCTCTTTTCTTTTTTGGGTGTTGACAAATGTGAATTATTTCCAATGTTCACTTTTGGACCAATTTCTTTTGGAAAGGTATGAACGGCCTAATTTCTTCATCTATAGGCTAATATGTATTACTGCAGTAAATCGACAAAGAGAACTTTAGCATTAAATAACCCATAAAGGTTGATACACCATTAATCAAAGAAACCAAACAACGCCAACCAGATGGTTTAACTGATGAAATCGGATCAGTCATTTCACGTATTCTCCTGATAGGAGTGAAAAAGCCATAGCTCGTACATCCAAATGCTGAACACCTGCTGACTGCAATCGAAAAAGAAACCTAAAAAATCCTATTTTCTTTCTTCAGTTAAATAAAATATCATATAGGAGATATTTCAGCAGCGTTCTAACAGATCAGTAGCTCCTTGTTGGTATTTTCGGATGCAAGAAAGAGATCTTAATCTGTATAATATTCGTTTACAGCACATGGCCGCAATGCTTTTGGACTGCAATTTTATTATCAAGTACTAGTCGACTGATAAACTCGTCCAAGCAGATGTATTGGTAAGACACATAGATTCTCATCACAAGCAACTTGAAGACACTATTTTTGCTGCAGTATCAAAGGAACCGTAAATCATTATTATATTGACATCCACAGTGAAATCACTGCCAGTCACTGTTGTAAGGGTTAGTGAATCCTGTGATGTATTACGACAAAAAAGTATCCTTCTCCACATAACACGCTTGCTAACAGTATGTTCCAATCGACAACTTAGATCTTATTACCAACATCGATGCTTTTTGACAGGTGTCTTGGATTATGTTCTTTTAACCGAACATTAGGTGGCGCCATTGAAACTGCAATCAAAAGACACAAAACCAATTTCATTTTGGACTCCAGGAATTCAGCAATATCGGTGGTTGAAGTCACTGTTATGTCTACAACCAATTATGCCTAATCAATTGAAAGAATGTGTATCAATTTGTTGTAAATGTCAACTAGCTGTAAAGTCCCTCCAAAAATGGACTGTTTTTGTGGCCTGTTCCAGAATCCCCGGGGACAAGACTTTATGATGACTTTGTTTGACATATTAATTGGCTGTTTTATTTCATTCTAATTGATGTTTGAAGTAAAGTATCGGAAGTGCTTCCTGTGAAACTCATATAAAACTATAGACATTTTTTGTCAACTTTTTTCAACCTGATATTTTGGTTACAAACAACGGTAGTGTGTTTTGCTCGGTAGAATTTTTAATCCCTCGCGAACCAAACTACATTCAATGCAGCCGGTCATCGGCATTTAACATATAATCGAAGCACATGTAGAGTGTTTTGTTGATCTATTTAAGAGAGCATCGTTAAAACTCTAAAGAATGGGGACTTCTCTTTATATCATCCAGATGTTCTTGAAAAGTTAACTTCTAACACTAAATCACAATGTCCAGAACTGGAGATCACCTCCCGAAGCATTGATGAACCGAAAGATCAAGTTACATGATAACGACACGCGTCCAGTTACCCACAATTTTCTTCGAGAAAAATTATGGAAAAAAACATGCTTTTACCTGGATAGTACGTACTCAAAGACATTCAGGATTTTTCTGCAAAGTGAGCACAAGCCATACTGTGTGCAATACTGGATATGTAACTTATGATTTGGATGTACACTATTTCATATACGTCTAACATACGAACTAACTATTCACTTCACGCCTTGCATAGACTGAATTACATAATCAAATTCACTAGCTCCATATTTTTTTTTACCCCTTAGGAATTTTGACTTGGCGGCTGGGGTTGCAGAATACACTGGTTGCATATCTGCAGAGGGGAAAGACTCCCCCAAGGAGTATCCTGCATATTACACTAAACAATTTGATGGTGAAGCTTCGATATGCTGGAGCTTTGGGGAAATGCGGAGTACCTCTTTCTTGCCATCACTCCCAGGTCCATTCTGATCCAGAGTGTTAGCACCTGATAGAGTTCTATCAATGGGTAAAACAGTGGACTTATGCTAAACTGAGTTGTTTTTAATAGAGCTGTTTGGACATTTAACTGTGTATAAATAAATGATGTTTAATTGAATTGTTCGTGACACATAACGATACATGCGACCATTTAACTTTACTGACTAAACTGAAAAACTTAAATTAGAAATGTTTTTAACGTTTAAACTGTATACTAATGATAAATTGAATTGTTTGAAATAGAACTGCTTGTATATATAAAAATCGATTTGGCATTAAATAACCCCCAATTGTTGATATGCCATAAAACCAAACTAGACTTTTTGAATGTTTACTAACGTAAACTGCATTCCCAACCTAAACTGGGGGTCGAAATAGAAAGGGTAAACCGGGAAGTATAAAAAAACAAGACGAACAGCCACTTTTGAAGATAAAACCTTTGCGGGTCGATCCACTCAGAAAGTCGCACGAGTATATCCCTTAAAGTTGAGCTGTTAAGAGGACTACCTTTTAATGAATTTCTTATTTGTACACATATGTGTGATGTAGATGAGATCATCCTAATTACTATAAATCCTAGGTTACATTACCGATTGGATAGAAAACGAAAAGAGACTGGTGTGACGCTGCACAGATAATTATTTCGGGACGAGAGTCTATTTTATACGCATGTGACGTCGGGGGCAGTCTGGCACTTGGCCCTCCGCAAAAAAGTCCTAGTCAAGACTCCTATTTTTGACATATGGTAACAGGCAAATAATATGGGGGTTAATTTGGGGCCAGACTGATCTCCGACGCTGGCGAGGGGGTTTCCAGTTCACTTTCACATACCCCACCAAGTCCTTTGTTTTCCTACCCCCTCGAATAACGGACGGCATGGACTTCTATGTTAAAACAAAATATTATTCACTGTAGTTAAATTTCCAAAAATATCCTTATGGTGTTTTCAGGTTAATAAGACATTTAGCGAGATTTAATGAAAGCGGTACGAAGCTGAAAAAGATATGTGCAATAGAAGGCGACTCGATAGATAAATAAAATAACGAATAGATTTCAACACAAGGGAACATTCAAAATATAACAAAGTTTTAATAAGCGACGACCAAACAATAAATTATGAGATTTAAGAAACAGTTCCTTTTTCTTTTCTCCTTTCCTTTTTCCCTTACCGGCTGTATTAAGCCAGCAAGCAGTGTCAAACACAAGTGTCTGTCCAACTGATTATTGGTCATGGAGTGGAGGTAGCTTTGGCCTTCATTCTGACCTGGATTCGGTCAGTCGTTTTGACCTGTTAGTTCAAACACTAAAGGCAGAGGGGAATTAACCTCCCTTTCCATCTCTCAGTGGCACGTCACACTGGATGCAGTTCAAACCAACCCTCGGACTTGTTTTTCTTAACTCGGCGAACAAGGCAAAAGAAAACGAACAGTAAGCAGTAATAAAATATTCCTGCATGAGTGTGACGCTTCAATATTAAAAAAGACTTTTAGTCCAAGAATATTTAGTTTGGTTTCTTGGTTTATTTGGTTAATGGCGAATAAACCTTCATTGGTTATTTAATGCCAAATTCAGCCTTTTAGAAGTACATTAATGGTACTAGGAGGTTCATACATTTCCTTAGTGATTTGTATGAATAGACTTCGAACTCCAATCACCATCTTTTGGGTCAGTTAACCTAACACAAAAATCCCAGTTAGCTGTGATTGTCGAATACCCCAACTGCATATCTGCAGAAAGTCAAGACCTCCTAACAAAAAAAGTGTCCAGGATATGAAAATTATCAGGATCCGGTGGCGAGGGTTCTACCCGGTACCGTTGGAGAAAATGTGGCATGCCTCTTCATCACTATTACTCTCACATCTACTCCTACTAGGAGTGGTAGTAACTGATAGAGTCCACATGTAAGGGTCTTATAGGACTGATTAAATATGAATGGATTTGCCAAAAAATGATTAATGTTATTCTCGAAACCATTTCCCTGAGTATAACCGAATGAGTAATGTACAATAAAATTATTAGTTTTAAATAGCAGTTCTTGAAACCATTTATTTTTGTGCAAAGAAAGGAGCTCTAGTTTATTTAAAATGTTATTAGAATACTATTTCTTTAAAAATCACAGAGACACAGACACACACAGAGACACAGACGGACAGACACACACAGACACAGACACACACACACACACACACACACACACACACACACACACACACACACATATATTTTTTTTTCTTTAAGAAAAACAAAAACAGATCACATTAGGATTATACATTTATTTCCATCCTGTTATGGGTTTTTGATAAAAATCAAAAGCACTAAAAAAAATTAACAGGACTTCTTCAGATCTTATGAATAGAATAATTCAGAATAGACACAGGAAAGAAAGGTGGGAGGGGATAGAAGAGGGGTTAAGAGTTTTCTCCTCATTTAGCCCACTTCTGTTTTTTTTATTTTATTGCTGGTTGTAATTATAGTAAATCAATTTTTCTATTTTTATTTTTTAAATTCTAAATACTTTTCGGCTTAAAACTCCAGATTTAATACTAATTTAGATAAATATAACTTCGGGACATTGGCCCAGCGGTTAGAGTGTTCGCCAATGGCCCGGGAGACCTGGTTTCAATCCCAGGTCGAGTCATACCAAAGACTTTAAAAATGGAACTTGATACCACCTTGCTTAACACTCAGCATTATAAGGTACGGTTCAAGGGTAAAGTGGAGCAATCCAGGGAATGGAGTAGCGCCCTCCCCTACACCTTGGTGTAGTAGCTATCGAAAAGGGAGCCTTCGGGTCACCCTCGACTATGGTCGCTAACTTTACTTTTTTATAACTTTCTTTAATAACTTTTCGTAAGGATACAGCAATACTTAATTCAAATTTTTAATTTTAAGTTTATTTTCGTGCCTATTCATAGTAAATTCTATAATACTATATATATATATAAAAAACATGATTTATCCGTAAAATAAGGTACAAGGTTTCATAAGTCATCAAACCCAAACAACCAACGTAAATCTTAACTTCCGCTAATTTAAACGAAGAGTGTGTATAATCATTTTGAATATATCCTGTAGTTCTATCTCAGCAAGAGAACTGTTTGTGAAATGAATAGTCAATTGTATTACATCATTTAACTCTTGAGTCTTTATATCATACTCAGTTAAAACAACCATGGCAAGCAATACATTTGTCACTGCAAACAAACACTCTATCCGCATTTTCTGTCTTTATTCTTATCGACACTGAATCAATGAACACTTATATGATAAGATAAAACTTATTTAAAAGTAGCTTACTTGGTTTGCAGCACGTTTCCTCATTATTTAGTGCTAACGAAACTAAATACGATACGTCTGCTCCAGCGCCATGATGCGCATGCGTTGCTCGGTGTTGCCTTAGTAAATGTACTTCGTGTGTTTGTGCATGTGCATATTTCTCTATCTGTCGGCCTGTCTATCTTTATTTCTGTAGACAGAATCTCACCACACTATTCTCTCTCTCTCCCCCACTCTCTCTCTCTTTATTGTAGACATTCTCTCTTTATGAATAAACCCTCGACTGTATGTAGAGAGACGCCTGCTAATGTAATAAGTCACCGGCTACAAATCAATTTTCGAGACATAATTAGTGCCGAGGAAATTTCTACCGAACCTGGTTGTGAGGGCGTGACACATTAAGCGACAGGAAAAGCGAAAAATAAATGAAGAAAGAAAAAAGGCGGGAATAAAGACAAGGAGAAGAAATTAATAAAGAGAAAATGTAATAGAGAATAATGAGAAAGAAAAAGTGGCCTTAGAAAAAGAAACAAAAAGATAATTGATAGAGATATATTAAAATGATAGATAGATAGATAGATAGATAGATAGATATTATATATAGGGAACAGACATAGCTCGATAGATAATAAATAGAGTAATATATATATATTATATATATATATATATATATATAGAGAGAGAGAGAGAGAGAGAGAGAGAAAGAGGCGGACAGACAGACAGACAGACAGACAGATAAACAGAGACAGATGGATAGACGTTTAAACACGCACGCACAAATGTATATAAATAGACTGAGAGAAATGAGTAGATTAAATATATACAAAAGTTTTACAGAGAATAAACCAAGAAGAAGAAGAAGAAGAAGAAGAAGAAGAAGAAGAAGAAGAAGAAGATATTGTTTATTAAAAGTGGTGAAAGTTTAAGTGAAAGCCAATCATTCAGTGAAGAAAAAGAATTTAGAAGGAGGATGATTAGAATGATGAATATAGAGAAAAAGTATATGGTTTTGAAGATGTAATAAGAAGTAAATACGATAATTGCTCGACAGGAACAAACGAGAAGAAGAAGAAGAAGAAGAAGAAGAAGAAGAAGAAGAAGAAGAAGAAGAAGAAGAAGAAGAAGATATTATGTGGAGAGTTGAATGAAGAATAAAAACGAAAAAAGAAGAAAAAAACGAGATAATCGTGGAGTAACTTTGAGACGTAAATCGGAACAGTGTTGGGAAGCGGACGAGGAGATTGATAACAAAAGAAGCCAGTGTACAATCACCAGGAACGTGAAACCAATTTATGAAAGTGGTGGCCTTAGTAAAAGAAAGCTGATGGACTAAGAGACGAGTAGTTGGGTGGTGAAGCGTATATGTAAATCAATAGTCTAATATAGGATCACCAGCAAGCAGAAAGATTGTCACGAGCGTCGGTTATAGATCAGTCAAGAAAAATGCTCTCTTTGTCAACCCTTTCTATTTGTATATTATTGGCTTCTTCTGAATCCTCTTTGGATACCTGTACTTTGGAAGCACATCACCAACACAATCCAACATACATTAGGAGGAGCTTGTGGTGTAATCGTTGAAGGAAATAGATACAGCGAACTGAGTTCGAATCCTCTATGACGCCGTTTCAATTGCACATTGTGCAAATACACATGGGCAATGAATGATTTCAATTCTTCTCGCTCCAGCTCTGGGTAAATAGCAATACAAGCTGTATTATTTAACTTTGGAATGGCCGCTGGTCTAGGAGAGAGAAAATCCTGAATTAAACCGGTTGAAATCCGATTAAAACCTGACCTTGTGTCGCATCCTGCTCTTAGGGAGGGATTCGTAAATGCATACTCACAAACATACACACACACACACACACATATATATATATATGTATATATATATATATATATATATTGATATGATCTTTTTAAACTGAGGACATATCAGTACTTTGGATTGAATCTGTGAAAATTTGCATATCTGTTCATTATTCTTTACTTAATTGGAATGTTTTTAGCTGCAATTATTTAAGTATATTTGGTGAGTCATAAAAAATTATCGTTATAATAAGACATAATTTATCTATTAGAAATTTTAATTAATCAACATCAATCAATATTATATTCAGCATTATTTTGATTTGATTTTCTATTAATCTGGTAGCTTGTTATTTCTTTCAAGTCAAATGTAGCTGGTTTTGAGTACAAGAATTTTTCCAAAAATGTTTTCCTATGGTCTTCTGAAGATAGTATTCTTTTTGTTGTTGTTATTCCGAGCATTGTGTATCGAAGTGAAAATCGCTTCAGACAAAATCTGGAGAATTTTGGGGGCGTAGTTGAAAAAACCAACATAAATCCATTACTTTTTTCATGGGTTGTTGTTGCTGGATATAACATTGCGTTATCATAAGAGACGTATAATATTCTTGAATTGACAAGTGCAAGTCGTTTTCTAAGATTTTCATGCACAGATTGCAGCAGTTGACATTATAAGAGTGTACTGAGTGTCGGATTGCTGTTTAAAAACCCAAAATGATTAATACCGAATCGATCCCACTGTACTCATTGCATGACCATTGTCAATTTGCTTAAAACAGTGTTATAAAGTAAAAAAAAAAGTAAAGTTGGCGACCATAGTTGAGGGTGGCCTGAAAGTTCCCTTTTCGATAGCTACTACACCAAGATGTAGGGGGGTGACTCCTTTCCCTGGATTGCTCCACTTTACCCTTAATCCGTACCTTATAATGCTGAGTGTTAAGCAAGGAGGCATCGAGTACCATTTTTTGAGTCTTTGGTATGACTCGACCTGAGATTGAACCCAGGTCTCCCGGGCCATTGGCGAACACTCTAACTGCTTGGCCAATGTCCGGTTATAACATTGCTATGACAACCCATATTTTCATTTATTTATGATATACATGAAAAACAGTAGGTTCTCTACCTTCAAAGACTTGCCGCTGCTATGAATATGTGATTTTCCTTATTCATCTTAATATATCTTCATCATGTGGTTGGCAGGTTGTTAATTAAGATATCTTGAATTCAAAAGCTAATTCTCACGAATTTTTCAGAAGGTTGCCTTCCACCAATTTACGTAAAGAATCTTGTTCGACGTTTGATGAGTACCCTGGTCTGTGTTTAACTTTTATTGTTGTATCGCAAGATCAAAACTTTCAAAACCAGTTTCAAACTTGGAGGTGTGAACTGGTAGCTTAAACATAAACACACCACATTCTTTTGTATTTTCGGCAGATTCTTAAATCTGAAACTCTTTTATAGTTGAAATAGCATGATATAGTTCTCCATTGCTGTACATTGAAGACTATATTTTATTGATTTAAATTGATTTTTGCTGTAATTTTAATTAAAACTTTATATGTATATATATATATATATATATATATATATATATATATATATATATATATATATATATAATCTTAATTAAAATTACAGAAAAAAATCAATCTAAATCAATGAAATATAGTCTCCAATGTACAGCAATGGAGAACAATATCATGCTATTTCAACTATAAAAGAGTTTCAGATTTAAAAACCTGCATATATATATATATATATATATAGAAAATATAAAAATTGAGCTTATGTTATATCCTGCCCGAGTTGAGGGGTATATATATATATATATATATATATATATATATATATATATACCCCTCTACTCGGGCAGGATATAACATAAGCTCAATTTTTAAGCGGAGTTTAACAGGTTCGAATTCAGAGTTTTCCTTCTCCTAGCCCAGTTGCCCCACAAGGCTGAAGAACCTAGTCTGCCCTACTATTTACCCATACCAGGATTTGAACTCGTGTCGCCGTGTCCATTTCCTACGACGATATCCATTACACCACCGGCACCTCCCCCAAATTCTTATATACCAATATACTAGTTGATGAATATATTGAACGTATACATTATCACCTTCGAAAATCGAATTCCACATTTCCTCTACCTATCTATAAACTGAATAAAATTTGTACCTTATGCACTTTACACTGTTACTTCTAGTACAACAACATATTTTAAAAACAAAAATTTGGTTTACCAATGGGGTCTCCTCTTAGCAGAGTTCATGCATGTATCTATGTAGAATTCTAAGAATCTAGCCCGTTTAAATATTTATACCCAACATTACTTCAGATACATCGACGACATACTACTTATCTATCCACAAGATGTTATTTTACATAGTATCACTGACAGACTGAACAAAGTCGAACCTTCTATAAAGATCACATATGAACTTGAATACAACAGCACCCTAGCTTTCTGGACATTTTACTTATTAGGAATATTAACAGACTAGAATTCAAGGTTTACCATAAACCCACCTATAAAAATGACCACATTCACTTTTATTCACACAACAACAACTATATAAAAAGAGGCATCATCATAGTTTTTATCTCAGAGATCTACATATTCGCTTCTCAAAATATTTACATGATGATTCATCCACATAAAATACTCCTTCTTTAACCTTCAGTACCCCAAATTCTTTATAGACCTGCTAAATCTAAAGACCTCGAAATCCACAATAAGAATCTACCACGAACTAATGCCCACTCAAAATCTGATAAAACTAGTTACCCCCAAAGATTCATGACTTGGCCAAACAATTCTTCCTCTCACAGCATAACAAACAACTTAAATAAACTCAATATCAAAACTACTTCTTTACCGTCTAAAACGATCTGCGAATTAGTACACTCTAGCCCTCAACGTAACATATTTTCAGACGCCGGTGTTAATTGTGTCCCTTGTAAGAATTCCAAACTTAAATACATCGGTGAAACATATCGGAACCTTTGCGTTCGCTTGAACGAACACAAAAGAGACACAATGATTGGTAACTTAAACAATGCAACATTCCAACACATTTCTCAACCTAATCACATCTTCGATTTCAGTTCTGCAAAGATACTCATTTACATCCATAATAAAAGACAAATTTTCGAAACCGCTGCTAACTCCCTTTTTAATTCCCTAAATACACGTCTTGTCTTTTATAATTTTTCTCCTTACTTGAGCAAATCCATTTTAAATTGCTATAATATATTCCATATTTTGTTAATATTTTCCACATATATCATAATAATTTTTATGGTTTCTATTTTTCTATTTGTCTTTCTTTTTCTTCCTTTAGACTCGAAAACTTTCTCGATAAACAAACGTAACATAAATTTTATACAATATTCCTAATAAGTCAAATGACTAATTTCAAACAACAAACGCTGATTCATTAATTAAACGGCCAACTGTTTCTGGTTATACACATTTTCCCCAATGTTTTTGAAGTTTGCATTTTTAAACATCCATCGTTGACTTAATATCGCTAATATCACCCCTCATGGTCCTGATGGCTATAGTATCGACTTTACTTCTCAATAAATCTCTCCTTCCTCTTGGATTCCCTTGTTATCATTTTTTTCTCAACATATATATATATATATAGAGAGAGAGAGAGACAGAGAGAGAGAGAGACAGAGAGAGGGAGAGAGATACCTCTGTGTGGATGATTGCTGGGTGATATAGCATGCAAAGTTATGAGCTGATATTTTTGAATGTGAAGAACTTTTTGATGATGCAAAACTGGATAAACACACACGTGTGCATTGAAACACACACACACACACACACACACACACACACACACACACACACACACACACACACACACACACCACACACACACACACAAAGAGATAGAACCAACAGGCAATAGAGCTGGATTTTCCTGAACGATTCACTATGCATAATCATTTATATTTAGCGATGAGAGGATGACATAAAATCCTAGTGTCTGAAGACCGAAGATAGACTCAAGGAAAGAAGACCCAAAACTGAATTTAAAAACACATAATGCTATGGTATACTGCAGGAACATGCAGGGACAAAATTTCAATTAATATTTCTTTAATTAAAGCCTAAGACAAGGTCACAAAATCTGTCCCATAAAGGATTTATAGAAGGAGCACTGATGCACACGACTGCTAAAATTTATTTTCGGTCAAATTTCTATTATATATTTTCTTTTCTCACCAAATTAATTCTATTGGAATACGGGATACAATAATGTATAGACAATAAAAATGAAGCAAATAGCTCATGTAATAATAAAATCCAAACCTTATCCGTTAAATCCTTCTGATATTCTCATGTATGGTCTTCATTGTTTTGACAGGAAATTTATTTTCTGATTGAACAATCCTTGTAACATATCCGGTCAATTTATTTTTTGAAATTGACTTTCCTATCTCATATATGTACGCAACTCCGTCAAAAATCTCTAAAAATCACATAGAAAGAAGAGTCATAACTTAACTTTTATTGTGTGAATAAACGACAAACTATTCTAAAAATATTTTAAAGAATAATCAGGATTTTTGCATTAATTTTGCTGCAGGTAAGGCCTATACAAATGTGAGATTTTTGTTACAAATCTGAAATCTAGGTGTGGCGAAGAAAGATTTTGAAGACACTCCTTTATATAATATGTATGTGAGTTTTGATACACAATTACTTTTTGACATGGTGTCAGTAGTTTGCCCCATTAAATCTCCTTGCGTCAATTTCTTTTAAAATATTTTTTCTTCTTTGAAATGACTATTCTATCCCTGCGATAAAATTCATGCTTTCATCGGTTCATTAATATATGAGTTAAGCTATCATTTATCATTATATTAATTTGTGTGTATAAGAAGCCATACAGATCATTCTGTCTTCATGTACCCCAATCTCATTATAATCCTTTGAATACTTTTCTCTTTCTTTCTCTCTCTCTCTCTCTCTCTCTCTTTGACTCTCTCTCTTCTCTCTCTCTCTCTCTCTCTGTCTTTATATATATATATATATATACCTGGCATTGAATCGCTTTGTCTCCCGTTTACTCTCTATCCATTGTACATTTGGGGGGAATAAATGAAGTTATCAGATAAGACCACTGAAAGAAAAAAAGAAAAAAAAAACGAGAACAGTATGGAGGTAAAATTACAACATTATTTCACTCCATCCCCACCTGGGAATGCTTCTGAGAATCTTCTTATTTAGCCGAATGAGGCTTTCATTTGGTATGCAAAGCAGGCACGTCTTTGAAAAAGTGATCAAGGCAACTTAGTTTCGGTTAAACGTTCTATAGCACTTACATGTTCACAGGATCGAGAGTTTTATGAATTCAACAAATATGAAGAGGGACATATTCATATCAATGCATTTCTTCTGTATTTATTGCATGGAGAAAATCATGTTTATAATTTCTCAGTTTGCTTGGAACCCACATTGTACTTGAGGTAGGAAACCTTGCACTAGGATCAATAATCAGTTGACCAGTATGCAAGCGAACACTATCCCAGATATGGAGATAAACGAGATTCTCTGGTAGCTGTCATCATCTTATCTGTCTCCATTCTTGAAGATGTTGACAAGTTGGGCACCCTTCCAGTCTGCAGGGTCTTACTTGTTGTCCCAATCATCACTCATGACGGTGTTGATTGACTTTATAAGCCTCTTACATACTTTCTAAAAAACTTCTGGATACAGTCAATCTGAGCCGGGAGAATTTCTGTCGTAGAGTATACAGATAATCATACTCGCTTCTTCGAGGTCTGGGCAATGTTTTCTTCACCTTTGTTCAATGATTTTAACTGTCGGTTCGTCTGCTGTTGACGCCTAATTGAGCAGTGTGACAACATTGTCTTTCCACAGAGGAAAAAGCTCTTACTTCACCCTGATTATTGTTTTGCTGATAAGGGCAAGCAGTTGTTTGGGTTGCTTCACTCTTGGTCTAGACACAGTTCTTATAAATTGGAAATAAGACCTTTGGGCTCAATAGAGCCTGTAAGTATCTGGAGTATAACCGTTGATGTCTGTCACCATTTACTTTTGAGTTGTCGGCATCTTTGTCATAGAAGTTAACAGCATGTTCTATAATTGTCCCTTGCAGAATTGGCGTTCTTGCTGAGTATGTTATTCCTGGCTAGGTTTCTATTGATAATAAGTTCTTTCAGCCCCATGCTGTTTTCATTGAGTCAGTCTTCCTGCTTCTTTACTGTCCAATGCTTCTCAATTTATATCTACAAGAAAGACCAGAAATAGTCTAGTTCGCGAACCCATGGTTGCTGAAAACACTACCTTTGTGGAAGACAACCACCTAGATACACAGTGAGTAATCATTCGTTTCTCGAAATATCCACATGAATTGAGAATTAAGCTGAAGAATACCGTGTTTATGTACAAACCACCTCTAGGACCTCATGTCATTAGCCAAGACATTCTGATAGAAGTTTAGGTATTAACTTAATAAACAAGGTCATATATCAGGCTCCACAGTTGCCAACAAAGGACAAGATATGTCTCAAGATACGCAAACGTCAAATGTTTCGAATAAATTTGGCGGGCTGATTCTGGCTAAAAAAGCCCTCTTTATAAAAGTTAAAAGGTCAGTATACCGCGCCATAGTTCTCTGAATCCTCTACCACGGCACAGAGACTTGAACGGTATATAAAGCGAATCCATGAAGACTTTATGTTTATTAGACGCATCATTTTCCCTAAATGCTCAATCTCAAAAATTTAATCCTGGAGAAATTTAAACTCTTCTGTATGTACTATACAATTGCCAAACGGAACCTTACATGGGCCGGCCACTTGAACAGACTTGAGGACGGCAGACGGCAAAAAAAAAAAAAAAAGAGATACCGAACGATCAACTCAGACAACGCTCACATAAAACAGGTAAGCCAAAACTAAGGCATCAGAGAACCATCAAAAGAAACCTGGGTGTCATAAATATCATTTTTGTCTGTTTATAATAACTGTCCAATAATCGAAAAAAAATTGACGGAAAAGTTCATTGGATGTCATATTTGGATTCGATCGACAGAATATATATATATATATATATATATATATATATATATATATATATATATATATATATATATTTAGGCAGCATTTCTTCGTTAATGAAAATTTCATTAAACATAATAGACATTTTATGCCTACATATTTTCTTCTGGATCCGTTCGAATTCCCGTATTACTTTTATCGTATTCGGGGGGAATTATAAATCCGATGAAAAAACAATGAAAACATTAATTCACAAAAACATACACCCCACTGATCCTACTAAAAAAAATAAAACTTATTATATATTATAATAAATTTAAAACCTCGAATTTGGTCATTAGAAATAACTCCTCTCCCTCGATTGGGGTGTTGCAAAAAAAAAAACGTTATATATAAATTTAAATGTCCCCTAGGAGATTGTATCTCTGATAATAATAATATATATGTTGGTTTAACCTCAACTACCCTGTCGAAGAGACTTACAATGCACCTTTCTGACACAAGTTCAATAGCTCGGCATTTTAAAAAACATTCATGCCCAACAACACAACTACGAAAAATTCTCACCGACAACACAACAATACTCGATCATCAAAATAATAAACACAAACTTCTGATTCTCGAAGCACTGTATATTAGAAACCCTCAACCAGCACTTAATAGAATTAATTTTCAAACCAGTGCTAATGTACTTAAATGTCTTTAGCTACTGGTACTATTTACAGGATTACATTTAAAAGCAAACGTCATTATCTTCAACGGCAAAGACGTCCTTACACTGTAGTAATTTGCTTAAACAAAAGTTACATCACTTTTGTAATAGATTCTCCCCTGATGATGGCCCTAAGTCGAGCAGAAAGTACTAGGGATACATACAATTATGGACAATACATAAATCAATTGCCCCCGAATACGATAAAAGTAATACGGGAATTCGAACTGATCCAGAAGAAAATTTGTAGGCATAAAATATCTATTATGTTTAATGAAATTTGCATATATATATATATATATATATATATATATATATATATATATATATATTTCTTTTAAGAAAAACAAAAGATGGCCACATTAGAATTATAAATTTATTTCCATCCTGTTATGGGTATTGATATGAATCAATAACGTAATAATAACAGGACTTCTTCATATCCAATGGATATCATTACTACAGTAATAATGATATCCATTGGATCTGAAGAAGTCCTGTTATTTTTGGGTTATTGATTCATATCAATACCCATAATAGGATGGAAATGAATTTATAATCCTATTGAGTCCAGTTACTCATTTCCTTAAAGGAATTATTAGTCTGCGATGTTAGTTACATTGTGCTCTTTACTAGGTGAATTTAAATGGTCATGGTTGAATGATTTTATGATCCTGACGGATTTATTCACAACTCCGGTTTACTGGACAGAGTAAACACACACACACACACACACACACACACACACACACACACACATATATATATATATATATATATATGTGTGTGTGTGTGTGTGTGTGTACTAGTGTATTTAATCTTTTGCACTGATTGAAATTTACAATAAACAAAAATTTTATATATTTCCTTTACATTGATAATATATTGCATATTTATAAAATATTGACTCAGCAAAAATTAGGGACGAATTAAACCAAATGAAACTGCCATAAATTTTACCCATGAACAAGAAACTAATAATTCCGTTCTTCATTGTATATATTATTCATAATAACCCCAAAAATCAAAATTTCATATTTATCTTAAATCCAATACATTTATATATGAATGACTACATGCATTTTAAGCATATATATATATATATGTATGTATATATATATATATATATATATATATATATATATATATATATATATATATATATATATAACAAAACTATGCTTACAAATAAAATCGTAGGTGTCTTTGATTTTTTTTCCAAATGTTTGTCAATCGCCCTTGATAAATTCATGAATACAACTTCGTTGAAACGAATTGATGAACAACGATTTCCATGACATACTGAAATTGTCCACCATTTTATAACATGTACGCGATTAAAAACGTAAAGAATGTTTTCAGAAAGAGACTAAGTTAGAAGGAAGGTTTATTGATGATTGGTTGGTTGGTTAGTTGGTTGGTTGTTATTTTATGGCATATGAACCATTATAGGTTGCTCCGTCGGCTGGGACTGTAGAATACATCGACCGCACTTCTGCACAGGAGTAAGACACCCAAATGAATGTCCTGATATGAGACTAAACAATCTGGTGGTGAGTTTCCAGTGATGCTGGGGCTTTGGGGAATGTGGAGCACCACTTCATAGCCCATGCTCCTGGGTCCACTCTGGCCCGGAGTGGTAGCACCTGATAACGCCATATCTATAGGTTAAAAAGAAGTAAATTGCATACTTAAGCTAAAATGAATTGTTTGAATTAGAACAGTTTGACTAAACTGAATAGACTGAAATTGAAATATTTTTTGACAAATAAACAGTATTTATGCTAAACTTAACTACTTGAAATAGAACTGTTTTGACATCCAAATTGCGTACGTACGCTGAACTAAATTGTTTGAAATAGAACTATTTGCATAAAAATGGATTTGGCGTTAAATAACCTACAAAGCTTGATATGCCATAAAATCCAACCAACCAACCAACCAACTAACCTTATGTTAAACTGAATTGTTGGAAATGGAAATGTACTTATGGTTAAATAAATTGTTTGATATAGAACTGTTTTGACATTAAACTGTGTACAAACATAATCTATAATCATACTCAATTGAATCGTTTGGATTCAAACTGTTTGACTAAACCGAATACCTCGAAATAAAAACGTTTTTGACAATTAGACTGTATACTTATGCTAAACTGAACTGCTTGAAATAAGACAGTTTGTAACTTTGAAACTGTACTCATGCTAGACATAATTGTTTGAAATAGAAATTTTTAGACATTTAACTGTATGTGAAGAAAATGTATATTTATATTAAACTGAATTGTTTGAAACAGAATTGTTAATATGTATAAAATGTATTTGGCATTAATGAGCTGCAATTGTTGATGTGCCATAAAACCAAACCAAACCAAAACAAACCATATCAACATAAAACACGTAATTACTCGTAATTGGGTGCTTTCCGATATTTCTATCTGATAGAATTATCTGAATTAGAATTGTTTTTCTAAACTGAATAGATTGAAATAGAAATATTTATGACGATTAAACTGTGTACTCATGCTAAACTGAATTTTTTGAAATAGAACTGACTATTTGCATAAAAATTAATATGGCATAAAATAACCTACAGATGTTGATATGCCATAAAACCCAAACTACCAACCAACCAACCAATCATTGTGGATTATTTAATGCAAACTTCTTTATTGATCTTCCCATAAGATGTTATGGGGCACCACAGTTAAGTGAACCGATGGACTGCCGTCATCTCAATCCCTTCACTGATGTTGTAGATAGGGTGGCACTCTTGCCAAGGTGCTGACTGGTGGTGTACTCCTGTCTTTTTTATACAGAATTCTAAACCAGTGCAGAGCAGCCTCAGTGAAGCAGGAAAGGGTGTGATACAATGATCCTTTTGTGAGAGGAAAAAAAGGCAGCATAGCAAATTTAAGGTCTCGTATCAGTTACTTCAAAGTCTTCGGCTTGCAATCGTAGGAGTTGAAACAGATTGCAATCCATACGGTATTTCGAGTAGATCCTGTCTCAACTATGAAGGTCTCCTATGGTTTACGATAGCATCAAGGTTAAGAGGATGTTGAAAAGAGTTGGTGCTGGGCCACAGCCCTACTTCACTCATTTTATGAGCGGGAAAGGTTCTGAGAGGTCAATGTGTAATCTGAATTGGTAACGCTAGTATTTGCGCTGCTATATTTAAATGCTCTGGACCTTTAGATGACAACTGAACTTTTCTGTCCAGTCCCCATTTGACAGATCAACAAACGTTACAAACAGCTCCTTGTTTTTCAAAAGCTATATCTGTGGTCCTCTTGTTGACTCTGTATCTGCAATAGATCTCCGGAATTTATTCTCCAGCTCTGGTGGCTGTTAGTCGGTTCAGCAGAGTTTTTCTGAGGATTTTCCTGCGATGGAGAACAGAATAATTTCCCGTTAACTAGATTAATCTAACTTACCTCTTTGTTCTTTTACAGGATGATGACATATTCTGGCGATCTTGTTGGAGCCTAACCTGTCTTCAATAACTTACTAAGCCCTCAAAGAGATTTGTATGCAATGCTAGACTGTTCTGTTTTAAACCTCTAGGAACATTCTATCAACTACTGCCACTTTGCCTAATTTCAGCTGCTCAATGATTTTGGTTGTCCCTTCAATTATAAGCAACTCAGCCAGGTTTTATTATAGGTATTGAGAAATGCAGAGATTTTCTGATTCTTAGACTCTCTTGTTAGCATTGAAGACTGCTTTGAAATTGTTACAAACTGTTTCGGTTGGATGTCCCATCTTTGGTGAGCATTTGACAATTCTCAGTGCACATAGGACTCCGGACCTCATAGACACACGTATCCATATAAACACACACACACACACACATATATATATATATATATATATATGATTAGCATGAACATGCCGACTCATAAAACGTGGTTAGTGAATGTTGAAATTGGGGTAGCCATCTTGTCAGTCATCCAGCTGCTCGATTTTTAAAAGTTCTTCTTAGTACAAGGGCTGCAATACGTTTTGATACTAGGCCGTACGTAACCCTCTTCAAAAATGGTCTCGTCATCACTGGCTGATTTTCTGCTGCAATTAACGGGCAAGTCAATCAATGCTTGCAGCAATTTGTAGACGGTTTGTACAAACTACGACTCTCCCTTTCTGACCAGCCGCTTTAAGTACGCGGTTGGTTTGGGATCGATGTTGAATTTTGGGTCATAGTCAGTTAAGACTGCTTGACGCGATCGCTGGGTAAGCCCAGTTGTTGCATCTCAGAGCAAAGACTGATACATCCTCGAAACTCAAATGGGCCGTCCTCCCAGACTCTAATACTCTTTGAATGGCACCGTTTTTGGAGAAATACCGACGGGGCCGGCAGAAATTTTGACCTCGCCAGGCGTGTCTGGGCTACAGCTCAGCGCTTGGACCCACGAAATATTCTGCCTTTTACCATACTCACCCGTTTGATGGGGCAAGTGACAAATATCTATACTTATTTTGACCCTTCAACTCTCAATTTCATAAATATATTAATTTCAGAAATGTTTTAATTCCTACCGTTTTCAGACTTTATGATTTTACCATTGATGACTATTAGAAGTACGATCGCTAGGGATTTAGTTTTGACAGGCGAAGGATAATAGAATGTTTTTATGATATTCAACTTGATTGGGTTTTTTTTTTTTTAAATTGTTCATATTTGGTTATAATTTAAACTGTTTTTTCGGTATTGTTCTGTAGAAACATCAGTCGATTAAATTTAATGAATCTTTAAATAATTAACGTTTAAACATTCTATTTTTATGTTAATGTTAATGCTTAATCCAAATGTATGTGTTTGGGGGTTTGAATATTGTATTTTGGAGTTTATTAATTTGTTGTAAGAATTGGATTGTGGTTTTCTCAGCCTAATACGCAAATGTCTTAATAATTTTCAAAAATTGATATAACTGATATTTGATAGAATTTAATAGCCACTCTTCAGTGAATTTAGAATGTCTGGAAAATTGCTGTCGAATTAGCGTTGATGTCGTTCTGCAGAGAAAAGTCTATTGTAATTCAGAGATTTAATTCGGAATCCATAGCTATTTCCTTTAGATATATTTTGCCAGAATTCCCCAAAACACATTTTTATGATGGATGTTAAATTCCTATACTCTAACATCAATAGTGTTCATGGATTGATGACTATTGAAAAAGGTTAGATAACGGAACAAGATGCATGAAGAAGAACAATGACTACCCGAAGGAATTATATATTAATACAGATATCTCTTTACTCAAATGAAAATAATTACCAATAAAATAACGGTTGTATCACTTGCACAGTGACTGCATAGTAATTCTTTAAAATGTATATAGTAGAAAATTTGATATTGTTTGGCTGGTTGTTTTTTAAGGCATACCAACTCTTTGCTGATAATTTAATGTCTAAAATTATTAACATACATACACATGCACACGTATATATGCATAATTAGTAACCGAATAGTTTGTAGGTAACATATTTTCAAATGAGCTCGCGCTCATTTGTTTGCGCACAGTTAAGTGGTTTCAAGTATTGTTATTTAAAACTAATAGTTCAATTTAAAAGCAGATATTTGCACACAAGCAAATAGTTCTAAATATAGCAAATGATTAAATGGTTGTATTTGATTCATAGATGAGGGCCATCATAGATACTGAACTCCGGCTCATAGTGACCCCGGGGTTTATGGCAATGACGTAGTACTCTATATTCCCCTAACTCCAAGACTAGAGCCTAAATATTAGTTGTTCTTTAATATCACACACAAAAGATTTAATGGTTTCAAGCATTGCTTTTAAAACTAAAAATCCAGTTCAACATTATTCATTAATTTTCACACAGCTTAAATAGTTTAAAGTGTTGCTATTTAACACGAATAATTCCATATAATGATTATTTCTTTACATAGAGTTAAATTGTTTTAAGTCTTGTAAATGATTAAACAGTTCTATTTAACCCGTAGCAGGACAGTATCTGTACTATCGTTTGTAATCTGATTGGACCAGGAAGTAATAGCAATTAAGGAGTACTCCACCTTCCCCCAAAGACTCGCCATCAATTACTTAATTTCAAATCAAAGACCCTTGTTGGGCTGGTCTTACCCCTCAGTAAACATGCAGTCAACGTATTCTACAGCGCCAGTCTAATAGACTGCAAATAATTTAGATAAATCTATTCGTACCCTGATATAAAAAATTATTAAATTTTTCATTTTAGATATATAAATCCCATATTATAGAGGAAGAAATAAACTTGACAATTTTCTTTATAACTTAGAAATTAGAAAATTGTCAAGTTTATTTCTTCTAATCATTAATAAAAAGAATTCTATGAAATTTCTTTATGATAAATCCTCACCCTGGATATCATCAATGGATACCTTGATGTTTATCATTGAAAATAATCAACGACACACCAAACACACCACTAAAGATAAACACATTATAATATCCTCAAACGAAGGATATCAAAAGTAATTTAGTGTATTAATAAGCTCTAATGATTAGAAGAATTTGTTCAAACAATAATGAATAATTCAATCGTACAAATAAATTGAAATAAAATTTTCTAGTACGCAGCAAGCCATTATATTAATAAAAAAGAGAAGTAAAATCAAACCATATATCGCTTAATAACTGGGAAATATTCTAAATAAAGGCCATATTCAGATATACATTTCGAGAAACTGAGTATTTTGTACATCTTTAAACCGAATATCTAATTATATTTCTGAGAAAAACATCAGTCAACACTATTCAAAAACTCCCTGATATTTCAAAACAATTACGAATCTCATGAAATTTATTTAAAAATCATGCACACATACGCACGCATATATATATATATATATATATATATATATATATATATATGTATTTGTATATATATATATATATATGTATTTGTATATATATATATACACACACACACACACACACACACACATATATATATATATATATATATATATATATATATATATATATAATTTCAGACCAGCAATTTTATCGTAGTTATACCCTGAAAACACATAATAAAGCAATATTCATCCCAATTTGCTATGTCATCGGCGTAGTCGGCGTCGGTAATTGTTGTTGCGGGGTTCCTTCTGCTTCTTTTCTTCGTCAGTTCGAAGCCATTCAGGATCGTTAGTTCGATCGGGGAACTACTGCTGCTCCTCTATAAGAGTGGCTTCTATAGAAGAGAATAAAACAGCCATCGAAAGATAACCATGACCCACACTCAAACCACATACAGAATACTTTACTCTTTCCTAAAAAAAAATTATTAATATAATCACTGGCCATTGTTATAAACAAAACGAATGCATAGCGTTCACTGCAAATTTATATTTACATAAAAATGGTGAAACGAAAATGGAAAGCTTCCTTTTTTCTCCATAGAGATAAAATTACTTAACTCTTAAATGATTATATCTAAAACCAGAACGATATAATTTTATGAAAAATTAATTATTATATTTGCCCCTTCATTTGTAACTCATTAATTCTCTTTCTGTGGTTTTGGTGTGGCAGGGTTGTTTTCGAGAAAGAGAGAGAGAGAAACTAACAGATTTTTCTCTGATCTCAGCTAAGGATCAAAATGGCGACTCTTGAGATGGAACACTGTGAATTTGATATTCAAACACTGACTACAAGACAGTACAAAACTCTCTTTGCACAGTCGGCTGGGGCTGTAGAATACACCGACTGCTTCTCTGCAGAGGGGTAAAACACCCCCAATGAGTGTCCTGATATGACTCTAAACACTGATGGTGAAGTTCCAGTGATGTTGGCGCTTTGGGAAATTAGGGGTACCCCTACATTGCCATTGCTCCCAGATCAACTTTTGGCCCGGTGTAGTAGCACCTAATAAGGTTAAATTGCTTATATAGAAATAAAACATTATTTCTTGATTTTACTGTTTCTTGTATATAAACTGCGTATTCATGCTCAACTGAATTGTTTAAAATAGAACTGTTTTGACCTTTAAACTGCGTACTTATGCTAAACTGAATTATCAGAAATAAAATTTTCTGACATTAACTCTGTGTATTGCTCAGTCGGCTGGGGCTACAGAATACGCCGTGCACCTCTGCAGAGGGGTAAAACATCCCCCAACCTGTTTCCTGGATATGACACTAAACAATCTGATTGTTAGGTTCCAGTGATGCTGAGGTTTTGGGTAATACAGAGCACCTCTTCATTGCCATTGCTCCCAGGTCCAATCAGGCCCGGAATAGTAGCATCTGATAGAGGCCTACTTATGGGTTAAATAGAACTAACTGCATGCTAATGCTAAACTGAATGGTTTGATTTAGAACTGTTTGACTAAACTGGATAGCTTGAAAGAGTTATGTTTTTGACGAATTAGCTGTGTACTTACATTGAGTTGTGTGCTCATGCTAAACTGAATTGTTTGAAATTGAAATATTTTTGACATTGATTCTGTAGTTACACTAACATGAATTGTTTTATATAGAACTGTTTTGACATTTAATTGTGTGTATACAAAATTTGCAGAATTAGATTTTTTTGAACAAACTGAATATTTTGAAATAGAAATGTTTTTGACAATTAAACTGTGTACTCATTTTAAACTTAATTGTTTAAAATAGAACTGACTATTTGCATAAAAATGGATTTGGCGTTAAATAGTCTTCAAAAGTTGATATGCCATAAAACCCAACCAACCATCCAACCAACAAAAATCTCTGTCTACTGCGAGACGCGATCCTTTACACAAAGCTAAAATTAAAATGTAATTATTGATTTCTTCTTTTTAATTACTCTTTTTTTTTTCTCTCGTTTGCATATTCCATTGTTAACTGCTCTATTCTAATTTGACAGAGATCCGGGTTTTTTTCTTTAGATCGTGATCAAAATTTTAAACCTCGATTTGAGATATCTTCTTACCCCTAAAAATCTTTGATCTAATTTAACAATACTGTCTGCATTAACTTCAAATAACTTTTCTTGACGGATGGTCATCAAGCTGTTTGGGACTTTTCTCATTTATTTTCCCTACCTTCTGGAAAACAGTGTATACAGTTATGTATTTATCTATTTAGTTTGTTATATCTTGGTTTAATCGAACATCTTCACTTGAAGATTTTAAAAGAAGAAACACACGACTTGCTGCCTTAGTATACAATATGTATTGTCATCTACAGAGCCTTTCGTGGTATCACAACTCTTCACTGTAGCTCGACACGCGAGATGCTTCGAGCTGCAATCAAAACCCAGCTGATTTTTTGTCAGTCAGAAGTCTTACCCACAAGGTATCGCCGTTACAGCGTAATCAAAGGAATTTTAAAGTATATACTCATATACGCTCATTGGCTACTGTAGAGCTCAATTCATGAGAAAAAATTTGACAATATATATATATATATATATATATATATATATATATATATATATATATATATATATATTACAGTTTTTCTCCAAGATATTATTTTTTATACTGTGTAAAATTAACAATCAGGAAGGATTTCTTTAATTTTAACAAATAATATTTATTTTCTTCATTGTTTCCAAAGTGGGACTCAAATAGAACAAATTGTCCCTCGCATCTGATTATGATACAATTTTGAGTAGGATACAATGTACTTTAATATTTCAATCGCTTTCATTTCGAGATCAAAACTTGACAAGTAGAAATAATCCAATTTTATTTTCATGAAAAAGTTTTCCGAGTGAGAACGTTAGTGAACTGTTCATTGGCTTCTTTTAAAACCTATTGTGGTGGAGTGTTGACTGAGATCATAAAAAAACTTAATCCATAACGCTAGAAGGGTTCGATTTGACTTAATTGTACAGGCGGCCACACTCAAAACAACAAACACCTAACCTGAACACAAGGAAAATATTTGTTCCATAACATTGAAAAAAATGGATTTGTCAATACTTATTGGGATGAGAAAGCCATACATGAGATGAGAGACATCACACATAATAGAAAATCTTAGTAATAATTTGGGATTAGACTTTTAAATGAACATACATCTTATCTGCTATTTCTTTAGATGTGAAAAAATATGAATCATTTGTTTGTTTTCTGATTTGATAATATCTTTAAGTGATTTTTTTCATTTTGCCTATGATATACAATAAATTGAAAAAAAAATGGTGTTTATCAAAATTGAAAGCGACAAAAGTAATAAGGGGTTTTAGACAAATTTGAAACAGAAAAAAAAGTGCCAGTCTATGTTGTTTTAATTCTAAGATCAACTTCATATTTTATGCCGATTCATTTCGACGAAAAAAAGAAGCTTCTCTGGTGTATTGCAAATTAGATTTATAACTTGTGAAAATCATGGTCCACGTCATCTTAATTCTGGATTGTAGAGTTTAGAAACATTTCGAGGAGTAATCTGATAGATAGAGAGATTGACAAGAAAGGCAAGGAATTTTACTGATAGAGTACGTGATATACAAAGAGAATAGAAATGGGAGAGAGACTGAACCCGATACGGGAGAAAAACCGTGAGAGAGAGAGAGAGAGAGAGAGAGAGAGAGAGAGAGAGAGACAGAGAGAGAGAGAGAGAGATGGAGAAAGGATGCAGAGAGATAAAAAGAGAAGAACATGTCAAATCCGAAAGATATAATAGAAAAAAGTAAGTATGAGAGAGAGACCAAGATTAAGTAAATGTTGGTTTGGTTTGGTTTGGTTTGTTGGGTTTTATGGCATATCAACCTTTGTAGGTTATTTAACGCCAAATCCATTTTTATGTAAATAATCTGTTCTATTTAAAACAATTCAGTTTAGCGTAAGTACACAGTTTAATGGTCAAAAACATTTCCATTTCTAACTATTCAAGCAGTTGTATGTAACAATTCGGTTAAGTGTAAATACCGTTTTAATGTCGAAAAACAGTTCTATTTCAAATAATTCAGTTAAGCATTAGCACGCAGTTTAAATATAATTACGCTTTAATTGTAAAAGGCATTTCTATTTCAAACTATTCAGTTTCACTCAAACAATTCATTTTAGCATAAGTATGCTGTTAATTCTATTTAACCCATTGATGGGACCCTTATCAGGTGCTACCACTCCGGGCCAGAGTGGACCTGGAAGTGATGGCAATGAAGGGGTACTCCGCATTCCCCAAATCTCCAGCACCGCTGGAAACTCACCATCAGTTTGTTTAGTGTCATATCCTGGACACTCGTTGGTGGGGGGTCTTACCCCTCTGCAGAGAAACAGTCGGTGTATTCTACAGCCCCAGCTGATTGGGCAAAAGCAAATGTTGTACGACCATGTCTTGCAAAAAATAGAATCGATGAGAGAGGGGTTAAAAGAAACAAAAACAAAAAAAAAATTACGAAAATGAAAATAAAAATTTAAAATAAAATAAAATAAAAAGTGAGAAGAAATGAATGAATGTAAAACAATATGGGCTTTTGAAAATATTTTGCTTATTTTAGGCATAGTATAGACACAAGTTCTATTTTTAAAAATCAGAAGTTGCATTTATCGAGAGAGAAATAGCCCAGTCTGCAAGGGCTGTATGAATACACTGATTGCACATCTGCAGAATAGTAAACCCCCCTACCCTCGAAAGAATGTCTTGAATAAGACAATGAACAATTTGAGTCTACAGCCTTGGAGTTATCGGGAATATGGAGAACCCTTCCATTGCTTTTGCTCCCAGTTTCGCTGTGATCTGGAATTTTAGCACCTCATAAGGTCTTATCTACGGCTCATTTAGAACTGTTTGTCATTGAAACTGTGCGCAAATAAATGACTTTCACTAAATCTACTTGTTAGATATAGTACGTATCGACCATTTAACCGTGTATAAACAAATGACTAATGTTTATTGGAGTTGTTAGTGATATACTAAAATACCAGAAACAATTTAACACTGTGTTATAAAATGAGTTATGATAACTGGAATTAATGATCTTTATTAGCAATGTTTGAAACTTTTTAACTGTCTGGCTAAATTGAATTGTAAAAGTTACATAGCAATGTTTAAAACCATTTAACTGTGAACAAATAATATTATTTTTCGATTGCAATATTTGAAATCATTCAAGTTAGTACAAAATAAATTATTGATAACAAATAGAAATATTTGCACCAGAATATTTGGAACCATTTGCCTGTGTGCAAACAATAATAATACTTATATTCAAACAAAGTAGCTCTGACTCATTTGAAAATAAGATCGACTACTAACTATTGACTTACAAATTATATGTAAGGATTTTTAACTGTATGTAAACAAATGAGGTGTGACTCGTTTCAAAATGTTATATATAAACAATGCGTTCACAAACCATATTTATAAAGAGGATTTGGAATTAAATAACCTAAAATGATGGATATGTTATAACTCCCAATCCGACCAAACGAAAAGTAAAATAAACGATGAATTCAAGGTTAATATTTTTTCTAGATATTCCCCTTTACATTAATAACACTTTTCTTCATTGGGTTTGCAAATAGCTGAAACATTTCTGAAATTTATCTTTAAAACAATTTTAAATCGCATCGTTCTATTTCTTTAAAGGGCCCACACTTTCTCAAATCTTATCAACTAAAGTGTTAGTTGAAGTCTCATGGTATAATCAACTATTCTGGGTTATTTAATACAAGATCCTGTTTTTTGTGGGTTTTTTTGTACACAGGAGTATTTTTTTTTAATTTGTAAGAGCTCTTTTATTTACAGACAGTTGAATAGACTGAATTAATCCTATATAAGACTGATAATACTATTTAACATTTATTTTTATTGGCACACTGTCAAACTCTACCAAGAGTTGCCATTCAATTTTGGTACTTCTATTTATCAAGTTTTATAATGCAAGAGGTATATATATATATATATATATATATATATATATATATATATATATATATATATATATATATATATATATGAGGATCATTAGATAAGTTTTCATACTTTTTTGTATAGGCACTTTTATTGATAGCTCTCACATGATACTCTAGTCCCCTTCAAAGTAATCTCCTGCGTCTGAAATGCAATTGTTGTACCGTTCCAACAACTTCTGGAAGACCCCATGGAAGTCCTCTTGTGTGAGCGTGTCAATGACTTTCGTCAGAGCCTCTTTCTTCTCTTCAATTGTCTCATAACGACAGCCTCTGAGCTTAGGGAACAACCTAAAGTAACAGGGAGCAAGGTCTGAACGATAGGGAGTGTAAGGAACTGTGTTGATGCCCATCTTGTCTGTGACAAGGATGGAGTTGTGGACTGGTGCATTGTCCTGGTGGAAATGCCACTGACCCGATTTGAAGAGTGCTGGCCTCTTCCCTAGGAATCTTTTAATGAACTCCCTTAAAACCTCAACAGAGTAACCCTAACCCTAACCCTTTGGCCAATCAAATTGACTTCCTTACTCCTCACACACCCCTCATCATCCCTCACAGATTCCCTGCCTTCCTTGAATCTCTTATTCCACTAAAACCTGATGCTTGATTCATGCAAGGTGGTCGAAAAGCAGTCTGAAGCATTCCATACGTTTATTTGGCATTTTTTTCCAAGTTTAAAAAATAATGTTATTGCATATCGTTCTTCTAAAATGTTCTCACGTTCAGATTGCATTTTTGAAATTCACCAGCTGTGACAATCAGGTTTTAGCAGGGTGTATTCCAATTGCTGCTGTAGCTATTCATTTGAAGCTGAAATCATAAAATTGGTCAGTCATCTCATAAGATGTATCGCAATAACATAGTGAAATTTCAAAAGTCAACGACAATTAAATGCCAGTACAAAAAAGTCTGGATTTTTTATTTTTTTATTTTATGTTAAATTATTGAAGACACCACGTATATATTAAGAAAATGAAACACAAATTAATCCAATTGTGATGAAATTATTGTGATGGAAATTCGACGTTGAAACGTATCGGTTTAAAAAAATCTCCATCGGGTCTTGAAGGTGGTTAGTTGGTTCGTTATTTGGGTTTATGTCATACCGACCTTTGTACGTTATTAACGCCAAATATATTTTTATAAAATTAATTAGTCCTTTTTAAACAATTCAGATTAGCGTGAGTTCACAGCTTCATTGTCAAAAACATTTCTACATCAAGATATTTGGATCATTCAAACAGTTATAATTCAGCCATTTCAGTTTAGTATAAGGTAGATTTTGTTTACACACAGTTAAATGTCAAAACAGTTCTATATTAAACTATTCTGTTGATTGTAAGTATAGTTTTAATGTCATGAACAGTTCCATTTCAAAGTATTCAGTTCAGCGTAAGTACACAATAATTGTCAAAAATAATTCTATTTCAAGCTATTCCAGTTAGTTAATGAATTGTAATTCAAACTATTCCGTTTCGCATAAGTATGCAATTTATTTCTATTTAACCCATAGATAGGGCCCTATCAGGTGCTACCACACAAGACCAGAGTGGACCTGGGAGCAATGGTATTGAAAAGGTACGCCTTATTCCCCAAAGAACCTCACCATCAGATTGTTTAGTATCATATCCACTACACCCGTTGGAGGTGGGTCTTACTCTTCTCCAGAGTTTCAGTCGATGCTTTCTACAGCCCCAAGCGTCTGTGAAATAAAACGGAGTTAATGACAAAACTGTTTTATTTCAGATAATTCAGTTTGGATGTAAAAACAGTTCTATTTCGTGTATATCAGTTTAGCATGTTTTCATCTTAATGCCAAAAGATTTCTATTTTAAGCATTTCAGTTTATTATAAGTACACAGTTGAAATGCACCCCCCCAAAAAAACCCACTGAAATCAAGAAACTACGGCTTAGTTCAATTTAATCCATAGAGAGGACACTTATCAGGTAGTACCACTCCCAGTTAGAGCGGACCTGGGAGCGATGTCAATGAACGGATACTCCACATTCCTCAAAGCCTCAGTATCACTGGAAACTCATCATCAAATTGTTTCTGTTTCATACCCAGGACACTCGTTTGGGGGTCGGAGGCTTACACCTCTGCAAAGAAGCAGTCGGTATTTTCAACAGTACCAGCCGATTGAGTAACTTGAGAATGGTAAAAAAATTAGCGTGATTACAGAAGAGTAAATATTTATTCAAAGGACGTGCTTATAACCTATATACATACATACATACATATATATATATATATATATATATATATATATATATATGTATGTATGTATGTATGTATGTATATATATATATATGTATATATAAATATATATATATATATAATATAATATAATATAATATAATATATATATATATATATATATATAAGATATATATATATAACCACAAATATATATGTATACACACACACACGCACACACACATACACATATATATATATATATATATATATATATATTCCCACATGCTCTCTCACACACACACACACACACACACACACACACACACACACACACACACACACACACACACACACACACACATATATATATATATATATATACCCACATATATATATATATATATATATATATATATATATATATACCCACACACACACACACACACACATATATATATATACATATATATATATATATATATATATATATAGAGAGAGAGAGAGAGAGAGGGAGACAGACAGACAGACAGACAGAGAGTGAGAGATTACAACTGCAGTTTTGTTCCGTGAAAAAAATTGGAAACGCTGTATAGATGTTTATAAAATCTACTGGGCGAAACAAATTATGTTCTGAAAAAAGTGATTTAGGCTATTGAAAAAGGAAAGTTCTTCCGAAGAATAAATCCTATATATCACCATGATGACTATATTGTTTTCACTACTTACAATGGAATAGAAACTTAGCGTCGATTCGGGATTCTTTGGATAATTAAAAGTGAACCAAAGCGAGTATTTTCAGCAAATGCGGGTGAGAGGTTAAAGACAATCTGCCACATAAGCATTAAATCTTATTGACCAATACCTAGTTAATACTAACTTTGGCACAAATAAGTGGATTAGCAAAATGGCTTCATCAAATATAAATTAAACAAGCGAGATTAAATTAGTAAAATTAATCGTTTATAATATGAATTCAGAGTTTTTGATCTTCTGAACCGGTTGCCCAATTAAGGTTAAAGAGCCCAGTTTGTCCTAATATTTACTAATAGCTGAAAGGAGAATAAGTAGTTTCATATATTTCCCAAGAGTATTATCGCTATGTGAAATGCAAACAGCCTTGTCTCGGGTTTGAACTTGGGTCACAGTGTTCATTTTCAACAACATAACCTATCATATTATAACACTTCCAGTTACAATGGATATGTTTTGAATTACCATGTTCCTAATATTCCGATATGACTTGGATAGGGACTATGATTTTACAAGGGATCGTATGGTGGGGATGTGAATTTGCCGCTCACGTGCTCAGCATGTAAAAGATTAATGAAAAAAGCTGCAATACACACTTAGAAGGCAAAAATTAATGCTTGTTTTTTCAGGGAGACACCGCTACAACGGATTTCTTCGTGTGACATAAAGCTGAATTGGTTGGTGAGCCTCCATTAAAGAAGTTTTTTTTTGGAATTGAGGAGTACTCCTTCACAGTAATTTCTCCATGGGCCACAATGATCCGGAGTGGGAGTACTTTGAGGGTCCCATAAGAATTGTTTAAACAGTTATTAATGATTAGTATTGCAAGTAATTTCAAGCCATATATCTGCGTACAGATTATTTTAATTAAAGATATTTACCTAAGCCATACAGAGAAGACTATAATAGAATTACCAAACGTTATAGAGGTCATTATGAAGGGATTTTGCTATTTGTGTTACTAAAGAAAATAACAGCACAATTCTAACCAGGCAAATCAATCTATAGATAAAAGACATTTCATTCAAACCTTAAAAAAAAGGCTGAGTTAATTCGGGATCGTAATTATGAGTTTAATAATGTTACAAAACATTAAAATAAGTATAATACAAATTCTACCCCCGGCAAAATAATTCAATGAAAATAGCATAAACATAAATATACAAATCGGTCAACTGATAAAAGAAAGTTCATTCTCCAGAGGTTTTGCATATCTAATTTAAAAGAAACATGTCTAAAAAAGATAAAGAAAGAAATAAACAGAGAAAAAAAAAACTTCCAATTTAAAAAGTGGAAAGAGTCGTAACATTCATCTAAGAAGGCTATCCACTGCGGTGTGTGGCGCAAGACGTTGGCTTTTAGTATTAATTGTGTTTAAAATATGGTATAAATATAAATACATTAAACATTATACCTCTGGCAAAAGTTATTTTGTTAGCAAACATCATTATTTATTTCTTTATGTAGAAGTAAATTTACTTATAACAGATTAGAAATAAAACATATTCTTAAATAATTTCATAAGATATTCCTCACACAAACAAGATTGAATAATGTAATTTAATGGCTTATTGTTTCCAAGTCAAACGGAAAAAAATAATGTGGAATAATCAAAAGATGAAAAGAAAATTATGAAATTTATTTAAACACACAAAAAAGAATAAATAAATACTTGTGCCCGTCAAGTTTTTATGACCCCTTTAATTCTTTCAGGTACGGATTTCATTCATTTAAAGCAAAGTGGTTCCAATTTTCCCAAATGGCAGTTAATAGATCTTTTTTGGTGTATGGAACCTTTTCTTTGGCCATTTCTTCAAATTTCTCATCTTGAATTTTCAATTGGATTATTTAATAACACCAGAAGGTTCTTATCTTAAAAAGAAAAGTTATATTTTATGTATCAGAATGTTCAGTGATTAAAGAAAAAAAGAATGTTTGGTGTCTTATGAGTTTATTATCACGTTACATTCTCCTGGTGATATTTACCTTCGAAACGCATCAGATATATAGCTTTCTCGAGTAATTTATTATAAATAGGGAGATAATTATTACTTTCTATAAGATACACACTCGACTTTATAATTAGTATTTGTTTCGTTTATATCATTAATTTTTTTTTGCAAGGTTTTACTTATGATGTTTTCAATCAAAATCTTGTGAACATATGTGTGCGTATCCACATATGAATCCATTTTTAAAATAAAGAAGCAACAAGAACCTTATGATTTACTACAGACAGTTTATTCCTTTTTATTGGGTTCAAGGGAAACAAAGTTCTTAATGTCTCTATTTTCTAAGGTTCGTAAACGTTTTTTTTATGATTTATTATAATTTTTTAGGCATGGGGCTTGAAATAAGTTTATGACAATAATAATGGTATAGCGATACTGGCTCGGCTCAAGGCAACTAAGCGCTAAGTTGTAAAACAAGCCAAAGACAAAAGTTATGTGCTTAGTTCGTGATCCCCTCTACGAGAGCCCTCAACAGCATGTACGCACGCAATGCATTGTTGAAGTAAAAGAGATAGGACCTCTCTTTTGCAGAAGGGGGTTCATAAAGAATTGACAGATAACTAAAAAACGTTTCTGTTTCTTTTATTTTTAGCATCATGGGAACAATGTATCCATTTGATTTTAATTCTTTATAAGTATTTTTTGTAAATATATCTTATTTTATTTTTCATGAATGTATTTATTATTTTATCTTTTTCCTCAACAAGTGACAGTCCCAAGCAAATACGGGTGTAAAAATAGAAAAAGAAATTTCTTCACAAATAATAGGAATAGATAAATCTGTCATTTGAGAAAAAAATATTACAAATGCTGTTTGCAAAGAAAATACACTCCATGGGTTTTCTAATAAGAAGTTCTAACAACACTTTTAGAAATAGGAGCGTTGGGCTTTTTTTAATTAATTGATTATTCTAGAGGAGGTAAGTTTATTTTTCAGAAACGTCAACACGTCTTTTTAAATCCATATTTAATTGGTTTCCTTTGGTTTTACTTGTCTGGATTTTATGGTATATCAACCTTTGGAGGTTATTTAACGCCAAATCCGTTTTTATGCAAATAACCATTTCTATTTCAAACAATACAGTTTAGCATAAGTTCACAGTTTAATTGTTAAAAACATTTCTATTGCAAGCTATTTAGTTTAGTCAAAAAATTCTAATTCAGCTAATTCAGGTTAGTATAAGCCCATGTTTTGTTTATACACAGTTAAATGTCAGAACAGTTCTATATTAAACAATTCAGTTTAGTCTAAGTACAGTTTCAATCACAAAACAGTTCCATTTCAAGCAATTCGGTCTAGTATAATTACGCAGTTTAAATGTAAGTACAGTGTAATTGTCAAAAACATTCCTACTTCAAGCAATTCCGTTTAGTCAAACAGTTCTATTTCAAAGAATTCAATTTAGTATAAGGATGCAGTTAGTTCTATTTAACCCTATCTGGTGCTATCATTCCGGGCCAGAGTGAACCTGGAAGTAATGGCAGTGAATGGGTCCTCCGCATTTCCCAAAGTTCCAGCATCATTTGAACCTCATAATCAGATTGTTTAGTATCATATTTAGGACACTCATTTTCGGGGGCGGGGTCTTACCCCTCTGCAGAGTTGCAGTCGGTGAATTCTATAGCCCCAACCGACTGGGAAAAAAAAAACATATTTGAAATATGTTTCTTTACTACAATTAAACAAACTTAGCAATAAAAAAAATCAATGGTCATTTGGTGGAGAGGAGTTTCTTGTTTTGGCACCACGAATAGGAAATGGAAGAAGGATGGATAATTTTTTTTTATTTGCTGAGTAGGTGTCTAGAATCTTGCATAAACTCCAGAAATATAATGGCTCTATCTGTCTCGGTGAGAATTGGATAAATAGCTATTATATAATTAAGGAAGTTTTTTTTTTTATTCAAATCATTTTTCATCAATTATATTTTATTATTCAGTTTGGTTGGGTTTTGAACTATTCGACTCTTAGAACAGGTGTACAGTCGTTCGGTACAGTTTTACGCTCGCGCACAAAGGATATGACAATCACCATTGTCATAATAAACCCCAGAAAGGAAATGGGACTGCAATGTGAAGGGCGTCATGTCGAGAGGAGATGGGCTGATAATTTCGAAGATTTTGAAAAAAGATTCACTTGAGGTCCAACCATAGTGTTGTGAAGTTAAGGTCCGACCATGGAGTGAAGGATTTGAGATTGGACCATGCAGGCAGACAATTCAGTTTCTGCCATTTGGGCATAGGGAGTTGAGTTCTCTGCCATTGATTTGAAGTTGAGATTGGGCCGTAGAAGATGTAGTTGTGTTTTTCAAATCTCTAACGCCATAGATCTTAGACACCACGAGATGTGCCAAACTTTGGAGGTATTGTTAGCATAGTATGATTACGAAAGACTTTTAAAGAATTGTCCCTTTCCTCGTGTCGAAGAACCGAAGTCAGAAGTTAATAAAACGTTCCTACCTGAAACAAAAGTTTCCATTTTTTTTTTGTATTTGTAAATGTGTTTGTATCACTGTTGTGATTGAGCTGTTTATGGCTATACAATATATCTCCACGGCAATTCCTGCATGGCAGGCCTATGTTAGTTGTTTGCATCCTGAGGAACCCCCTAATTATTGTGACTTCAGCGCATGAGTGTCGATTATTGCGTGTCCCACACACTTAAAAATAACTTAACGTCGAATATGACTTGTATAGAAGTCAGAGAAATATCACAGCTCCTTGATAGGGCTCCGTATATCGTTCGGCACTTAAGGCGCTTTAAAAAGGGATTGAGTCGGTGATTAAGATTTTTGTGACGACCTCATACTAATACTGATTTGTGAGTGCTCCCTACATTATAAAATGATATCATGTCAATTCTTATGAATTGAAAGTACGATATAAAAAAAAAAATTTTTTTTCCGAAATAGCTATCTACTCAGCAGTGTTGAGTGTATCGCTAGTCTTCTGAGGCAATTGCACTTAAGCCTAAGAGGTGTGAGGATAAGGTATATTGCCCGGTACTTGGGTACCCATCAATAAAATTGCTGACGAACCTAAGATTTTTTTTTTGTAATTCCCATCCACTATAAAATGATTTCGTGTTGGTGGGAAGTCTGAAAAATATCAAATTATTTTGGTGTTGACAGTATTCATTTACGTGGTTCACCCAGAGACAGTATGATCCAATGCACGCAGTTTGAGTTGACCTCTGTATTCAGCCCAAATACGAATCAGCCCGAAAAGATATTTCTTAGTGTTGGGTCTTGTGTCGGTCCCTCACAACTAATTATTTCAAAAACAGACATTGATAGAAAAGGTATGATAAATATTGATTATAAGTTCTCTTAACTAATAAATTTCAATGTTTTTTTTTCTATATTTGCTAATATACTGTGAATTTCCTTTTTTTATTATGCTTTTTAATATATATATATATATATATATATATATATATATATATATATATATATATATATGTATGTATGTATGTATGTATTACACTTCATAATACATAAAAATGCAGAGTAGAATATATTTCAATCTCTTCTCCCTTTAGAGATATTATGGAATTTTCCTTTGTTTTACAGTACATAGAAAGTACATCAAGTGGATGTATTTACGTTAAACAAAATATTTTATTTTTCTTAATATTGCTCAAAATGGGTCACAAACATATGCTGGATGAAATGTATTACTACGTCACGGAGCATGACGATATTTCCTTCACCCTTGACCATGATTTTTTTCCTGAAAAGTGTAGAATATACTTTAATATTTCAATTAATTCATTTCATGATCCAAAGCGTAAATAATACAATTTTGTATTGTTAAACAAATGTTAATAAAAACGTAACTTATATGCATATGCTTTTTTTTCAAAATCTCTCATAGAGTAGGATTTAAGGATGTTACAGAAAATTGTTTGGTTGGTTGGGTTTTATAGTATTGTAGATTATTTAATGATAAATGATAAATCCATTTTTATTAAAATAATTAGTTCTATTTAAACAATTCAGTTTAGCATGAGTACACAGTTTAATTGTTTAAAACATTTCTATTTCAAGCTATTCAGTTTTGTCAAACAGTTCTAATTAAAACAATTCTGTTTAGTATAAGTACGCAGTTTAATTCTATTTGACCCCAAAATAGGGCCCTACCATGTGCTAATACCCACTTATGGTTTGAACAGTTGATGTCTTTTCCTTTGTTGATATATTTCCTCTATTTTTTTATATTCATAAAATATCCACTGTTCTTCCTTTATTACTTGAAGTTAACTTTTAAAGACCTGATGATGTTATATTAATACCGAAACATTATAGCGTCGACTTTCCTGAATAATAAATTCCTTACTTTTGGGACGACTCTCTTTGTTAATTCATATATATATATATATATATATATATATATATATATATATATATATAGATACATGAATTGACAAACAGAGAAGTCCCAAAAGTAATGAATTTATTAGGCAGGAAAGTCGACGCTATACTATATATATATATATATATATTGTTCACCAACAGACATATCTCTTTCGTTCTAACAGAATTCACCAGTGTGGCTAGACATAATAGATTGCCGTAGCTCGGATCGAAACCCGGTTAACTCAAACGCCAAACTAGACTCTACCAATCAGCCACGAGGGAAGCAGCAGCAGCGAAGTAAATTATAAACTGTTATGAATCACAATTACTATTATTTACATATATCCGCTTAACGGTTACCGAGAACTCAATTCATATGAAGAGCCTTGCATATACGCTAATGGCAACACGATTACTTCATTCGCTAGAAAGCTCAAACTTACGAGGGTAGGGGAGCATACTATATATATATATATATATATATATATATATATATATATATATATATATATATATATATAGCCAGGAAGCAGCATTTCGTGAAACGGTTACTGTATGGCGACTTCAATCACACAAGGCATCAAAGTAAGCCAAACAATACATACATGATACTGCTGGAGAAGAGAGGACGAATACAGAAGCGATTATTTTTTTATGCACTTCCAAACATGGACGAGCCGGTATTAGTTAACAAGCAAGGACTTACATATATCACTTCTCAGCGGATATTGGATGCAATCTAGAAGCTCTGCCAAGTGCGATAGAAGATATTCATGAACGTCAAGAGAGACAAGGAATTCTATGCTATCAGAGCAACACACACACACACACACACACACACACACACACACACACACACACACACACACACACACATATATATATATATATATATTTATATATATATATATATATATATATATATATATAAGCGCATTGAAATTTTAATGCACTTTCGTTGCTTCATGTATTTCTTCATCACTGTCTATACACCGGTTATAACATTTTTGCATGAAATTAGTGTGTTATTTGAGCATTTCTAAATGATATGCACATGTTACTTTTTGTGATCTTTGCTTAAATTATAGGCTTCCGTTTTCTCATGCAAAACTAAAATATCTGTTTTCGTTAATGCTGAATAGTTCTAAATTCATCTGCATCACAGAGTAAAAGAACTCGGAAGAAATAAGGTAATATTTTTCGATAAGGGTTATAGCAATTTTCCACAAAGACAAACATGTTTGTAAACAGACTTGCAAAACAGATAAACAAAGCAAAAATGAAGGCATTTATTGCTCTAAGCACTTTCTCCGCCTATTGTTATTTCTCTTCATTTTTCTAGCATTGGATTTTGTTTATATACACGTTTTATGCAAGGAAAAAGTAAATACGCATTTCACAAATGTGTGCGACTGGCATTTTCAGAGCAAAGTCCTCTGGGTGCTATTGTTTTCTTTGCTCCTTAATAAAATCATTATTTGTCCAGCAATGCTGAAAGTCATTAATTGTATTAGCTCGAAGTTTCCTTCTCTCGTTCTTCAATCATTTCCGGTGACATTTTCTATTTATTTCGCTTTTATTTTATTTGTTTTCTCCTTCATGTTTTTCGTACTTATATTTTCATTCTTTTTTATTCATTTCCTTGACTTTTTCGTCATGTTTAATTTGTTGATTTTTATCTCTTAATTTCATTTCTATCGTCCTTTTCAATTTTCCAATTTTTATTTTTTTCTAAATGTATTAATTATTCCATAGGAATGTTACTCGTTATTGGTAATGGATGCTTCTAAGGAGGATATGCTGTCGCCTCCCTAATCTCCAAGGTTCAATAATCGCATTAGTGTATCCATTGACAAACGAACGCTAAAGAAAAACAAAAGGGAAACACGGTCAGCTCACATAAACATTTAATACATATATGGAATATAACATAAATTCATGAACGGGTACAAATAGATGAAATATGTACATTGTTCTGTGGAGAAGTATTATATAAAAAGAGGTTCAAAATGTATTTTGAAGTCGTTCTAGTTTTAGTTGGTTTAGCCATATAGCTTTATTTTCAATGCTGAGTCGAAAGAACAACGATTTTTGCTGGGTAGTGAGAGCAATTTTGATCTATGAACAAGGATAAAAATAGAGGTGTTATCCCTTCGAACAACAGGAGCAAAAACAGGAAAAGAAATTATTCTGAATCATCACGTGACAATTCGACTCATGATGTCGAATGCCATGCCTACAAAACAAAGATAAGACAAGTTAGACCCCCGGAACAAGTTTCGCTCGTTTTTTCGGGTAATTTTAACCCTCTTTTCATTTTCTTGCTCGAAACAAATAAATATATGGTGACATCTCCTCATTAAATAACATGCCTCATAAATTAGTGGATCAGAATATAGAACACTGTACAAAGACCACATAAGTATAGGTAAACGATAGACTTCGGTTTATTGATCCTCAATCGTAAGGAAATCTGAGCTTTTTGATCAGAAAAAACGGAAATGCTTCCAAACTATAGCCCTGTTGGTGCCAAGGTATATCTGTACCATTTGAACTCTTACAAAACACATGGAGAGAGAGTGAAATGACGACTACAGAAGGAAGCTTCATGATATTTTGAACCCTACATTCTGATTAATCTGAAACGAATCATTGCAAGGGCCTTCGTGACATAGAAAGCAGATGATGATCGAGAGTTTAATTACAAATGTTCCCAAAAATAACTGAACAATAAAGAGGAAAAGGTAGCAACGAATATTTATAAAGCATTGCAATTTATAAACTTTCAGTGTTCTTTAAATTACAATATAAATTTTTTATCTTAAAGGAAATATTTTATTTTCATAACATTAGATTTATGAATAGAGGTATTAAACTATGATGTCACTTATTATTCTACTTTACTCTTAACACTTTTTAACAGTTAGAAAGTTTAAATACGCTATAATCTTATACAAAAAAAATTAGAATACTATTATTTCATTACTCTCGACACAGAATAAATCTTCTGATACAAAAAGAAAAGTTAAGGTGAATCCATTTTTTCGAATAATATCTTAATTTAACATTGATAATAACCCGAGACACAGAAAATGGTTCGGAGTGAATATTGCGAAAAAAATCTCACAAAGGAATTAAAGAAATCACTTAAGAAGACTCTAAAACCGCACAACACGAATATATATATATATATATATATATATATATATATATATATATATATATATATATATATATATATATATAAAGAGGAAATAGACCTGAGTTCAACTGTATCTGGATATAGAAATATGATAAAATTCTTCAGAGACCGAGTTTACTTATTGTTGACCATTCTGCTAATATGAAACGGTCCCTTTTTTTCTATAATGCTAAAGCATCACCAACACAACTTTGTTATATAATGTTTCATTTTTTTTTCAATTTTAAAGATATAACGAAGAAATAAAAAAAGAATATTGGAAATGAGAAACACTTTTGATTATGAATTTTATTTTTTGATTTTTAAAACCTAACATAATTAAACATACAGCATTCTATAAAAATATTACATTGATGTTTTTCTATACAAACAGAAAAGGTTAAACGCTGTCACAATATTAAATAAGAAAAAATCACCCTTTGAATGCCTTTTTTGTTCATATATATATATATATATGTATATATATATATATATATATATGGATACAAAGACTACTTAAACATGGTAGCAGGTGTTCTACAAGGAGAAACATTAGCCCCATACCTGTTTATCATCTGCCTAGACTACGTCCTAATAATGTCTGTAGATTTAATGAAAGAAAACCCTTTTAAGCTAGCAAGGGAAAGAATCAGACGATGCCACACATAAACTACTGTGGAGTACGCCGATGACATAGTACTCTGGCAAATACACGCGCCTACGCCGAATCCCTGCTACATAGTCTGGAACACGCAGTAGATGGCATCGGCCTGCATGTCAGCACAGAGGAAACAGAATACATGAGCTTAAATAAAAAAGGTGACATCTATACGCTAAAGGGTAAACATTTGAAAATAATGGACAATTTTACCCACCTCGGAAGCAGTGTCTCATCAACCGAGAATGATATCAACACGTGCTTAGCAAAGGCATGGACAGCCATCGATATGCTATCGGTCATATGAAGTCACACTTGACCGACAGAATTAAACACAGATGTTTTCAAGCAACGGCTGAGTCGATACTGCTATATGGATGAACCACATGGACGCTAACTAAACATATGGAGAAAAAGCTTGACGACAATTACACAAGAATAATGCGAGCTGTATTGAACGATGTCTGGAGGCAACACCCCACGAAAAAGTAACTGTACGGCTATCAACCACCCATCACGAAAACTATCCAAGTTAGATGAATCAGACACTCAGGACATTGCTGCAGAAGCAAGGACAAATTCATAAGCGATATACTCCTGTGGACCCCTTGACATGGACGAGCAAATGTCTTACGAGTTTGGAACATATAATCATGGAAAAGGATGAGGCAGAATTTAATATCGTTAATTCCGTTTCGTACAACTAACAGTTCTATCTCGTAAACACCTCTTACAAAAAACATGACAAAGTTTGCATATTGACTAAAAGCAAACAAGATCAATTAACTTGACATTATTTCATTTTTTCTTGCAATCTATTATCATACGTGATGTACTCCTATGGACCCCCCGAATATGGCCGGGCAAAGGCAGGACGACCAGCTCGAACATACTATGTGAGGATAAAGGATGTGGCCCTGAAGACCTACCAGACCTACCAGAAGCGATGAACCATAGGGAGAAGTGGCGAGAGAGTGTCAGGGATATCCATGCTTGCGCCACCACATGATGATGATGATGATGATGATGATTATCTTTCTACAAACCTTTTACGCACATTTAAAATATATTCATTGCAAATACTAAATGTAAGAAATCAGTAGGTACCTCATATGAACGTCTAGTCGTCATCATTTTATTACATAATTCGTTCACAAATGCCTAAATATTTAGATCTTAAGATTAAACGTATTCAAAGCAAAGATGTTAATAACTGATAATTGTTTATTACAACGTCGATAAGGATCGTTCAAAAACTTAATAACCTATTCTTATTCAAAACATACTGCTCCGACACTGCAACGCAGTATACAATCAAAATCCGATAGATAGATGCATGAAGGGATGCATACTCCCCTTTCCTAAAAAGGGGGGCCTCGGATTAGCCAAAAACTACCGAGGCATAACACTTACATCCATAGCAGCCAAAATCTACAATGCCCTACTACGAAACCGCATAGAACCCAAAATCGACAACATACTTAGGAAAAACCAAAATGGCTTCCGAAGAAATAGATCCACGACCTCTCAAATATTAACCATCCGTAGAATCCTTGAAGGTGTACGGGCAAAAAACCTACAAGCGACATTAATATTTGTTGACTTTACCAAGGCTTTCGATTCCATTCACAGAGGAAAGATGGAACAAATCCTACTAGCGTACGGCATACCTAAAGAAACCGTAGCGGCAATAACGATTCTCTATAGAAACACTAAAGTAAAAGTACGATCACCAGATTGAGACACAGAATACTTCGACATTGTAGCAGGAGTACTACAAGGGGACACGCTGGCTCCGTACCTCTTTATCATTTGTCTAGACTACGTACTTAGAACATCGATTGAAAAAATCAGAGAGAATGGCTTCGAACTGACGAAGAAAAGAAGCAGAAGGTACCCCGCAAAAACAATTACCGACGCTGACTACGCCGATGACATAGCGAAACTGGCAAATACACCTGACCGAGCCGAAACACTACTGCATAGTTTGGAACGAGCAGCAGCAAGCATAGGCCTCTATGTTAATGCACACAAAACGGAATATATGTGCTATAATCAAACGGGGGACATCTCCACTCTAGAAGGAAACTAGTAGACAAATTCACTTACCTAGGAAGCAGCGTCGAATCAACCGAAAAGGACATCGAAACCAGGTTAACGAAAGCATGGACAGCTATCAATAGGCTATCGATTATATGGAAATCAGACCTAACCGATAAAATGAAACGCAGTTTCTTCCAGGCAGCGGTCACATCGATACTGCTATATGGCTGCACTACATGGACGCTATCAAAACGGCTGGAGAAGAAGCTAGACGGCAATTACACAAGAATGCTACGTGCAATCTTAAACAAGTCCTGGCGGCAACACCCCACAAGACACCAACTGTACGGCAACCTGCCCCCTATCACGAAAACTATTCAAGTTAGACGAACCAGACATGCAGGACACTGCTGGAGAAGCAGGGACGAACTCATAGGAGATGTACTCTTATGGACCCCCACACATGGCCGTGCAAAAGCAGGACGACCAGCACGAACATATATTCAGCAGCTATCTGAGGATACGGGATGTTGTCCTGAAGACCTACCTAGGGCGATGAACGATAGGGAGGAGTGGCGAGAGAGGGTCAGGGATATCCGTGCTACCAGCGCGATATGATGATGATGATGATGATATATGTAGGGTCAGCTGTGTTAATACTGTAAAACACGTTTCTTCTACATTAATCTTTGAATATGAATAAAATCAATGGAATAATTAAGAAATTATGATGTAAATGATAATACCAAACCCAAGTATTTAAACTCTGAAAATGATTAAGACTTCTTCTTTATTCCAGCTGTCTTCCGTGTTCTATAAATCCATGCTCCAACTTATTTTTCGTGCAGGCGAAAAATTTTGAATAATAAAGGAGAAAGGCTAGAAAAAACCGATAATGACAAATTTGTCTTGTGAGTTATATTCTAGTAAATTGTCCAGCTGTCAAAAATTTATCTTTATTAAATATCAAAAGATAAAAAGCAGAATGTTTTGCAATCAACAAGAATTTAATGTCTAATTAGAATTTTAAATATAATTACTGCACTTCAGTGAATATCAACAAAAATACTGAATTTAATTCTTAATTTGGTAAATGCTTGAAATTTTATTTGCATGTCATTACCGGAGAATGTTTACATTTAAAAAAAGAAAAAAAAAAGTTATTTCAGTTAGCTTTAACTCCTTTCATGAACATAAAATATTCTTGAAAATGTGTGTTGACTATTAGTTTCATTTCATGTAAGACTTTAATTTGGTATTTCAATAACGTTACCATGAATATTATGTGTTTCATCAATTAGTGTGTTAGTCTGTTACTATCATTATTCTTTGATGTTTAATTACAATTGTTATTTGACACTTGTTTTCATTATAGTCATTGATTTAAGCAACTATATTTGTAATTTACAAACATGCCTATCATTTACAGGCTTCATATGTGACTAGCAGCTTTAAATTCAGAAAATATTTCCTTTCTGACAATTGTCAAGAAAAAAGTTACACGGATCAGAATAAGAAACAGATTTTGTCAGTGGGAAATCTGGAATGATAGGAGAAACTTCCATGTGTTACTTACAGATATTAAAAATATTAACAATTTATATTTAGATAACAATTGAGACATAAATACGAACTAATTTGGTAAAAAAAGGTAGTGTTGTCATTGCTTTATAGAATGTAACATTGTGCTGCTGTGATATTTGAATAAAATGATAAGAAACACTAAGTGCGAATATTTTCTTTTCATTTTATTTAGGCCAATTTATTTAAGTCGTTTTTATATATTCATATTTAATATCATTATTTCCGTTGTATTAGCTACCCGTATAACGAAGAAAATATATTGAATGACTATGATTATGAGTATTGTTATTTGAATAACTACATAAAAAGTGTGCTTATGACCACGTAACAGGGGTGAATCGTTGTAGAATAATGGCTAAAGTGATGAACTGCAGCCAGGAAGTAAGCGAGATCAAACTTCAGTACAGTTTCAGACTAATAACATTTGGAAAAGTATGAATCTCTTTATCCTCCCCTGGTGTGGATTATAAAATATCACCGCTGTTCTTCTACAAGTTGGAACTCGTCATTAAGTAACCCATGAAGATTGATATATAAAAGAAAAACAGAATACTTAATGGATAATGTGTTTTCACACAGAAAATATAACTCCAGAAAATATTTTCCACTGAGTCAAAAATCTGTGACTAACTATAATGTTATTCAATGGGCGCTTCGCATTTGCAGTGAACCTGTTGTCCGGCTGTGTTGATATACAACAAAAAGTCAACCACAGGTACTCCTGCTTTCAATGCGAGAAATCGCCATATAAGCCTTTTTTTTTTCTTTTTTCTTTTTTCTTTTTTGTTAAAGGTTAGTCATTTCACAACCGTCAGAAGACAAGAAACCACCTAAATACCGGGGCTAGCTTAACTTCTTCGCCACATCGGAGGTGAACAATCACTTCTGAAAAAATATGATCATTCCATCATGAAGTCGCAAATATCAGTTGATATTTTTCTAATTTGAGACCGGTCCAATAAAAACGTGGGTGGTATTTTTTCTGCGACCAAGTGTTTGACTTTTTTCCTTTTCTTGTATGGATCCGTCATATTTTTTCCATCTCTTCTTTGTCTCCAAAAACTTCCTTTGAAATCCAAGAAAAGAAAAAAGAATAAATAAAAAAAGAGATTCAAATATCCTTAGATAAAATGACACTGTTGTTGAGAGTTGTTTTTTAACAAAATTCTATTGAAATTTTAGTATATCGCCCGATTCATTCAAATCGATACGAATTAAAAGGCCCCCTTTTCAGCCACACTTTTTAACATTTAACCGATTTGATAATGTTTCAAACGCTCCTATTGAATGTAAATCTGCCTGTTATCGGGCTTAGAATACGCTAACTGTATCCTTCATAGGGTTTTAAGACCGTTTACAAAAAGAAAAGTGACATGGGTATGGTACTAAACTTGATTTCATTGTGAGACTCTAGTTCTAGGGAGTGTGTCGACGTTTTTTCATAGCCATTAAATAATGTCACCTTGGACCCGGAGTTATAGTATCTATTAGGATTCAATCTATAGGGCAAATAGATCTGTTGAAAATTTAATCATATTCGTTAAGACCGTTTACAAAAGGAAAAGTGACATGGGTATGGTACTAAACTTGATTTCATTGTGAGACTCTAGTTCTAGGGAGTCTGTCGACGGTTTTTTATAGCCTTTGCATAACGTCAACTTGGACCTAGAGTTATAGTATCTATTAGGACCCAATCTATAGGGCGAATAGATCTGTTGAAAATTTAATCATATTCGTTAAAACCGTTTACCAAAAAATCCTTCAAATTAAAGCAAAAATTTAAATACGGCCGTTCAATAAACGCAATTTTCTAAACTCTTGGAAAATAATAACCACAAAAGGAATTTATACATACATATTTACCAACCCCTCCGCTCGGGTAGGATATGACACAAGGTCAATTTTTAAGTAGAGTTTAACAGGTTTGAATTCAGAGTTTTCCTTCTCGTAGACTAGTTGCCTAACCAAGGATGAAGAACCAAGTCTTCCCTACTATTTACCCATATCTGGAGGGATATTGGATTCATACATTTCCCAAAGGTATTAGTGCTATGTGAAATGTCATCAGTCTCGTCCAGGACTCGTGTTGCCGTGTCCATTTCCTCCGACGATAACCATTACATCCGGGGCACCTAAAAAAAAGGACTTTATATGACGTTTGAATTAATCAAATAATCAATTAGGATAAACATGAGTAACCTGAAAAGCTCATAGACAAACCAAGATAACCTCATTCCATGTTACCAAATGTGTTTTTTTTTTCAAATAAGCCCCCTTTGTAATGGACACCTTTCTTTGATCAGTGCTGCAGAGGTTCTATCCTATTGGTAAAAAAATGTCATCAGCAGCACTTATGACATCATCATGTGCACTTTTCAGTCATTGAAATTTGCAGTCAATCTTCGTAATGTAGTATATGTGTTTCTATTGCCCACGAACCCTAACAAGAGAATAATTCCTGTATATATATATATATATATATATATATATATATATATATATATATATATATATATATATATATATCGTTTGATTTGATTCTCCAAAACAAATATGGCTATGTTCAGTGAACTGATGCGCATAGCAATTCTTACAGTCTAACCAGTTATAATGAGAAGCGAAGTTTAATGTACTAAATTATGGCAAAAACAATATCAGGTATAATGATTACAATTAATTATTAGAAAGTTTTCAGTGATCTCCAAAGTCACCAGAAAACATCACTGGAAAATTTAATATTACAACTTCTATTTCCGCTCAAAAAGAAAGAGAAAATGTGTTTACGATAGATGTGTTTGCTAAAGGGTAAAGTTTCTCAAAATCTTATTCATTATTCAAAGAAAATCCGCGAAAAAATGTTTTTCCCAGAATCATTAAAAATATAAACCCTTATTTTTGTAGTTTTATCAGAATCGTCTTTGCGATGTCATTTAAATATACAAGCAAACCCTATAGAAATTCAATCGTATTGTTAATTTATACAACTAACACGCACACACACACAGATATATATATATATATATATATATATATATATATATATATATATGTGTGTGTGTGTGTGTGTGTGTGTGTGTATCACTGATGTCTATTGACTCTGTAAAAGTTCACTATAGCTTAACAATTGTATCATATTAAAACTGAATGATTGATTTTAATGGCATGTCAATCCGTCCAGGTTTATTCAATTCCTAGAAATAAAATAAATTAAAATTCATCGTGCATTCATATTTAAAATTTATTGCGTAGTTTTTCTGAATGATTTTTCTTTTGCACACAGTTCAATCGAATATAGTTAATTTTTGAGCAAGTTTATTCGAACAATAGGCAGAACAATGGGTCAAAGTGGAGTTTGTAGTAATAGGGATGAAGTGGTACCCAACACTCCTCAGTGCTTCAGAACTGAAGATTGACAACAGGATACATTTAAGTGTCAAAACCAGGATACATACTACACTCAATGTAGACAGTCACATTTTATTGTAATTGTGACGGTTCGTAAAATATTTATCTCATAACGAGAGTTTATTTTACGCACGTGTGAAGTCGGGGAAGTCTGGCACTTGATCCCTCGCAAAATAAGTCCGAGTTAGGATTCCCTTTTTGGGCATATGGGAACTGGCAGATAATGTGGGGGTTAAATTGGTGCTAGACTGACCGCCGCTGGCAAGGGGTTTCCAAATTTCACCTTACACCCCCCACCAGGCCAATTCCTCCTCCTACCCACTAGGCTAATGGAAGACATAGAACTCAAGGTTTAGATATAATATTATTATTTACCGTAGTCTACAATTCCAATTTTCCTGTGTAAAGTTTTTAAAGGCGAATAAGACAGTTAGTGAGAGTAAACTGAAGCGAAATGAAGCTGAAAAGGAATATGCAAAATAAGGCAACTCGATAGGCAAAAAATACAACGAATAAATTTCGACACGAGGGGACATTTCAAATATAACAAGGTTTTTAATACGTGCAGGCCAAACAAATATTTAAGATGCCGGCTATATTACCAGATGACAAACTTAAACAGAAATGTCTCTCTTTCGTTTTTTTTTTTTCTCTCTTTTCTGTTTTGAGCCTTGAAAAGCTAGCAAAGTCCATTCATATGCTTAGAGTTTATGAAATGAATCTTTTCATTCCATTTCTCTTCTTTTCTTAATGCATATAAATCTCTATATGCTTCTTTCTTTAAATTGAGAGAGAGGGCATATAATTGCAATATTTAGGAAGGGTGGAAGGAGAAAACGGTTTTAAGGTTTACTTAGCTTCTTCGACGGGTTTCTCCTGAGGTTTCTTTTCTTTCACGGGCAAGCGGGATTCTGTGGAGCTTGGCTTGAAGGCACCGGTTGTCCTCTTGTCCAAGATTCTTTCCGCTTTTCCCCGGAGTTTCAGTGACAGTTTCAATACATCTTGTCACGCCAACTGTTGTCCTGAAACTCGGCTCTGCTTCTTCGACCGGTGTTTGGCATCTGATCACACGTCCTCTCACGTCGACCTCCGTCCTAAAAATCGAATTCTTTATCCCTATTTCCACTGACGAAAGGGCTACAACTTCCGGCTTTAGGGTTCTGGCCAATCATTTGGCCTCTTTCTTCTTCCTCACTCTGTCACGTGATTCATTCAGGCTACTATCATGACCTCTATATCCCCTTCTCTATCCACGCAGTCACAGAGTGTAAGCAGCTCTTGGCTTTCATTCTGACCTGGATTCCTTACTTCCTTCAACAGGCATGCCGAGTAGTTGACTTACATTCCTTATTCCTCTTTTAACTGTCAATCTTTGGAGCCTGTCAATTCAAACACGGAGGGGTAGGGGACATTTCTTATTTCTCTCCTCTCAGCGGCAGACCACATGACATAATCAACATTTGATAATTTTAACAAACAAGAACTTCTCTTGTCAAGAAAACCTCACCATAAAAATGACTAATATGTGGTTTAAATATTAAAGAATATATCAAAATGATTATTGTGTAATGATAATTCGACTAATTGCACCTGCTGGTGTGGCTTTAATTCTGAAGATCTGATGTGCGTGGAAAATATCTTCCTTCCTATTACTCCGAAGTCCACTTTAATCCTCAGTCATAATTGCTGTTTGCATCCCATCTATCGATAAAATATTTGTTTAAAACATTATCTCTATTTGATAGGAACGCTTTTACAAAACAACAACAACAACAACAACAAAAAACTAAACAAAAATAAACTTAAACAAGGACACAAGAAATGTAAATATTAACGAGCTTTGAACGAGATACCCCAAAATTTGACATGAAATAATCCCTGATATGTTGACCTGCCGGTAACATCAATAAATTAATCTAAACAATAACAACTCTTTGCGTACAGAATTTTGATTACACCCATGGAGGTCACGGAAGGAAGCCCTGTAAGCATTTTTGTATTTATATAAATGCGTAGAGTAACACATTTTATTTTGGCCAGAAGTGTGAGTATATAGATTTATAAAACCACTGTTTTATGTAGCACATGGTTTTAGGGAAGATACAGCAACATACAAGTATGTTAGGAATATTTATTAAAAACAAAACCAAGACAGTCTCGAAGACGTGCTTGAAAGGTAATATTGACAAGAACATATTAAAATCAGACAAAAGGTTATTATCCATAATAACCCGGGTCGCTCGCAAACGTAGACTTGAGTTCTCTAACTTTTCTCATTCTTAAGAAATAAATGACATCAGACGCGTTGACATGTAATCAGGATTAAAAGTATGACACCATGAAACACCGGCAGAAAGTCTATATTTCTAGTGTCAATAAAAAGTTATAAGCTACGACATATCACATATTGACCTATCGCTATAACCTAGGCCTAGAGATGAACCGTGATTTTAGCAGATAACATTTCCAGTGTTCTTAACATTATGCTATATATATATATATATATATTTATAATCGCCAAAGATACACTAAAAAATATGCTAATATACGATGGGTGGTTATTAAACAAGATTAAAGTGAAACAAATGACAATATATACGCAAGAAGACATGTTCGACGTTGCTGAAAAGTTAGTATAGACAACTCATGAAATTTCTGTCCACGAGTGTCTTTAGTGGGATTTAAGCATTGTGTTGCATTGTTTGAAAATAGTACCGAGGCTTGAATAGATAAGTTTCAACAATGTCAGGAGTCGGTAGAAAGACAAGCTTCCTGAACTGGTTGTAAAGAGCAATAGCCACTTAATTTACCCTCTTGAGGAGGTAGTAAAAGTGTGATGG
>OY757904.1:25103791-25148791 GCA_963585895.1 Sepioteuthis lessoniana
GTCCTGCCATCAGCACGGATATCACTGACCCTTTCTTGCCACACTTGTCTATCGTCTATTTCTTCCGGCAGGTCTTCAGAAATACATCCCATATCGACACAGAGTTGCTGTATGTAGGTTCCAGCTGGTCATCCTGCCTTTGTGCCTCCATGTGAAGGGATCCACAGGAGCACAACAATTCTTCCCTACTTCTCCAGCAGTGTTCCACATGTCTGGTTCGTCTAACTTGGATGGTTTTCGTGATGGGTTATAAGTGGCCGTACAGCTGCTATTTGTGGGGTGCTACCTCAAGACCTAGTTCAATATTGCTTGCAAAATTCTTGTGTAGTTGCCCTCAAGATGTTTCTCCATACGATTAGTTAGCGTCCATGTAGTGCATCCATACAACAGTATTGATACTACCGCTGCTTGGAAGAAATTGCGTTTCCTTTTATCGGTCAGGTCTGACTTCCATATTACCGAAAACCTATCGATAGCTGTTTATGCCTTTGCTAGTTGCGTGTTGATATTTGTCTCGGTTAATGAGAAACTGCTTCCTAGGAAGGTAAACTTGTCTAAACTATTACAACTATAAAGATGAGGAATTAATTGTTGATGTTTTCAATTATCATAAAAGATAATATAAGTTAATAATTTATATTTGATTTAATTGAATGATATAAAAAGTAATCTTGGTGACCTTAGTCGAGGGTTATCGTAATCGTAAACCTTTTTAAAAACTACTAAATCATGCAGGGCGCTACTCGATTCCCTGGATTGCTCCACTTTACCATTCTTCCTTACCTAATAACGCTGAGTATTAAACAAGGCGGTATCCAGTACTATTTTTTAAAGTCTTTGGTATGACACGACCTGGGATTGAAACCTGATCTCCCAGGCTATTGGTCAACACTCTACTCATTGGGTCAATGGAGCGGTAACGATATTTGCATGCTTTTTTCATCTCAGTATTTATCTTTAGGGTGTTTATTTCAAGGAAATTCACTTTAACATAATTGTGATTTTTTACTGAAAGAATATCATTAATGCCAAATTTATATTTGTTTTAATCTTTTTCAAATACCAAATGAATTAAATTAATGAATAAAACTAGTCACAAATATGAATAATATTGTTTAACGCTGAAAATAATTTGTTTTAAATATGTTCTCGTTTTTCATCATTTTAGAAAATGTTGAATAGTTACTTTTAGTTAAAAATAATTAAAAAGAAAAATCGTTGAATTTTTATGGTATCGTGAAATAAAACATAAACGATATTTACGCAAGTAATATAAAAAAAATTAACCTGTATGACATTAATATGAACAGTGAAACGAATTGAAAATTCTAAAACATTGCAAGTGATATCACGTAGGAAAGGACAATTGATTTAACTGTACAATTTGTCTCCACTATATTCTTTAGAGTATTTACAATGCGAATATTCTGGGACTTTCATCTTTTAATTTTGATTTGTTTTTTAAATAATTAGTTTATATGCAAATTATGTGGAAGAATCTTAAGAATCCTTTCATTGATCTGATGACGTAATTATTTCCTGTGTACTTGATCTACACAGTTTGGGTCTGCAACTCTCTTGAAATGTGACAGTAAGTCAATTCTTATGCCTAAATTAGTTTTTGTACGTAGGTAAAATATTCACAGAAACCTTGAGACTAGGAATTTAACTTCAAACGGTTCTTATTTAGTGACATATATCCTAAATGTAAATATCCTTATGGAGCAATTATATAATTGATTAAAAGAAAAAAGTATCTATTTAAAAAAAGCAAACATTTATTCTAATGACTCTTTTTGAAAAAATAATTTAGAAATTAAGTTTATTTAACTAGCTTCGATTCATCAAGCGAAAAACCTTTTTTTTAGTTTTTATAAATACGGCTTTTGACATTCATTATTATCTTAAATGATATAGTAATACCATAACTGTCAATGTCTGACAAAACGAGTTTTGTCTTGGGTCAAATTTACAACTTGAAAATATTTTCAAATTATTTTGGAAAAATGATAAAAAACAGCGTCCATTTGCTTATAATTCAGGTTTGTATGTCAAATAAATGACCAGGATAGATACGAATCATTACCTCTATAGTCAATACATAAATCTTCATTTAATGTTGTACTGTTTTGTAATTCTTTGAAAAGAAAGTGTTTGATGATAAGGAAGTCATTTTCTAGGTAGACAATTTATCCGCTTCCAGAGCAAATAGGGTCAAAGCTTTTCCTCCAGAAAGACATACTTAGGTAATGAAATGTTCGGTTCTTTACTCGATCGATATGTGTGGTGGAAGTTTTAAGAAAAAATGGCTCTTGATAAGGCTACAAAATTTAAAGCTGATTTGTCAAAGACTATTCGAGAATCCCGGAAAAAGTTCGACGAAAATTTCTATTTTACATTGGGGAAGTTCATTCTTTGAAGAACTGATGATAGGAGAGGAAAAAAACTGAAGGGGTTGTTTTGGTGGTGATGGCATAATTTTTTGTTCTGCGACCTTATGTCAAAAATTTCGATTATGAATTAAACAAAACTATGTTTATTAACTTGAGGTGTGTTTCGTTAAGCCAGAAATTTTGCTATTAAATAGAATTAGTTTTGTCTAAGATTTGTTCTTAGTTTATTTTCTATTGATCAGAAAGTACAGAACAATCACTTTTTAATTGTCGTAAATCCACATTCATTTGCCATGGGTTGTATTATCGAATAATATCTGATTGGTTTGGTTGGGTTGGATTTTATGGCAAATCAACCATTGTTCGTTATTTAATGCAAAATCCTCTTTTTACATATTTATTAAATATAAGATTTGTAAGCTCATTTTATAGAAACAGTTCATTCTTTTGTACAAAATTAAATATATGCAAGATTTTTACAAACACGAATATTTATATTTACTATTAATCATTGGTTTGCACACAATAAAGTGGTTCCAAGTATTACTTTTTAACACTATTTATTCTATTTAACATTACTCACATGTTTGCTCACAGTTAAATGGTTCTGACTATTGTTATTTACCGGACATTGGCATGAGGCTTAGAGTGTTCGCCCATGGTCCGGGAGACCTGGGTTCAATCCCAGGTCTAGGCATACGAAATATTCAAAAATGGTACTTCATGCCTCCTTGCTTAACACCCAGCATTATAAGGCACGGATCAAGGGTAAAATGGAACAATCCAGAGAAAGGTGTAGCGCCCTCATCTCCACCTTGGCGTCGTAACTATCGAAAAGGGAGGCTTCGAGTCGACCACGACTACAGGGAGACAACTTTACTTTACTTTCATTGTTATATATCACCAAGAATTCAATCAAACATAAGTCATTTTTTTACACAGTTAAATGATTAAACAATTCTATTTCTAACAATACAATTTAGCTTAAGTCATTCGTTTGCACAAAGTTCTTTGGGTCAAACAGTTCTCTTCGACCCATAATTATGACCCTATCATATGGTACCACTCCGGGACAGAGTGTACCTATGAGCGATTTCAATGAAAAGGTACTTCGAATTCCTGAAAGTACCAGCATTACTGGAGCCTCACCATCATATTATTTCGTATCATATCGAGGACATTTCTTACGTTCAGTACGCCTCTGCAGAGATTCTGTCAGTGTATTCTACTCTACCAGCCAACTGGGTCTGCATTGTATTTGAGAAGAAAAATAAAAATTAAAGCGTTTTGAATTCAAGTATAATTTACTGCATTTTGTCCAGATCGATACTATCATACTTTCAGTTTCTATATTCATTTACCTGTTACATTATTCGAACGCCCGGACGAGTGGTTTCAAAATATATGTCTTCATGTGCAAAGCCACGTATCTTCAAATAATAAACATTCATAAACACCGGTATTAACTTGCCAATTGCTGAAATACAAAACCTGACTCAACCTAAAAAAATATGCATGATTTTTTTATACTGACATATTTGCGTTTCATTTATGTAATTGAATGTCGGACAGGTGTCTTGCATTAAGTTGAATCTGGACACATAAAATAAAGAGACAAAATTACAGTTGATCGTTTAGAATTCAGCAGTTTTCCCATTTAGCATAATCTGTTTATTGAGAGTTCATTGAGTACGGAAATTACAACCCACATCCATCCCCGAAACACTAAACGTTGAGAGAAAAAATTAACCAAAGATGTATAAAACAGTTTCAGTCAAGTTTTACAGTCTACGCTGACGCCCTTCCAGAAATCCATCGAGCTGCCTCGTAAACTGAGACAGGTTTTAATTTATTTACTTTCATGTATCATATATCAGGACAAGATCAATAGAACTTATTGTTATTCACTCATTTAATTCCCAGCAGAACAAATAAGATATTTAAAAAAAATAAAAAAAAGATTTAGGTTTTGCCATTGGGACTGAAAACCCAACTGTCTCTGGCGCATCTGGTATCCAATTATCATAAGTAACAGTTAGGAAAATTCAAAGCACGTCGGGAAATCACAAATAATATATCATTATACACAAGTTATGTTCCAAACTTACAGAGATATTGATATTTACTCCAATTGGCTGAGTCTGGCAAAAGGTCAAACGGGTCGAAAAGGAAATGTGAAAAATTGTGATATGTTAACCTTTGAGAAGTTTGGAGGCGTCTACTTGAAAATTTAAATGACTGTATTCAAAATTATCAAAGAAAAGAATAGATTCCCTTGCTCGTTATCTATAGATATACATAAAAGAATGTTATCTTTTATACCCATTTATGTTTCAAGTTTCTTGTTATAAAAAAAAATTGGTTAATTAGTTTCACATGGCAGAAGCGTGCTTAGCGTAACGATTATCGTCCCAAGAAATAGATTGGATGATCGGAGTTCAAATCCAGGACGATACTCTTATCTATAAACGCAAAGTTTCCATAAATTCAAAATTGGATTCCCTTGCGTTTTTTTTTCAAAATTTAAAATAAAAGTGATTTTCGTTTGAGGGATAATTACTAAGTTTAGATGATTTAAGCTCAATGCAACATAGTAGTGAACTATCTGATATCATTTAGTTACTATTGGCTTTCTGAAAAAAAGAATATAAAAAAAGTATGTTGCAGACATTAAAATAAAATTATTTTCTTAATTGAGATCGAAACTGGATGGATGGAAAGGTGCTAAGAGGAAAGGTTATCGTCGTACGAAATACAATCAGGGAACTGAGTTTAAATCCTAGGCTTGAACAGTTTACTTTTCAATTAGAGCTAATAAATTTGGAAAAAGCTGGAAACCATGAGTTCCAAGTTGAGCAGAATGGGTTCTTTTGCCTTGATTAGACATTCTGTACGGAAGGAAAACTCTGATTTCAAACCAGCTTTACTCCGCTTTAAAAATTATGCCTATAATGAAGCGTTTAAGATTATGTATAAATTAACTTTAACCTATTTACCAAGAAAATATAATGTAAACTCCACAATGTTTTCACAACTTTCATTTCAAAATCAAATATATATCCCAATCTTAACAAATACATATTAAACTACCAAATGCAGTAAATTTATTTTCCACATTAAGAAATATTGGCAATATAGAAATCTATGGAAGGTTTTGAATATTAAGATGTCCAGCAATTTATACTTTATATTTCCTTGATATCTGAGTTGATACCATTAGTTTTCTTTCTTTCTTTCTTTCTTTCTTTCTTTCTCAGATTATTCGTATTTATAATTCAACGTATTGATCATAGTTCATTATGGATCTACCTATCTATCTATCGGTGTAAAAAGAATAATCAATAAACTAATTTCCTATTAATAAATAATATTCAAAGAAGATTTATGTTCCAAACTTAAAGAGATAGAGAAGACTATTAAGTCTATATCACTGACAATAAATAAATAAATGTAATTGCTCTCAGCAACAACAGTACAAATACTGATCAAAACGAAAATAAAAATAATATAATTTTACCATAATCGTATGCACCCTGACTGCAAACAAGAAGAAAAACAATTGAAGATATCATTGTCAGCTTTCAACTTACTATAATTTCTATAACATATTATCTTTGAAGTTTTGACGCTGGAAAGTACTCCAAAGTTAATTTCCTGTCTGCAAACCGCAGTATACGCTTATTCCCTCCCCTACTGACGGGTAAGTGCCTCTCCTCGCAAAAAAGTGGGTGTCCTGGGTATGATACTAAAATTTATCGCATGTTACGTCTCGTATTCGGGAGCTCTGAAGAGTGTGGAGTCGGAATGATACAGTTCTGAATAATAATAAAAAAACTCAACACTACCATAGTTCACTTACATCACATTGGTGAAAGTTTGAAATAAAGGAAGTATTTTTGTAATACCTTGTAATGACAGAGAGCTGAAGTGTGTGTGTATGTGTGTGTGTGTGTGTGTGTGTGTGTGTATGTGTGTGTGTGTGTTGATCCTATTTACATAGGTAAAATCAATTTTGAAAACTTATTAAAAAAAAACTTTGATACACTGACATCCATGATACATTGCTTTGCAGAGAAACACTTGACATAGTTTTTAAAGGATTTTTGCTCTTTGATCAAGTTTTCATTGGCAATGTGAGAAGTGAAAATTTACGTTTTTAGAAGTCTTTCTACGTGCTTGAGTTGATGAAAACTAACTGTCGTAATACATTTTGTTAAATTATTGTCGTCGAGACAATCTATTTACGATTGGTGCCAAGCTCTTGAAAAAGAAAGTTGTTAGTGTAATTTAAAAGTTGTAAGAGACCAACCGTATCCAAAAAAAAAAAAAAAAAAAACATTGAACAAACTTACGCCGTCATGAGCGAGACAAAATCACGGCAACCAGCAGTTACAAAATCTACACAAGACTGTAAAGAAAATGTTTTGCAAACTGTTATAAATACTTCCTGGAAAAGTACAGTTATTGGAAAGACTAATTGATCAGAAAAATACGTAGAGATTTTTGCAAAGAAATGACGTAATATAGTGAAGATGAAGCGTCTAATCTTCAGGTATGAGTCGACTGCCTGTTGTCGTAATTTCTTGGCGCTATGTAATAAAAAATTCGAAGCTAAGAGTATCAGTATCTTAAATAGTAAAAAGAAAATACAATTCTACGTTATTTTGTTTTTGTAGCAAACATTTTTGAAAAAAGAAAAATCTTACTTTAATCAAGCTGAACTTTGATATGAGATTGACCTTGTGTTTTACCCTGCCCACAGAAGAGAGATTTTATATAAGTTTTATCACTACCATCATGGTGTGTCGACAGCATAGATTCTCTTGACTCTCATTCGCTATTTGTATCAGTCATGCATCTTGCTAAGTTCTTACACGGCACCTAAGTGTCAACACTAAATGTAATTATTTTCTGCTCAGCCTACACCGGGGTGTTCATAGAAGTGTTGCTTATACCTATGAACATGCTTTACAAGAATTATCCCGAATGTCTTGTGAAGTGAATTCCTCCAAGATAAAGATGTGACAGTAATTCGGTTTTGTTGAACTACCTGAACACCAAGGAAGCGCTAGCAAAAAAAGCTTGATGATTTTGATGATTATAAAACAAGGTTTTTACAGGTTGTTTTGAACAAATATTGGAAGCTGAACCCTACAAAAAAAGTTTCAACTGGAGGGTCACTCACCTCCTGTCTCACAAAACATCCAAATAAGATGAGTAAAAGACACACACACACACGCACACACACACACACACATATATATATATATATATATATATATATATATATATATATATATATATATATATTTGTATGTTACGGGCTATTTTAGAAAGTCGACTGAGTAAAAGACGAATACAAGATTACGTCAAGTTCACATTAAGATAATAAAAGTCAGACATGTGGTCTGACACAAATTAGGAAGGCGTGAAATGGTATTTTAGAGTCGATAAAGAATATGCTTAATCTTTACCTAGCCCCTAATTAAGCGAGTAAATTTGCTTACACCAAAAACTAAGTCCTTCCTTGTCCTCTCACGATTAAAAACATACTGATCCTTTTAATAAATCCTCACGTGTGATTATTTCTAAAACCCAACATGAGATCTTTTTATCGCTCATATAACTAATCATTGAAACTTATTGTGTTTTTTTTTCAACCGCATAGTTGACGCTACCTCTTTTTGTCTGTGAATATTTCCTACATGTTTTATGAATAAAACTACAATATTCTTTGCTCAATTGCTTCCAGATTGCAAAATCTTTCTGTAACAGTTCATTAAAAAAATTCTTGATACCCAAAAGAAACACATTCCAGATTTGACAACATGGATAAAAAAGATCCATAAACACATTCTACTAACCACTTTTAAAAACCTAACACATAAACTTACGTACAATTGAAAATAAACTTTGGAAAGCCCTTTTCGCCCTTTTTCTTAGCACAGTTAGTTTGAGTTGCAGTAGTACTCTACTAAGCTTTCTGCTTAGATGTGGCACAAAGCCATATGAATAAGGCACCCAATGAAATCGAACTCACTCGTGTAGGTTTGGTAGTCTAGCTTGTTAACTATTAAACCACCAGAGGCGCCCTAGCTTGAGCTGTAGTATACAGAAGGATACTACCCACCCAACGATTGTCCGGGATAAAAATATTGAATTACCTGATGGTGAGTCAGTAGGCCCGGTGCCTTTGGAAATGTGGTTTACCCATTCCTTGCTATTATTATCTGGTCCATTTTGATTCTATATTTTTGATTTTCTCAAGAAACAAAGAAAATGATTGTAAAATACGTAAATTTGTTGGTTGGTTTAACAGCTTATCAACTCTTGTAAGTTTACTTAATATTAAATTAGGTATTTTATTTGCAAGCAATTATCATTATCATCATCACCATGTCATGCTGCCACCACGGATCTCACTGACTCTCTATCATCACCCGTCAGTAGAGTTTGGTTGTTTGTTTGGTTGGTTGGTTGGTTGGTTGGTTGGTATAATTTATGTAATATAAACCTTTGTAGGTTATTTAATACTAACTCCTGTATTTCCATATATATCTATATACATGATTTGTGAACGAATAGTTTATAGGTAATGATTTTTAAATGGATCAGAACTCAGTTATTTGCACCTATTCAAATGGTTTTAAGTAATGCTATGTAATACAAATAATTCAAATTACCAGTCTTTTCTTTCTTTTTATCAGTTGTTTGCACTGAGTTAAATGGCTTAAATTATAGAAGATGATAAAGTATTTCTATTTGAGCGAGAAATAGAACCCTAACAGCTACGGATGCTCTGAATCAGAATGGATCAGATAGTAATAGCAAGGAATGAGTAACCCACATTTCCAAAAACGCACCAGGCCAACTGACTCACCATCAGATGATTCAATTTAACATCAGACATTTGTTTGCACACACTTCAATGGGATTATTACATGGGAGTAAATGTAATGAATAGGTACTCACAATTCCCCAGAACTCCAGGACAAGAAACTTGCAATTCGATGGTATTGAGTCAAATCCAGGACACACTTTCGCAGATGCAACATTTATAATTATTTCTTATATTAATCACTTGTTGGTACATAGTTAAATAACTAAAACTATTCCTGTCTAACAAGAATACGTCTTTTTAGGACTGATCATTTCTTTGTACGCAGTTAAATGGTTTCATCTGAGCCATAGATGGGAACATAACAGATACATTTACTCCACCTGGAAGGATGTTAATGAATGGATGCATCCAATTCCCCAAAACAACAAGACAAACGCATCATTATTAGATACACATTAGTGTCTACCACGGAGACAAGCTCTCTTGACCTAAAGATGTGTCCCTAACAATAAGTAAGTAAAGTTGGAGATTATAGACGATGGTGACCCGCACGCTCCTTTTAAATAGCTATTACACCGAGGTGTTAGGAAGGGCGCTACTCCTATCCTTGGATTGTTCGACTTAACCTTGATCCATACCTTATAATACTGAGTGTTAAGCAAGGAGGCATAAAGTCCCATTTTTTAGTCTTTGGTATGACTCGGCCTGGGATTGAACCGCAGTCACCTGGGACATTGGCGAACACTCTAACACTAGGCCAATTGACCAGTTAATTACTTTACCCTATCAAGTACTACAGCTTAATTGCAATGAAATGATACTACATATTCCCCCAATTTCTTGAACTAGTACCTTACTATCAAATAGTTTTTTGTCATATCCTGGACAATTGTTGTTTGTATATTACATATTTGCTGAGATACAGTCGGTGTATTTTATATCCCCAGCAAATGGGCTTGTTGTTCTTTTACATCTAAAATGTGATTTTTATTCCTGAGGGTATCTTCTCCCCACTTCGTGATTACAGGTCCCTAGCTTGCAGTGATTGCTCTTCTGGGACAATTGAAGTGGTCCTTATGGCTGATTTCTCAAGTTTTCATATTTTCTCGTGTTCTTTTCTATATATTAATCTGACTTCACTCCACAAGAGCTGATGACCCCTTTTTTTCTATTCATACATGATCAACAATTCTTGATTTTCTCATTTCTCTCCTAAATACGCACCTGAAGACGGCTGGAGAGTACATCAGCTAAAACATTGTGATCATAACAACCATAAGTATGGAAGTACACAATATTTTTGTTAGTTTACATTATATTGTTGTCGTAGGTTTCGATTTTATTTTGAGGCTCCATGTGTATTAGGAATGAACCGTTCTGTGCGCGTAAAAGATATCGGTAGTTGATTATTTCTAGATATGGCTCCCCTGGTTCCTAAATTTTTCGGTCTCTCCGTTGTAAATTTTCCCCAAGTTTCCTTAAAATTAAATGTGACTTACATTGTACTTTAAATTAGTTTTTAGCCCTGGGGTACTGGAGTTATAATCCCAGAAGAGATAGTTGTTTTGGAAGTTGGTATTCAGCTGTTTATCTCGATTGTATTTTTGTAAAACATGTGCAATATTTTGTGTACAAATATAACTAATTTTTACAGTGTTCCTGGTGAATATCTTTTGGTATATGTTTGTTTGTGGACAGTGATTTTCTTTCAATTTTTGAAATGCCTTTCTGTGTTTTATTGATTCTTATATTTTTGGTGTTGCTTTTATATATAAGGATGGCATTTTATGCTGAGTATCGGCTATTTTTCAAACTTGTTTCATAATCATTTTTCAATGGTTAGAAGTGATTGTCTTAGATATAACTTTTAGGCTAAATTTCAATAGCAGTTTTTTTTAAATTTATTTATTTAGGAAGTGTATTAGTAGAGAAATATTTATGTAGTGAGCAATTAAGATTTTGCGTTATTAAATTGTTTGTCAAGTTTAAACGTTGCCTCAAACACATCTATTATATAAAGGAATTTCAGATCTATTTTGAATTTTATACGCTTGTATAGGGTTAGGATCAGTTAGGTATAAGGGTATGGATAAGTAAACGTTTTTGTGGTCTACTATCTTCGGATTCTAGAAGCAGCTGTTAAAGATTTCCTGTTCCCGGCGAGACTGGCAAAAAAACGAAAAATTTGAAAACACACAACAAACAAAAAAAGAAAATAAATAAAAGCAAACTACAAAAAAGGAAAACAAAAACTTGAGTACGGCTTTTGACCAGAAATTTAGAAAATCCTTTGCATGGCTGAAAAGTGCTAATTTATATTATTATTTTTATTTTTATCATTTTCGCTTTACTGTAATGCATTTCTGAATTAAGTTTTTTAAATTCTATTTTTTTAATTTATCGTTTTTTCTTGACCACCACAGACTAGATTCGAAGTAGAAAGCTTTCTTTTATCAAAACCATCGAAAATCTATTGTACATATACTGTTCTTAAAGTTTCAATGATATGATATTATAAATGTTCCAGAAAAAATGAGCTGTGATAAAATATGAAGTGTAAACGCATTTAATCCTAAACTCTTTACGTCTTGTGTTTTTATCCTAACCACTTTACCGTTACTTTTATATTGATGTATCACTCGTGTTGTAAGGTTTATTGTTATAAGAAATAAACTCAGTGACTCAAATTCAAATCCTGCATGATACTGTTTTCATTTCATATTTTGCTAACAGACCCGGAAGTTATGGTGATGTAAGAGTACTTAAAATCCCTTAACTTGAAAGATTGAAGCTTCGCCTTCAGGTACAGTTTAGTATCATACTCAGGACACTAGTTCTATTTGAATTATAGATGAGTCAAATAGGAACGATATGAATCCGACTAATCTCACAACCCAGTTTTGGAAAAATAGGTGCGTTGACATGTCTCTATGCACTTATTATGGCAAGTAGTGTAGAAGATGGAAAACACAGAATTAAAACTATTTGTACTCATCTTAAAAACCACACCTTGTGTCACATTCAGGTCTTGGTGGAGTCCGTCAATACATACTCGTAAATACTGAGCCAGTCAAAACCTTGTAACTTAGTCAATTGAAGTAATGAGGTAACCACGGAGTTCTATGATTTTGTGAAATGAAAATCTCAGTTCCGTTCTCACAAATTATTCATGTACTTATTCTACGATACCATTCAAGGAATGATCTTAAATAATGTTGGAAGTGATTGCTACGGTCGAACTTAAGACATATTTCAAATCTCCTCTACTGTCTCCAGAGAATAAGCAAGTGAAGGAGAATGTTATATAATAATCCTCAGGGTAATCAGATGCCATTATAATTATTGAAGCAATAGTTATATATATGATAAAAGAAATAAACAAAAGCTGGGGTTCATTGGCTGAATACTATCACCCTATAATTCAAAGAGCTCCTTGATTGAGTTTCTTTGTTTAATGGCATATCAACCTTAGTGGGTTATTTAATGCTAGATGTAAAAATAATTAGGGACTCTGGTAAATTGGGAGTTGTTTTACAGTGAATTTTATCGGTCAACCACGTGGAGGTGGTAAAGAAAGAAGCATATATGAAAAAAAAGAAACAAATCGTAAAGGCTAATCGGGTATATCAACAGCCACCCGGGTTAAAAATAGAAACGGATAAGCAGGAAATCGGCAACGGGTTCTGATTGGTTGAAGGAGACTCGAGTGAAAAAGTCATTAAAAGTGGGCCCAGGATAGAAAGCAGGAAAGTGTTACTTGGCGGCCGAACACTACGTGGTAAAGACTTTCTGTCGGACACCCGTCACGACGATGTGAAGACAGGGAAAATAACCAGCCCTATCTTATAGTGGGTTCCGAAAAGACTTTTCACACCCGAAGCTGAGCCCTGAAGAGAAAACAAGTGAACAAGTATATGGGAACTACAATAGATAACGTGAAAGAATATTCACGGCTGTGTCTGCTCTCTCTCTCTCCTCATGACATGATGTTTCTTTTTGTCTATCTAACATAGTTGACTTAATTTTTATACTCTGTCTCGCTCTTCTTGACGACTACATGAAAAGTATAGTAGCGAATGAACTTTGGTATCAACAAACCAAGACAGAATTATCCCTAGGTCCGACTGATACTTAAGATCTAGTACTATAATTATTGATACATTAGACACGTGATGGTGGAGAAGTCAATGTAGTAATACAAATTTCTATTGGGACCACACCAACATAACTTCCACATGAATAATGTAGCGTTGAAAACTTGTATATTTGCTATATGGTGTTACAATCGTCCATTTGGTGTTTAACGGTGCACAAAATCATCCTTGCTGACGGAAAGTCACCATCATGTAGCTCTGCTGGCACGGACCTCGCTGACCCTCTCTGGCTACCCGTCTCTATCGTCCAACGCTCCCGGGAGGTCTTCCAGGCTATATTCTGCATCGGTACGGAGCTGTTGTATATAGATTCTAGCTATCCCTCCTGGCTTTGCTTGTCCATGTAAAGGGGTCAACTGGAGTATATCGCTTATGAGTTCGTCCTTACTACTCCAGCAGTGCCCCGCATGTTCTAACTTGGATAATTTTTGTGATGAGCTGTAGGTGACTGCACAGCTCCTGTTTGGTGGGTTGTTGCTTCCAGCATTTGTTTAATATTGATCGTAGCATTCTTGTGTAATTCCCATCAAGCTTTTTCTCAATACGTTTCATTAGCGTGGAACATCTATATAGCACTATTGATACAACCTCTGCTTGCAAAAAATGTTTTATTTTATCGGTCAGATCTGACTTCCATATGATCGATAGCATATCGGTACCTGTTCATGCCTTTGCAAGTCGCGAGTTGATGACATTCTCGATTGATTAGACGCTGCTTCCACTAGTTTCAAAGGCCCATCGTTTAATGTGGAGATTTTAACTCTTTGCTGAAAGCACATGTATTCTGTCTTGTCTGCGTTGACATGGAGATCTATGATACCTGCTGCTTGTTCCAGACTATGCAGCAGGGATTCGGCTTGGGTGGGTGTATTTGCTAGTAGACCTATATCATCGGCGTTGTCCGTGTTCCTAATTCTTTCTGCAGGGTATTTTCTGCTTCTTTCTTTGCCAGCTTGAAACCCTTTTCTTTCATTTAATCTTTAGATGTTCTAATCACGTAGTCTAGGCATATAATAAACGGGTCTGAGGCTAATGTGTCTTTTTGTAGCACACCTGTTACAATGTCGAAGTATTCTGTGTCTCCATCCGGTGAGCGGACTTTTACTTTCGTGTTTTTATATAGTATCATTATGGCTGCAATGGTTTCTTTGGGATGCTGTAAGCGAGAAGTATTTGCTTCATCTTCCCTCTGTGTATGGAGTCAAATGACTTAGAGAAGTCCACGAATAGAATTGTTGCCTCGAGGTTTTTTGCACGTACACCTTCTAGAATTCGACGGATAGTCAAAATTTGTGATGTCGTGGATTGATTTCTCCGAAAGTCATTTTGGTTCTTCCAAAGCATTTTCTCAATGTTCGATCCTATGTGGTTGCGTACAAGAGCTTTGTGGATCTTGGCCGCTATGGATGTTTGGGTTATACCTCGGTATTTCTTGGCTATTTCAAGATCACCCATCTTTGGGAAATGAAGGATGCATCCCTTTGTCCATCTATTGTGTTTTGGTTATATACGGCAATACAGTGTGGGAGCAGTATGTCATCGTATTCTCTGGTCTTCCATACTTCTGGGGTTGTTTCACCGAGCCCAGCTGCTTTCCTTATTTATTTTTTCTTAGTACTGAGTCGAGTTGTTCATCCGTAAACTCTCCTAGATTGATTTCTAGTTAATTACTAATAAATTTTATGATTGGTTCATGAGAAACTTTCTGAGGGTTTTCGAGTGCATTCTCGAAATGTTGTTTCCATATTTGTATACGTTCTTCTTGGCTGGTAGCTTGCAGTTTAGATCTTGCAGTGCACTTTTTTTCTGTTTACTTCGTTTACTGTCTTCCAGGCTATCCTAGATTGTCTATCTTTAACTTAGTATCCAATCTTATTGATCGAATTTCGTATGTATTCTGTTTTTTTCTCTTAGGAATATGTTAGTTAATTCGTTTTGTACCTTCTCAAGTTTCTGTGTATTAATATTGTTTGGGTTCCTCTTATTGCGTACAGAGACGATTTTAACGTTTGTACGCTTTTTTCTAACCGCTAATGTCTCTCATCAGACTTTAGGTTTATGTCTTTGTTTAGTTGGTATGCATCCTGCTGCCGCTTCTAAGTGGGCATTGAGAAAGTTCTGATATTCAAGTGCATCGAATTTGTTTCTTAGAGTTAACATATATTTATATCTAATATACATGTAGTTAAGCTTAGTAGTGTCTTTCGGTGACAATTCGGTGATCTGGGAACACACCGTCAAAAAGGAATATACCTTGCAATTCAATGCGCTATTATTCCATTTCTAATTTACGAGGATGTAGTCAATCTGTGCTTTAGCATTGTTTGCGTATGTGTAGATCCTTAATTTTCCATTTCTTTTCTGAAATTTAGTATTTAGGCATGTTATTCAATTTTCTAGTGTGAAATCTGTTAAATGTTTTCCATTCTTGTTTGACGAGTTGTGTAAGCTGAATTTATTGTTATCGTTTTTACCAATTTAGGCATTCAAGTATCCATCGATGATGAGAACGTTGCGTTTTGAGATGCTACAAACAAAGGAGGATAGCTTGCTATAGAAGGCGATGAAGTCTGTTTCTTCACTAACATTCGTAGGGCTGAAGCAGTAGATGGTTGTTGCGCAGAAATTGCCATTAAACGTCGCTACCATCATCCTCTTTTGTATTTTCTCGATGCTATTCAGTGATTTTTGGGCCCGTTGTCCTATAAGCATACCTACTCCTCCTATCGCAGCATCAAACGTCCATCCATTGCTGGTATCGAGGTATAGTATAAGTTCGCTATGAAGGTATCAATGTTATTTCATGCATATTATATCTATGTTATTATCTATCAAAGAAGCCGTCAGCTCCGGTAGTTGACCTATTCAATATAAAATTCTAACGTTGAATGTCCTTATTTGTATTGCGCTTTGGCATTTTAGATATTTTTGTTTCGAACATTGAGATCTGGGCCGCAAACCTAACGGGACGTGCCCCTTATTCGCCAGCGCTAAGTGCGATGCCGTTTGGACTAGTGCTTTAAGTAGGAGGCATAGTAATTTTTCGATGGCTTTGTTTTTTATTCCTATCTATAGAACCCCCCCCTAATCGATGAGCAGCAGTAGTTATCCGATCGAACTATTTGATCTTGGCCTTTATCCGTGGATTTCGCCAGCACAGTACGTTGTTAGGTTGCCGTTGACCTGTCGTTGGGTTAGTCCGCCTTTACCTCCACCTTGTTGTTCCCATGGCCTCCAAGGTGTATCTAAAACTTTATAAGTTTCCCCCTGCACGTATTAAGTTTTAATTTACCATAAGTCCACCGTTATTTTTTCAAATTCATTAGAGAGTCCTTATTTATGGTTCATTGCATGCATACAGGCATTCTATTTTTACTCTAACTTTGGTTTTCAAACACTAATAGATTAAAAAAGAATTAACATCTTTGACTTCCTTGTTCATGGTTAAATTGTAGCTTGGATTTACAGTAGTAGCTTTTTATATTTAATACAACAATGATTTTACACATAATAAAATCTTTCAAGCATTTTTAAATAACAATATAGTAAAAATACAGAATAACTAGCCGCGAGTTGACAAGTGCCTGAGGTAGAAATGATTTGCTTTGCTTGAGGCGTTTTTAATTTTATATGAGTAGATTCTACGTTGGTCTGGAGATTTTTAAATCTTCCGTCTTTTATACAGGTATACAATTGTTTTCTAGCAGTGTTTTTAGGGTTAGAGGTTGGGGGGATGTCATTTAAACTTTATTCCTTTTATAGCTATTTCATCTTCTAACACGAAATTACAAATTTATTTTATTCTCACTCTAACTTTTGGTTTCAAACACTGTAATACTTTAAAAAAATTAATTTATTTGACCTCCATTTTCAAGGCTCAAATTCAGCTTGCATTTACACTAATAGTATTTTACATTTAATAGAGCAATGATTTTACACACTATACAAATATTTAACCTATAGCAGGGAAAACATGTGGCCTCATACCTTTTCTATGAGTATTAATCTAAAAGTGAATGTAATAACGTATCTGGAGCTCGAAATCACTTTCTACGATGTTACAGCGGAGCACATTAGCAACTACGACACGAGAACGTCACCAGAACTATTCAGAACGTTTATATTTGTTTTTACCAACGTGTTTAAGCTGGATCCTTCTTTTGTTCTTCAGGAGGTAAAAATTGCATTAAATAAAAATACTTGTAACTCTATACCAAGAACTGTTCCGTAATATAAGGGGGAGAGTGGGAAAAAAAAAAAGAAAAGAACTGAAAACAGATATCGATTATTCGAACAATACGTATAACAAAAACAATTTTATTTTTAAAACTACTATTAAAATTTAGATAATAGTATTTAAACGCATTTTAAAACACGTTATGATAACGCCCTAAACGGTAGCTCTCTGAAGTTCACCTACCAAGGAAGCAGCGTCTCATCAACCGAGACATACATTAACACGTAAAGAGCAAAGGGATGGACGGCTATCGATAGACTATTGATCATATGGAAGTCAGACCTGACCGGTAAAATAAAACGCAGTTTCTTCCAAGCAGCGGTCGTTCGATACTGTTGTATGGATGCACTTCATAGATGCTATATAAACGTATGGAGAAAAAGCTTGACAACAACTACACAAGAATGCTGCGAGCAATATTGAACAAATCATGGATGGAATACCTCACAAAAAAGCAACTGTACGGCCACTTACCACCCATCACGAAAACTATCAAAATTAGACGAGCCAAACATACGGGTCAGTGCTGGAGAAGTAAGGACGAAATCATGTACACCTGTGGGCCCCCTTCACATGAACGAGCAAAGGCAGGATGACAAATTGGAACCTACATCCAGCAGCTCTGTGGTGATACGGGATATAGACCTGAAGACCTGCCAAAACCAATGGACGACAGAGACGGGTAGCTAGAAATGGTCGGGCATATCCGTGCTGATGGCGCGACATGATCATGATTATGATGATAAAACACTTCTTTTATAATGATTGGGTGAATTTAACGGTGTTTCAACCGGTCCAGGGATATTTCTACTTAGAGAACATATTATTACGTTAACTGAATATTTATATTTACATATTGATTTTTGTTTCTTGAGATTTTTTTCACAGTGGTGTGGTTTCAACATACTTGTATTATTCATTAGCAAGGTTCAAGTAACTATTTTGGTCAAATGAAGTCGTAAAACTTATTCAGTATTTGCAATAACTTTTAGACTTATCATTTGCCTTAAGCATAAAATTTGTTAGACTGACATTAGTCAAAAACATATACACTCCAATTAATTCTCTTAAAAATGTTGATTTTCTGGTCAAATTTCAAAGTAAAATTTAGATAAGTATATGTGAATACATTTTTAAAACAGATGATAAGAAAACACCTGACTGATTTTTACATCGTTATAAATTGGTTTCAAAGCTATTGTGCTATATTAAAGTATCACGGAAAAGTGCGAGTGTGTTATAATAAATCGGTGAACCTCTTTTCTTTCTCTTAGAATTATTTCAGATCATTTCTTTCAGGCATAAATGTATCAAACCTATTTTAAGCAAAAACGTATACAATCTAAATATTTCTGTAAGTGACATTGATATGGCGGTAGAATTTCAAAGTAAACTTGTCCATTTGATGGGGGCTTGGTCAGTAGATCTGTAATCGATTGTTGATAAGAAAAAGGATTCGCTTTTGAGTAAAACGGTGCAATATTTTGGCCAGGGTTCATCCTTTTCACCTTAATCCGAGTTTGGCATAAAGTTTGAGATTTTAATGAGCCTCGTTTAGAGTGAGATCAAGATAACGATAGCAAACTTGTGATACCTGGGCGCCGTGACGTTAATGACGTTTTAACGACTCCAAAATATCAACTTACTGGTCGGCGGCCAACGTGGAAACCCGATCCGACACTTATCTGGTCGGACGCCAAAAGAAAGCCCTCGTTTCCTTGAGGCCACCACAGCTGCTGTAAAAGGAGTTCTTTAGACAGGTGAAATAGTCTAGGGAACGGGTGGGTGAGTCTGTTTCCAAGAAATTTGCTTTTGAGAATTTAATAACATTCTTTTGAGGTTTCTTTGACTGTGTTTAAAATTTTATGATTCTGTGTGCTTTCACTTGAATAAGTTGCTGCGAGATGGTCAGCTCTACTGTTTTCGTTATGCCAAGAGTTACAAATTTCCCATTCTGACGCACACAAAGACTTATATTTACATATTATCATTGTGATGACAAAGTAACCAACCTTCGACTTTTCTTTTCTTGTATATATACAAGGGTAACCATACACATATATATATAAATACACACACACACACACACACACACACACACACACACATATATATATATATATATATATATATATATATATATACATACACACAAAAATACTGGTACACACCCACATGTTGGCATACAACGGGAAATATATAAGTATATGTAAATATATGTCTGAATTAGTTCATTATCAATACAGATATGCGAATACGCATATATACCTGTACCGGCTCATTGGGCTCATGGTTAAAGTGTTCGCCAGTGGTCCGGGAGGCCTGGGTTCAATCTCAGGTCGAGTCATACCAAAGACTTTACAAATGGTATTTGATACCTCCTTCCTTAACACTCAGCAATATAAGGTACGTATCAAGGGTAAACTGGAGCAAACCAGTGAAAAAAGTAGCGCCCTACCCTACATTTCGGTGTAGTAGCTAGTAGTAGCTATTGAAAAGGGAACCTTCTGGTCGCCCTTGACTATGGTCGCCAACTATACTTTACCATATTATACGTATCTTCCTTTCTGTTTACATACACACAGACTCACCAATATATATATATTTATATATATATATATATATATATATATATATATATGTATATATATATATCCAACGTGTCAAGTAGATAAACTTACTATCTTTCAGAGAATACTGTCATAAAAAGTCGGCTTTCAGATAATACTGCAAAAAAATTCGACCAATCTATATTTCTTTACATTGTAAATGAGAAAATCTCCATACAAAAACATGATCATACTAAAATATATATTTAAAAGATTTAATTGATATATGTAAGTTATCAGTTTTCCGCAAGCAATAAACTCTGTTAAATAAGAGATACAAAGTTAAAGCTTTCAGAAACATTATAGAAAAATCGTGTGGTCTCCAAATTATCTTTATATTGGACAGAAAAGTTTTTGAAATAACCCAAACCACTAATCTATGCTCAGTTTTTGACACAAAATTGCATCCTGTAGTGAGTTTGTTTGTTTTCTAATGGCATATCAATTTTCTTGGGTTATTTAATGCCAAATTCATCTTTCTAGAAGTAGAATAGTGTTACTATTTAACTCATTACATGGTGCATAAAGGTGTTAATACCAAGTGCATTTGTCAGAAAGTGAACGTAATTGCGCGAGTGGAATCGGACTCGCTTACTACGATTCCATAGTTCAGCGCTTTAACCATTACACCACCGGGACACCCTCTGTGGGCAGGTTAAACTTCTGAAGTTCTCAGGTGTTTAGTGTTACCCTTCATTGTCATTTATCTGACATGTTGTGTTAGTACCCACTAGTGTCCCATTTTTGGGTCAAAAATATTTGTTTGAATTTTAAAAAATAAGATAGGATTAATTAAAACGTATGAAAGAGTTAAAGATCTTCATGTATATAGTAGTTACTGGTAGCAATATTTTTTTACTAATGGTTATTATCATTATTATTATCAATAGATGTAGTAATTTAAAACCATTTAATTTCTTCCAAATTATCGGCGAGATCATTACATATTGTCCTTTGACAGAGCCAGATGTTCCAGCTGTGTCAACAAAATGATTGCAGGCCGCATCTGTAAACAAACGTAAACAGCTAAGAGTCAGTTTCGGAGAGCGGCTGCTGTATACCGTCCGAGTCGAGGGAGATGAGGCAGCCTACTGCAACCTTCAGTCACATTCTTCAGTCGTTAATCGTCAGTCTGTAGTCTTCAATCATGGAGACCAGAAGTAGCCATGGAGGTAGGCAAGTGGCTCTCAGGCAAAGTCCAGTTGAGAACATCTCGTCAAAGAAGAAAATATGTATTGCCCTCGATCTGAGCATGGCACAGCTTGGTTAAGAAGAAAGGCTCAATATAGCTGTTCACTTTCGTCTCTATTTGTCTCTGTCTGTCTATTTATAACACTTACACCAGTTTCGATCCTTTTGAGAAATAAAGTTAAGGGAGTTATAATTTTTATAAAGAAAAGTATTTCGATTCCTTCATTGATCTTTCATTCATCACGGCTATGTAGAATGAGATTGAAATATATGATGCCTAATAACTGTATGAAAACAAATGGTTATCAAATAGCACTCTTTTGTTTTTATTTTGTTTCTCTGTTTAATGGCCCATCAACCCTGTTGGGTTATTTAATGTCAAAACCATCCTTGTGGAAGAAAAGTAGTGTTACTATTTAACTCATTGCTGGAAAGTAAGCTGGTTCATATTTTTTCCAAGAGTATTAGCCTCAAAGGTTAACTGATAGCGCGAAGTAATTCAATTACGAGGACACCTCTTTATTAAATAGAAGTAATTACATTAAACAATATAAGTAAAGTTAGGAAACTAAGTCTATGGTGACTCGAAGGACCCCTTTTTAATAGCTACCACAGCGATATGTAATGGAGGGCCCAACGCCATTCCCTGGATTGTTCCACTTTACCCTTGATACTTACCATATAATTCTGAATGTTAAGAAAGGCGGCATCAATTTTCATTTTTGAGTCTTTGGTATGACTCGACCAGGGATTGAACACCGTTCTACCAGACCATTGGTGAAGACTCTACTTATTTGGCCAAATTGTGTTGATAAAAATACTTGAAACCATTCAAATGCAATTAATAATTCAATTTTTTTTTAATTATTGAAATTGAAACGTTTAAAATATAAGTTAGTTTAATCATTTACAAATTAATTAAAATTTGGCATAAAAAACGTTTATATACCTGTAACACAATAGTATCATGTTGAATATTATAATTTCGAAAAACAACAACAGACAACTTTGTTGATTAGAGAACATCTTTTATTTTGATTGCATACAATTTTCTAGCAATCATTGAAGCACAAGAGAGAGAGAGAGAGATAGAGATAGAGAGAGAGAGAGAGATCTTCTGTCGCTGTAGGTAGTATCTTTCTGGGTTTTAGGAAAATTATAAAATGCAAATGTACCAGGAAAGATATTAAAATAGTACAGCAGAAAATTTTCACTCCAAAAGTTTGAAAATATCTGATGGAATTAACAAAAACATCAAAAATCTATCCTGTGAAAATAATATAAAAAAATTGGAATAAAACAAAAGAAAAAGTGGAGTAGGAAAGAATCTATAAAAATATCAGGAATTCGTTTGGTTCGTTTTCATCAGTGGATGAATTCAGCCTTCATAATTTTGCAGAGGACAGAGCACCTGTCTAATTCAATAAAAAGTCAATTATTCTTTAATTCTAACAGAATCACAGAAGATCAGAATACAAAGTATACAAAATATTGTAGAAACATGCATTTTTATGAGAAAGATCCAAGATACCAAGTTACTCAACTATGTCCATAGATTATATATATATATATATATATATATATATATATATATATATATATATATATATATATATATATGTATATATAATATTAGAGCGTTTAAAAGGGAGAAAATGTACAAAAAATTAATCATATTAGAAGAGAAAACCTTTAGACAAAAATAAGAAAGAAAAATGAGAAAACAAAAAAAAAACTTCCGGAAAAGAAGCTCTGCAGCAGAAATGTCGTCAAATGAGTTAACACAAGGGAAGTTTCTCTAGTAAGAAATAACGAGCAAATCATAAAATGGACAAATGAGAAATTGAGAAAATAAACCAAAGGATAAAGTTATTGATGAATATGCACAACGTCATTTACATCGGAAATATGTTAAAGAAAGAGTACAAATATCAAACATGTAGGAGAAAAACATCCCACCATCACTGACAAGCGTAAAGATGCATCAATATAATACCTGCACTAAAAAGAGCAAATGCAGACATATTACAGTAGCCAGTAAAAATTAGGGCAACATCAGGACAAATGGGAGACAAAATGTAGAATAACAACTGTATGGATTTTTTAAGCGACATATTGCTGACATCGCACTTGAAAAGACATAGCTATGGTTTAGAAAGGGAAACTTCAAGAGAAAATTTGACCAAAAGTAATAGCAGTACAAAATATAGCAAAAAGAGGGATTACATAAAAGCTAAAATTGATACTCTACTAATTAACAAATGCAAATCATGATGTTACGGAAATGAAACTGTTAAAGCGTATACAGCAAATTAGCTTGGCGTAATGGTTATCGTCGTGGGAAATGGACACGGCGACACGAGTTCAAATTCTGGACGAGGCTGGTTACATTTCACATAGCACTAATACCCTTGAGAAAGGTAATAATCCAATTATTCTCCCTCCAGCTATGGGTAAATAGTAGGACAGACTTGGTTCTTCAGCCTTGGTGAGGCAACTAGTCTAGGAGAAGGAAAACTCTGAATTCAAATCTGTTAAACTCCGCTTAAAAATTGACCTTGTGTCATATCCTGCCCGAGCGGAGGGGTTGGGTAAATAGGGTATGCAGCAAATTAGTTTGAAAGGAGTAGAATACAAGAATGATTGAGAGAAAAAAGGGATGCAGTGGTTATCGTGCAAGGGAACAACACTTTACTTTACTACAAAAGTTGTATATACACAAACCAGAACTAATCCGAGCGTATGAGACACAAAAAATTAAGCATTAATTTTGAGACACAAACAAATCACCTAATCTTGACCAGAAGATCAGAACAAGTGTTAACAAACTAAAAAAAAAATCATCCAATGGATTTTTCCGTTCTGGTGGCCAACAGAATGGAAATGAAAGAAAACAAAGAGAAATAAACTTCTGACCTTGCAATAGAACCAAAAAAGATACTGAAGTACACGAGGGTGACAGAGACACCAATCGTCATGGGTACGCTTTGAAGGGCCCCCATAGCCTTAGACAGAGGAAGGGAGGAGTTGGATATCAGAGGACGAATCAAGACTTAAAGAGAATTGCTACTGCTCTGACTCCAGCGGAGAACCACAAGATAAAACTAAGGGGGAAAATTCGCATTAGTTATCACTCATGTCAAAAAACTTGGAAGGAACACATTAAATACCACGTTGTAAAAAGCTTGCATCAGCTATCGCTTATGTCAAAAGCTTGCAAAGAGCACTACAAAACCATGATGTTAAATCGAAAACAGATAATATTCCACACAAGAGCATGTGTAGGCTATGTGAAGATAGAAAGAAAAAGACTAATCAAATTATTAGCGAATTTAGGTTCTTCAGCCTTTGTGAGGCAACTAGTCTAGGAGAAGGAAAACTCTGAAATCAGACCTGTTAAACTTCGCTTAAAAATTGACCTTGTGTCATATCCTGCCCAAGTGAATGTGTTGGTAAATATATATATAAATATATATATATATATATATATATATATATATATATATATATAAGAATTTAGCAAAGTTGCACAAATGGAGTATAAGACTAAGCACTACTGTGGCACTACGTGCGGTTACATATTTAATTAATGCATAAAAATTGAAATATATATATGAAATTTAATGTGTATCTGAAAAACAAAGTTATCCTTAAAATTAGTATCTTTTTGTTCAAAGCTTGTATTGACCTGGGGGAGCTGGTTGATTGTTTCTGAGGGTCAGTTAAGTGCAGGACGCTTGTTTTTGGTTTGAGGGTCGACGGGTTTAGTTTAATTTTCATTTCGACAACTACATCCATCGATCATAATGATCGGAAGGGTCATTTCATGCAGCGTATTTTTCTGGTCCTTGTTTTGAAGATGAATGTCAAAAAGGAGATTTAATTATAAATAAAGGTGAGTTGGGCATGGCTCATCCAGTCGGGTGAGGCTGGGAGTTTTTGGTTCAACCCCATTACTGTTCCCATTAGTCAAAGCGTCTAAGAAGGGTTTTCCCTGTACCTGTGAGATATGGTCCTGTACTATGATTGGCTGACCAATGGGAATATGACTCCTAATTGTCTTTTATTGGACAACCAATCAGAAACCTTTTTGATCCAGATATTGATCTATAAAAATAGGATGTTTAAACGGGTCATCAGAGAGAACAAGAAAAGGGACCAGAAAACAACTCGAGACTGCCAAACTTTTCAATTCTAGACCCGAGGCACACTGAACAACCTTCCGGCTATAAAATATTCAAAGTACCAGTCTTTTAGAGATATTAGAATCATACGAACCGCATCTAATTGTCACATTTCTCTCTCAATATTCTTCTATTTGCCAGGAAAGCAAACCTTGTTGCTTTATTGTCTTACAAAAGTGTTTCAATAAAACCATTTTTGTTAATCTTTTAGCAACGGGTTTTTCTGTTTATTATTTGAGTTGCTTGACAATCTAGCCACTCAGATTACCTAACCATCAGAAGAAGATCCGGCTGAATTGCGTCAACCTCCCTTCTTAGATTTTTCAAACACACTGTGGGCACGGAAGGATTTAACAAAAGCTAACAGTCGGAAGCAAATGTGGTAGTCACGAACACAACAGCCACAACAAGTACTGTGACTTGTAGTCACACCACATTTGGCTGCGTGACTAGCATAGGACCACACTACTAGTGAGAAAAGAAATTGAAAGTTGACCATATTACCAAATGGTACAAGTAAAAACCTGAATCCGTCCTTGGGAAAGAGACGCATAAAATTTTCTGGGATTTTAAAATACAAAGATATTGCTTAATCCCGTCCAGGAAAACATACCTTGTAATAAGAAAAAAAAAGCGAATGTGTTGTATTGTCGATTTTACCGTCTCTGATGATTACAGAAGGAAAAATCAAAGAAACCGAAAAGAGATAAGTACTTGGACCTTACAAGTGAACTAATAAAGCTATGGAACATGACAGTAACGGTGATACAAACTGTAACATTAAGCGATTTGAACGATACTCTGAGCTTTAAAAGAGGATTAAAAGAATATGTCATACAAGGACAAATCGAGATCATCCAAACTTCAGCAATGATAAAATTAGCCATAATACTGGAAAGAATCCTGGAAATCTGAGAAGACTTGCTGTCATTTAGACTTCAGTTAAAGTACTTCAGGTAACGCTGATTTACTTAATCGGAAGAAAAGGTTTATCAAAATAGCTCATGGACTTCGTTAATGTATAGAAAAAAAATTGGATACCCTGATACAAACAATATAAATATACAGCTAGGATATTGGAATTAATTTTAGCAGTGAAATATGTGCCGTGCTGATAATGAAAAGAGGAAAAACGAATAAAGTAAAAAATAGAAAAAACAATGCAAGAAAGAATCTGAACGATTAGAGTAAAAGAAAATAACAAATACTTGAGAATATTGGAATCTGACTCATTTAAACAATCAGAGATGAAAGAAGAAATAACAAAAGAGTGCGTCAGAAGAACGAGAAAGCTGAGAATTAAGCTCTGCAAATGAAATCTCATTACAGCAATAAACACCCGAGCAGTTCTCCTTGTAAGTTATTCCAGATCATTCTTAAAAGGGACGTGGGGAGAACTCCGACAAATGGACAAGATGACACGAAACCCAAATGACGATACACAGTCATGGACGCAAGTGATGATATAGATAGAATATATGTGTCAAGAAAAGGAGGAAGATGACTTACCAGAATCGAAGAGAGAAATAATGAATCAATACGACTATTCGAAAACTACATAAAAAAGAGTAAATAAAGACAAATCAAAGGAGTCTGTAAGAAGATTGATAATATAAAGACAAACAGAGCAACAACGATAACTTAGAAACAGAAGAGGAAAGAAAAGCAAACTTATGGATATTTCTAACCACAAACTGACGAAATCCCGCTGGAGAAGACCTGGATATGGCTACGACAGGGTAAACTAAATGAAAAAAACTTTATTTCTTATAAGTGCAGCTGAAAACAACGATATAAGAACCAATTATATTGAAGAGAAAATTAATAATACGCAAAAGAATAGCAAGTGTAGATAATGTGGTGATAGAAATAGAATGATTCATCTCATAATAAGGAAGTGCAGGAAGCAATATAAGGCTGGATTGGAATGGAAACACAATAGGAATTATGCAAGAAATAGAAATTTGACCATTCTACCAAATGATATATGCACAGACCAGTATCTCTCCGGGGGAATTTTTGCTAGTTTGTGAATATTTCCAAAAACCTGCCCTTCTATCGAAGTAAAATTCAATGTTTACCAATATATATATGTATATATATATATATATATTGTAGCGTATAGAGTTTTCGCCAATGGCCCCGCAGACCGTTGATCTATTCAAGGTTGAGTCTTACCAAAGACTCAAAATTCTAGTTGATATTTCGACGTATATATATATATATATATATATATATATATATATATATATATATATATATTGTAAACTCCCCACCAAAACCTGGAAAATGTAAATATGATTAACAGGTAAATTTTCGTCATAGCACTTCTTCCCTTCACCATATCATGAGATAGAAAGATCTTTTGAGAGGACAACTGTTATACCACTAATGTCAGATAGTGATGGTTAAAGTAATTTGGGATATAGACGGTTAGCATATATTTTGGGATATTAGACGGTTAGCATATATTGAGTATTATGCAAAGCCACATAATGGTTTTGGTTTAAACAACGGGAACGTTAGTTGTGAGCCAATCTGTGTATAAAGTAACAGCTTAAGTAAGTAATAATTGAAGATTTAAACTCTACAAGTTTAGCAAAAAATATGGTTGCTGGACAACAATTAAAACTTCCTAAGATTAGAATTGAAGGCTTTTAATTTTTTCTGTGTCTCATTTAAGTGTGCTATTTCTTGTAAGAGTACCTGGTCACATCTATATCAAGAAGCAGATAATAATTAACCTTTGCGTCTGTTATAGCTACTATATATTACCCATGAAAAGGGACGAATCAAAATTTAAGATGATGTGGTACACAAATTACACGACCCGATGTTATGATTGGCAGGTGCTCCTTTGATAGCCAACATTGGAAACCTATCATCATCCTGCGAATGTTGGCTGTTCTGTTTTCAGCTATACAAACAACGAATAGAATAACAACTCAACAGAGAGACAACAACAGAACAAATGTTATTTTAAGAGCATTCCAACGGAAAGTGGACATAGTGAAAGAATCATATGAATTTGCGCGGAAGCTGCTTGATTTAATCCAAGAAGTCAAAGACTTGCTGACAACGCTAGAAGGATATAAAGGAAAGGCTGGTTTTTGGCCTCGAGATACTAGAAATATAGGGACAAATAAATAGTGAAGAACGAGAATCCAAACACTAGATACCGTTAAACAAAATCACCTAAACCGAATTGAAATGGAGAATAATGGAAACCAAAACTCCACAGATCCCTTCACCACAGAACATGTTAACACAAGAAAATAAAAATAAATGCAGAGTTAATTACAAAAGACCTTACTGAAAAGAAGTCTACATTACCATCCCTAAATAACGAAGGCAGAAAAAATCTTAAAGTAGAAACGGAAAATGTATACTCATTTTCATTAAATATCCAAACTGCTAACATCGCTGGTGTGAAAAACTCACAAAGAGTATAAAAATGGTAATAATAATAAGCATATAACAAAAAAATGACTAGGTAAAAAAATAGATAGAAAAGCAACTGTTTGGATATTTGAAGCGGCTAACTAATGAAATAACAGAACATCGTTAAAAACAGGAAACTTTAAGAGAAAAACTGAATCTCTTTTACCAGCCGAGCAAATACCGCCATAAGGAGAAACTATGTCAAAGCAGAAATTCATAAGACAAGAGAATACTAATTATAAGTTAGCTGCCAATAGAGACGAAACCATTATTGATATAATAGACTAATGCAGAAATTTAGCACAAAAAGAGTATAAGACTTGACACACCAAGGTGGAAATGTGATGCATTAGGAATTGTGTAAGAAATTGTAATTAAATCATACCAGACCTAGTGAGAGTTAATAAAAAAAATAAGCAAAACGAAAAAAGAGAACCGACTGAATGGTGGATTTTGCCTTGCGGCCGATCACAGAAAGCGAAAAGTGAGACAAGTTCATAGACCTTGCCAGAGAAATTTAAAAGCTATTGCCCTGTCGTCTAGGGCTGTAGAATACACTAACTGCACTTCTGCAGAGGAGTAAGATCGCCCCACCAACGAGTGTCCTAATTATGATACTAAACAATCTGATAGTGAGGTTCAAGTAATGCTGGTGCTTTGGGGAAAATGGAGTACTTCTTCATTATGTTCGCTTCCAGGTCTACTCTGGCCCAGAGTGGTAGCACCTGAAAGGGCCCTATCTTTGGGCAAATAGAACTAAACTGCGTACTTATGCTAACCTGAATTATTTGAATTAGAATTATTTGACTAAACTGAATATCTTGAAATAGAAATGATTTTGACAATTAAACTTTGTATTCATGTTAAACCGAATTGTTTGAAATAGAATTGATTATTTGCATAACAGTGGATTTGGCATAAGATAGCATAGAAAGGTTGTTATACCATAAAAATCAAACAACTAAAAAAGCTGAATCAGTTGATGGTGACGGTGGTACTAATTGTAATTCCTTCGTTTGGAACGAGATTGTCGAAAATCTAAGGAAAAAAGCAAGCCCATCCTAATTACAACGTTGTTTACGTCGGCTATAATACTGAGAAGAGTCCTGGACACTAGAGGAGATTTGTGAAGTATTGATGTCACTCAAAAACTGGCTAAAATCATTTTGCTGACGCTGGTGGGAAAATCTCACATAATAATGATAATTGTCATTGGTTCACTTATAACGGTCCACCAAAGTCTTGGAAATAGGGCTGGAAAGTTGGAAATTGGAAGATGAGCCAAGACTATGAAAACTAGACCATTGTTTAGATTGATCATAATACTTTTCGGAGTCTTGGAGACTGAAGATACTTACAATCACTTTGACAACAGTTAATGTTGGTGTGAAAAACTCGAAAGAAGTAAAATAAAAATAACAAGCAGAAGTTAAAAGAGTTGGACGGTGAACATAAAAATAATAAATATTAAAATATTAAAAACTCCCAAAGTTTTCCCTTTATTCAAGTTTTATGAATGTGTTGTCGTCAGGTAGACTGCAAAAAGTAATTGTTTTACCGTTTAAAATTTTTCGTTTGAATATTTCATCATTTGTCATGCGATATAAACACTCTTGCGTCATGGATATTTAAAAAAAAATGTCCTCTTAGAATATTTCATGTTATCTCAAATACTCAAGCGATAAATTTGATTTAAAATGGAAAATGATTACTTCCTCCTTTGATCTCTTACTGCTGTCTACCTCAGGAGTCCCATTCATTAAACTTGAGAGGTAGGTAAACTTTTTGTCGATACGTATATATATATATATATATATATATATATATATATATATAGTAAAAAAACAAATTTACGTCCAAGGAAACATTAGAAAATCCATTTAGATATTAGTTAACTATAGAAATTTTAATATTACTATACAATACATAATAGCCAAAAAAAATGAATTAATATTTATTAGGTTTTACATTTAAGTTAAAGAAATGTAAATAATAATTGTTTGATAGTTTCCATATAGTGCAAAACACTGCGATCTTTTCCAGTTCATTGCTATATTTCTAAAAGTATCACACACACATACACGCACACACGTACACACACACACGCACACACACTCGCGCGCGCACACAGTAATATATATATATATGTATATATATATATATATATATATATATATATATATATATATATATATATATATATGTATGTACTTTTTAAATGCATTGATAAAGAGTGTTCAATATTGGTGATATGTTTAGATCACTAAATATTACACTATGTGATGCGCAAAAAGAAAGTAAGAAACTGTCTGTCCGTATATGAGTTTTTCTCTCGATGTGTGTGTGTGTGTGTGTGTATGTGTGTGTGTGTGTGTGTGTGTGTGTGTCTATGAAAGCACGTATGAGAGTGTGCATGCATCTATCTATCAATGTACGTTTATATCTACCTATGCATCAATCTATCCATCTTCCTAGCTTTCCCAATTGTTTGACTTGACTTCGCCAAACAAAGGTTTTCTCTCCAATTTCCTGCATTACTCTATTCAAAAACTTCACCAAAGCGACACACTTTTTTTTGGTTTTGTCTCGAGTAATTACTTTGGCCCTGAAGGCTATTTATAACACATATTATGAGATGATGTTCTCCCATGTTCTCCCCCCGCCAACACAATAACAGTAGAACAAACAATGGAGGACATGAAGGTTAAAAAAAATGCAAAAACAATGGAGACAAATAAAATTGGCTTGGCTTTCAGATGAATCGTTAAACGAGATTACCAACTCATCTCAGCAAAGAGAAAATCAATGATTTCTTCTTTCATACACTATTTTCAAGGCTTTAATCTATCAGAATATTCAGTAATATATCAATGAAAAGTAAAGAGAGGGTTCAATAAAAAACGGATGCAGTTATCTTTATTTACTCTTATACTTATATATATATATATATATATATATATATATATATATATATATATATATATATATATATATATATATATATATCAGTCCAGTCGGTTGGGAAAGTAGAATACGCTTACTGCGCCTCAGCAGAAAAGTAAGACCCCTTCAAAAATGTTCTGTATAAGAAACTAAACTGCATCTTTTGGTGAAGTTCCTGTTCTGGAGACTCGGGGAATGTTATGTAACATTTCATTGGCATTACTTCCACGTCAACCTTCACCAGAAGTGATTGTATCTAGTAGACTCCTATATATTGGTAAAATAGAACTGAGAGGAAATAAATAACTGAATGTTAAATTGAATTGTTTGTGTTACAAAGCAATATTGGAAAAGATTAAATGACGTGTAAATAAAACTATTTATTCCTTGCAGTACTTGAAACATTCAAACAAATAATTTCAGGATTTTTTAAAATGTTACTTAAAAAATATCAATTAGCATATCATATACATTAAAATGCGTAAATAGCATTTGGAATTACATAACCTCCAAATACTGTTATACCATAAAACACAACCAACCATAACACGTATATATATATATATATATATATATATATATATATATATATGTTATTTTATATATATATTTCATAGCATCGATGTTTCTCTGCAACTACTGGTTTTATGTCGTCTTTTTACGAAATTTATTATATCAGGCAGAAAAAAAAAGTGTGTCTTTTTTTCTGCCAAATGATTGTCGTAAAAAGTTGGCATGAAACCAATACTCGCAAATAAGGACCCATGCTATGAAATATATATAAAAAAGTAAAATCTTTTTTAATTTCTGTTATATTATATAATAGCTCAATCACAAATACTCGCCAAATTATACTGCATTTGATTAGCCAGAAACCAACCAAGTGAGATAGTAACGACCATATACTGTTGCAATATATATATATATATATATATATATATATATATATATATATATATATATATATATATACACACACATATATATATATATATATATGATTTGTTTATAGTATTAAAGGCTTGTTTGGAACGAATCACCGTTTTTGGATAAGCTGACAAAAGAAGAATGGTTGGCTGCTATGCCAAAACTCCCTAAAAACACTCCTTATGTTTTGAAATTCGTATTTTCCTTGCGTTAAACCTGTTTTTCTACCAAATCTTGAGAGTCACACACACACACACACATACACACACACACACATATATATATATATAGTGCAACTTAAGTTGCTTTTTCATTTAATAAGACAAAGATCTATTTTAAAGTGCATCAAGCTATGAACATATATGTAACTTTCCTTTCCATATGCATATGTAATATACCTTTCCATATATACACGTATTTGTGAATTTAGGTCTGAGTGCGTGTGTGTGTATGTGTGTGTGTGTGAGAACGTGTTTGTGTGTTTGTTCTTATGTCGCTATTACTCTGCATGTGCGTGTCATTGACTGTATCGTCCCAATAAAATATCGATTAGATACTTTAAAATTCAATGTTTTATCATCAGTTTATTCTACCGTTAAACTTAATGAGTTTATTCGTGCAGAAGTCGACGAAAGGGAAAGTACTGGACTTGAGGTGAAGGATTAAATTTCGAAGCTTTAGAAAGAAAATGACAACTAACATCTATATCGATATATAATTAACTCTCTATTATTCTTTCTTTTATTTGCTATTTCTGTTTTTTTTTAAATACGCAAACAATAGAGTAAGTTATTATTTTGACGTATATCTGTGAAACCAAATTGGTATATATATATGTGTGTATATATATATATATATATAGTGAGGGAAGTAATGGTTGCCACTAGCATAAAGCAAGGCTCTTCAAATGAATTGAGCTCTCGGTAGCCGTTAAGCAGGTATATGTAAAACTAAACAAATCTGATACTTAAGCGTTTAAATTTCCTTCGCTTGCGCTGGTTTCTGCGTGACTGAGTGGTAGAATCTTCGATTGGCGTTTGGGTCAGCCGGGTTTGGATCCCAGCTTCAGGAATCTAGCCAGTCTAGCCACACTGAAGGGTTGTGATACAACGAAATAGCCCGTCTGTGGATGACTATATATATATATATATATATATATTATCTCAATATATTTACCCACCTTCTTCGATACGGTGCAGTTTTGATATGGCACCAGGAAAAAATCTAAGTAGATGGTCCTAGAAAAGGGGTGAGACTTCCCCAACGTGTGGCCTGGGTATGACACGAAACAATTTGATAGTGGAGTTCCAGTAATACTGGAGGTTTGGAGAATGCAGAATTCCCCTTTAATGTCGTCTCGCCGAGGTCCACTCAGACTCAGAGTGGTATTACCTGATAGGGTTATCTCTATTGGTCACATAGAACTAAAATGTGCTCTTATGCTAAACTTAATTGTTTGAAATATAACTCCTTTGAAATTTAAACTATATACTTACGCTAAACTGAATTAATTTAATAAAAAACTGTTTTTAACATTTAACAGTGTGTAAACATAAAAAAGATATACTTAAAGTTACCTGAATTGCTTGAAATGGAACTGTTTTTGACAGTTAAACTGAGTGCTTATGTTATACTGAATTGTTTGAAATAGAACAGTGAATATGTGTAAAAAATATTTGGCATTAAATAACCTGAAATTGTTAATATGCCATAAATCCAATTCAAACCAGTTCAAACCTATTCTAAGCAGAATAAAGCAGGATTAAAAAAACAGTAATCTTTCCTTAACTAGTTGTCTAATGAAGGCGAACGAACCGAGTCAGCTCAATTAGCCCTTAGCACTGAAAGAATAATTTGATGCTTGCCTTTTCCAAGGGCATTAGCTTGAATTGAACAGCGAATAGCTTCGTCTAAGAACTGAACAAAAGTCACTGTTTTCATTACCCATGACGATAACCGTTACGAAAAGCATGATTTTGCAATACCATTAGCAATGCATTTTCGCCTAAGTCGAACATTACCATACATAGCCCACTCGTAAGTATCCATTGATTGAGGCGACCTCCTTTTTCATTACAGCGATGACAGCATCATAGTCAAGTGAAAATTGTTTTGTGACGTCAATTTTTTGTAAAGTCAATTCACATTGATGTTCGAATAAAGGTGTTTTTAATTTTCTGCACGACGACGATAATCGTTACCCTTTACGTTTGTTTGTTTGGTTCTATGGCATATCAACCTTTGTAGGTTATTTAACGCCAAATCCATTTTTATGTAAATAATCTGTTCTATTGAAAACAGTTCAGTTTAGCATAAGTACACAGTTTAATTGTCAAAACATTTCCATTTCAAACTATTCAAGCAGTTATATGTAACAATTCAGTTAAGTGTAAATACAGTTTTAATGTCGAAAAACAGTTCTATTTCAAATAATTCAGTTAAGCATAAGCACGCAGTTATGTAACACTTATGTAAGTACGGTTTAATTGTCAAAAACGTTTCTATTTCAAGATATTCAGTTTACTCAATTCATTTTAGCATAAGTATGCTGTTAGTTCTATTTAACCCATAGATAGGACCCTATCAGGTGCTACCACTCGGGGCCAAAGTGGACCTGGGAGCGATTGCAATGAAGGGGTACTCCGCATTCCCCAAGCTCCAGCACTGCTGGAACCTCACCATCAGATTGTTTATTGTCATATCCAGGACACTCGTTGGGGGGGGGTCTTACCCCTCTGCAGAGAAGCAATCGGTGTATTCTACAGCCCCAGCCGAGTGGGCAATACGCTTTACGTATTGTTATCCTTTTTATAGAAGTGTGCAATGTAACGATTTTGATTAATGACTTCTTGATGTAAGTAAGAAGTACATGAGTTATATGGTTAGAACAATTCTACTTACAGATAAAATCTTTTTGAATTATCACACAGAAAACTTTAAGTCCATAAATGTTTTATTCCTGTTCCAGAAGCTTGAAATTTAAGAATAACTATTAAGAAAATAATGCTGCTTTCAACTGATTTGCAGATTTTATCGGCTTGTCAACACGTAGAGTGTTATTTTATGTTTAGATGTTTGGGGAATATGTTTCTTGAGTATTTATATTTGTTTAGTTGTTCCTTAAGAGTTTTTTTTTTCGAAGAGTATATTATATCAAGTAATTCTTCTCTGATGATGGTAACAGAAAATACCTGTCATTTGATTGTTGACACTCTAGATCGGTCACCAAACAGGGTGACGTGAAGTGGTATTCTCGAATTAAAATATGTGGTATTTGTCGCTCAGCATGCATCGAACAAACTGACCTTTTCTAGAATTTTCAACTCTTGCATGAAAATCCTTCAATCACCTACCGAACGTGTTACCTCGATAGAAACCTTGTTATCAGTTAAAGTGTGGAACACGAAGTTCAGTAGCCGTGACAGGTGGCAATACTCTACATATAGAGAACCCATCCACATATATATAAGCACCCAGTAAGCTGGGGTTGTAGAATGCTCTGACTGCATCTAGGCAGAGGGGTAAGACTCTACCAGTAAATGTTCCTGATACTATATTAAACAATATGATGGTGAGGCTCCAGCCTTGGAGATTTGGGGAATGCAGAAAACTCCTTCATTGCTATTGCTCTAAGGTCCACTCTGACCTAGAATGAGAGCACTTGATAGGGTCCTATCTTTGGGTCAAATAGAAATGTTTGAATTTTTAAACTGAGAAACTAACAAATGAGTTATGCTAAATTGAATTGTTTGGAATAGAACTGTTTGATTCTTTGTCTGTAAGCAAACAAATAGCTGATGATTAATTGAATTTTTAGTGGTACATAGCAAAACTTAGAACTATTTTTCAAATTTGACTAATGTTTAAAGATTATATATATATATATATATATAGCGACCTCAACAAATCAAACTGAAGGCATGGACTGATAATGAAATATATATATATATATATAGTCATGTCATCCACAGACAGACTGTTTCGTTCTATCAGAACACTTCAGTGTGGCTAGACACGCAGGACGCTCGATATATATATATATATATATATATATATATATATATATATATATATATCAGGGGCGGAGACGGGACTAGTGCTACTCGTGCCCGGCACGACCAATAACTCGGTCAACGTTATTCAGAATGGATTAAAAATCATCCATTAATTTCAAGCAAACATACTTAGTCTGATCTCAATTAAATTATCTATCTATTCAAGTTTCGATAACTAAGTAGCCAAAAGTTCATAAATATATCTGGGAATAATACAACGATGCTGTTTTGAACGGATGGTCTTTGTCCGGCCACCGTCAGATTCATGGAACATCCCATAAAATCGGCTATGATGTTGAACGTACAATCCGTGTCAGGCACTAGACCCTTATAATAACAGTAATGTTAGAGAAATACGCTTTTTATGCTGTAGCCAATAGAAAGAGCAACCCTAACACTGAGCTGAAAAATCTTAGCACGAGTGACTGCTGATAGATGTCTATTTCTTTAATGAATGTTGCATATATTACATTCTGTAACTAAAATTTGTTTATTTGAATACATTTTCAACAAATAATCTTTCTTTTAAGCGAAATTGAAACTACTAGCTGTGTATGTGTATATTGTCATCAGTTTCTTTATTCTAATAAGAATATTTTTCTCGTCATAGTAATGAACATCTTCTCTTTTCTTTTATACTTTTGAAAGGAAAAAAATTATCTTATCTACTGTATTAACAAGATTACAAATTACATAGTATCTTGATTGTTTACAAAAAAAAAACACCATGCAAGGTACGTTTGTCAATCTGTGCTATACAATGGAGAATCACGCAATAGCAACTATGATGACTTTGGGTCCAAGGACCACGGGTTGGGAACTGAAGTTGACAGAGGGCGTGGGGTGCACCAGTAGCAAAAATAGGCTAGAGTCGCCACTGATATATATATATATATATATATATATATATATATATATATATATATACTGGATTTGGCATTAAATAATCAATAATAATTAATATGCTATTAATCGAACCAAACCAATTTATATATGCATAAACACCAATACATGTATATATATTTGCGCATTTTTATGCATATTTGCATATGTGGATGTTTATGTTTCTTGAAGAATATGTTAAAATAAGGAATATATATATATATAAGTTCGGATTTAACCTTTTTTCCATGTTTTTGGTTCGAGTCTCTGGGTGCATCAATGCAGTACTACCGACACACTCACATCATAAAAGAAAACCTGTTCTGATCTTCAACCTGTCATTATCAGTCCATGCCTTCAGTTTACATTTGTTGAGGTCACTGTCAGCGGATGAGATATTGTTGCTGAGGTATTTGAAATAGTCTATTCATTTCAGAGGTTTGAAACTCCAAGTGGACATAGCTCCTTCTTATTTAAACGCACGAATTCTGTTTTATTGGGGTTCACATATAGACCAATTCCTCATGCTCCTTGCTCCCGTCTATGCAGCATAAATATTACTGAGGCAGGTTTATTCTATGAGAATATCTAAGTACTTTGCAAAGTCTGAACCTCCATATGCTACGTTTTGTCTTGAATAAATCCTAGAAGCAGCACTTCACAAAACAACTACTGTACGGCCATTTAACTCTCATCTCACTAACCATCCAATCATACATGCAGGAGACTGCTGGAGGCATAATGACAAACCCCAAAAGTGGCGTTCTCTCATGGACTCCGATATGGGGATACGGCAGTGTTGACTCACCATCTGCGGCTTACATACATCAGCACTATTCGAATACTATATACTGTCTAGAAGACCTGCAAGGAGAGAAGATGGAGAATGATGGCGAGAGAGAAAGAGGGAGAAAAACGGAGAGAAAGTCCGGGGACTCAGCGATATCAGCAAGACTTGTTTTTATATATTTATATATATATATATATATATATATATATATATATATATATATCTTTTTTTTGTTTTACCTTAGCTTATTTATAGGCTAACCTAATATTTTGGGGGCATTAATAACAGAGTAGATATCCTGGTTAGGTATAACGATAAATAAAAAGTATTTCACATTCGATTAGACAAATCTTTAAATGCAAAAGGTAGCGTAAATAATTTGTGAGTAGAATTGAAATTAACTATGGTTTTTGAACAGAGCGCCGAATGATACTCGAACTCAATCGTAAAGAGTTTATTGCTCTAGCTTTTTAACCATTACACCACCTGAGGTAACCAATTGGTTAGTAGATTCAGTTATTGATCAAATGTCTATGTAGTCACTCGTGACTGTTTTAGCACAACTACATATTCCCATACCATCTGCGCAGAGACGATATACTGCTCGATACGTAGTTCGAGAAAATCTTGGATAAAAGAAAACACAACCCCCCCACACACAAAACGTAACAATTACATTGAAAAAAAATCTCTGAAAAATCAAAGTAAAATCTTTGAATGATTTAGAGTCAATATCAGAATTTAAACATTACTGAATAAATATAACTGTCATGTAAAACTTTGATATACGAAAGATAGACATTACTAAATATATTTTGAGATGTGTTCTATGGTTTGCAATTATTAGCAAGATATGGTGGGAGTATTTTGATGCGACAATTACAGGCTTTCTTCACGCACAAAAAGGGTAATAAAAATAATCACTGGTGGTGTTAAAATTCGTTTACAATCCTGTTTATTAACGAAACAAAGATGACTGAATAAGACTGATTTATTTTAACGGCATATGAAGCCCTTTAGGTTTATTTTATGCTTATATTTTAGCGATTCATGTCTATGGCACATTCCTATTTACATTTTTTTACTGGTTTTATAAAGGTTTAATAATTTTTTTTACACACGGTTCTAGCAAATGTAAATAAATCATAAACTCTCCTTAACTCATAAAATAGACCATTGCAGGGTCTACTTATCCCGGCCAGGATGGACGAGGGTATAAAATCAATTAGGGGTTTCTCCAAAATAATTATATTCATCACTGACGCGTCACCTTCACGTGCAATTTAGTGTCTAAGCCCCGATAATCCCTTTTGCAAATGATCTTACGCCTCTGCAGGGGGTACAGTCCGCCTATTCTAAGTCCCATCGACAAGGGTTTTCATCACAGCAGCGTGAAAATAGCATGTATGAATTAATTAAAATTACTCGAAGAATGGGTATAATGGATGTTGAGAAAATTGCAGTTTCTTATTTTATGAAATTATATATATATATATATATATATATATATATATATATATATATATATATATATATATATATATATATATATACAGTAATCTATTTTAATTTCATCGTAGAAGTAATTAAATTTTACTGACCGCTTCATATTAGTAACTATGCTAGAAAAAGCACTCAAGACAATACCTTCATAACCTTCCATACTTAAACATTTTAAAATTGACGATGAACCAAATTGCAGAAGTAAAAATAGGATCTATTAACTAGGTAGCACTCGTTGCAAAAAAACTATTTTATTATCAGGATAGTTATTTTACATTAAATTACATATCTCTAGACACAGAATCGTATCAATGGATTATAAGGAGAAGTAAAGTTGGCGACCTTAGACAAAGTTGACCCGAAGGCTGCTGTTTCAATAGCTACTACACTGAGGGGTAGGGGGGCACTACTCCCTTCCCTGGATTGCTCCAATTTACCCTTGATCATTACCCACTTAAAAAGAGTGTTAAGTAAGGCAGTATCAAGTAACATTTTTAACTCTTTGGCATGACTCGACCTGGAATTGAACCCCGGTCTCTCGGACCATTAGCGAACGCTTTATAGAAAAAACATCCTCTCAAAGAATCATGATTTTAACAACGATCATAGGTATAAACGAAAACATATCTATTGGATAAAATCACGGTGATTATAGAAAAACAAAGACAATTGGATAAAAAGTTGTTCAAACGTTAACCTCCAATGACCTCAAAATCAAATCAACCAAACTCAGTATAGCTCTTTCCAGGTTTGGAGAGAATTGGGGTGACTCACAAACATGTAAATAAACAAATGCCTGACCCTGACAGGCACGGCTTATCTGAAACATACCTCACACTTTTAACACACACACAAACACACACACACACACACACACATATATATATATATATATATATATATATATATATATATATATATATATAAATTATCCAGTTAGTGTCCAAGGACAGTGTGTGTGGATTATTGTTTTACATAGAATATATGAGGGTAATCATATAAATCTATGAGAGTGCTCAATGTATGGCTATTGTTAGTTCCCTATTTATTCTCTAGGGTATAACAAAATTGACATTCAGAGCGTATATAGTGCAATTAAATGGAGACTCAAACTCGGTTAAGCCGTCATAATAAATTTATTTCAGCGGAGAATATTGTTGGTATATTCTCCGTCTCGTCGGATGACTATTTACATGCTCTGTATTGTCCCAGAGATATGATGCGAATGAGGAGTTACAGTTCGTATTCAGACGGCTCAGGTAGCAGACTTAGTGGGGATCTATATCCTAGATACGCTGGGTCGTATTGTCAACTCACAACAAGTGGGACTTTACCGAGATGACGGGATTATTTATATCCCATACAGTAACGGTCCGAAGACCGCTAGTATACAAAAGAAAATTATTAGGGCCTTCAAACTACTAGGGTTTAGAATTCAAATAGCCTCAAATTTAAAAATAGTAGACTTTCTGGACGTCACATTGAATTTAAATAATAGTACGTTCAAACCCTTTAGTAAGAACGATTCCGCCCCTAGATACATAAATATCTCCTCAAACCACCCAAGATCGGTACTGAGACAGATACACAATGCGGTGAACCAAAGAATTAATAAGCTGTCCTCAGGTAAGAAAATGTTCGAGGAAAACAAAAGTAGATATGATGACGCCCTGAAGGACAGTGGATTCCAAGGTAGACTAGAATACTTAACCCCGGTGGACCTCAATTCGAGAGCTAGGAAGAATAATAGTGGGACCCACACACCCCTCAAGGTAGGTGAGACTGTTAATAATAGTAGTCACGGAAATAGACGAGGAAAGAATAGAAATAGAAAAGTAGTCTGGTTCAATCCGCCATTTTGTAAGCTCACTAACATTAACATAGGTAGACACTTTCTACACCTACTAGATAAACATTTTAATAGAGGCAACCCATTGAGTAGGATTTTTAACAGAAATACAGTGAAAATTAGTTACTCCTGCACTAAGAACATGTACAATATACTAAGCAACCATAATAGGAGGCTACTCAATGAGCTTACCACGAGAGATAGGAATCCAAACGAGGAGACTTGTAACTGTAGGAATAAGGAAGAATGCCACTTGGGCGGACGCTGCACCACGAGGAATGTCGTATACCAAGCATGCATTTCTTCTATTGAACAGCAAAGGGACGGGGAAAGAATCTATATAGGGATCTCCGAGGGAAACTGGAAGCAAAGATGTTACAGCCATAGACACTCATTTTCCAACCCGAAACTTAGGTACCAGATTGCTTTATAGAAATACTTCTGGGGCCTGAAAGATCAGGGGCTATCTCCGCAAATTAAGTGGAAAATATTAAGGCACTCATCTGCCGCCAACAGCTTCAACGGTAGATGTAACCTATGCTTAGACGAAAAAATTAGCATAATTAATTTCAAGAATAGAAAACTTTTATTGAACAAGAGAAATGAACTTGTCTTTAAGTGTAGACATAGAGGAAAATTTAAATTATCTTAAATAATAAAGAAACATTAGTAAATAATAGAGATCAACACAACAGCAGATATCACCGAGACAAAGAAAAACAAATGTTGATAAGGGCCAGATGAACAGGGAATATTAATCCAAAACAAGGCCTGGGATTCTAGAGTGGTTAATTCCCCTTGACCATTTTTAGGGTAATTTAAAAAAAAAAAAAATACACTTGACGACTATAATGAATGTCCCCACCTTATCTGGTTCATGTATCTCGATCCTAATTGAAACTAGAGAAACACCTAAGATGACAACAGCTGGGTTAATTAACAGACATATCAGAAATAAAAATATATATCATATATGAGATAGCCATTAGTTAAACGATCTGAGCCTGTTTAGAATAGCACACCAGCCAAGTAGTAGAACACACAAACAGAGCATAAAATCAAAAAGGACTGACCAGTAGATTAATTCCACTCCTGTTTCTTAAGCGTTCTAACATATAATATGTTCACACCCTCTGCTCACGCCTAGGAACGAATGAGTTCCACTTTGTTTTTTATTTTTATGTTTTTTTATTTTTATGTTTATATTTATCTCTGGGACAATACAGAGCATGTAAAGAGTCATCCGACGAGACGGAGAATATACCAACAATATTCTCCGCCGAAATAAATTTATTATGACGGCTTAACCGAGTTTGAGTCTCCATTTAATTGCACTATATATATATATATATATATATATATATATATATATATATATATATATATATATATATATATATCCTAAATGGGGAACTCAGTACCTGGTATCTAAAAAAGCTGAGGTTTATATAAAGCTGTATTGAAGAAACTTTAATTTAAAAAATCCCATTCAACAAATGGATATGCTTTGTAACTAGTTAATTGTTCTATATTTCTTTTATATCAACCTTTCAATTCTTTTCAAATTAATTTAAAAAACATATTCTTCATGAAAAGAAAAACAACTTCTCCTAAGACGAAACTTTGGGTCAAAACGATTTGAGAAAAAAAAATTTTTTCCATTTGTCTAATCCCTTTTTTCCTCTCATATATATATATATATATATTATATATATATATATATATCTTTTTTTTTCTTTAAAGAATTAAACAAAGACCGGTTATTTTAGGATTGTAAATTTATTTCCATCCTGTTTTTTCGTTTCTGCTATGAAATTAAAACACGAAGAAAAATATAACTGGGCTTCTTCAGATCCAAATGGATAAATTAAACAGAATAGACACGTGGGGGGAAGGGAGGAAGAGATTTAAAGAGTTACCTATATATATATTTATATATATATATGCGCGCGCGCGCGCGCGCGTGTGTGTGTGTGTGTGTGTGTGTGTGTGTGTGTGGCTTTTTTTATGTCCATATGTTCTTGGCACATTCCTCAATCATCCTTTTACTCTTTTTAGGCAGTAAATTGAGTGGCTAAAATTTTAAAGGCTTATTCTTGAAAGGTTGCTCAACTGAATTAATTGCAACGAGAAATCGCACCAGTAAATAATGTTTTTTTTTATTTTATGCTAATCATAGTGACTATTAATTGCCGTTTTGTTTTAAGTGGCTTCATCTCCACAATAAGTAACGATCGTGTGAAAAATTTTCAAAGGAATAATAATAATAATAATAATAATCTCGAAAATGACACTCACAAACTCCTATGGGACTTTGGCATACAAACAGATCACCTTATATCGGCAAGAAGACCAGACCTTATATTAGTCCACAAAAATAAAGAAAAATCTGCAAAATTGTAGACTTTGCTATCCCGGCTGACTACAAAATAAAACTGAAAGAATGAGAAAAGAGTGATAAGTACCTTAAGCTTGCTAGAGAAGTGAAAAAACTGTGGAGCATGAAGGTGACAATAATACTAATTGTGATTGGTGCTTTTTTCACAGTAACTAAAGGATTATTAAATGGCCTGGAGGATTTGGAAGTTGGCGGCCGAGGTGGAGACCATCCAAACAACAGCATTATTGAAAACGGCCGGAATACTGAGAAGAGTCCTGGAGACTTGAAGAGACTTGCTATCACTTAATCTCCAGTGAAAGACCATCAGCTTACGCTGATGTGAAAAACTCTAATGATTGAATAATAATAATAATAATAATAATAATAATAATAATAATAATGGTTGTTCAGTTAATTTTTATCGTTTCAGAAGAGAATTGCGTAGAAATATAAGAAAGCGAAAAGATAGACAAATTTTGACCTTGCCAGAGACCAAAAACAAAACTGTGGAGGTATAGCGTGATAGTGACATCAATTGCAGTAGGTATACTTGGAATGGTTTTAAGTGGAAAGAGGATTGGAACAACTGGAAGACAGAAGAAGAATCGAGACCATCCAAGA